>OY829472.1:4891292-5265223 GCA_963691745.1 Ditula angustiorana | reverse complement strand
CTGCAAACAAAAAAATCCACCAATTCTCTTCTTGTCCCCGTACTAAAACCCTCATTTTACCGCCTTAAATACTTAACAAAGATACTAGTCTGACAGAGACGCAGGAAGGGATAAACTAAACCTGGGTCGGTCATGTTAGGGCCACTGCAATTTCACAAAAACCGCTGGCACAGGTGCATTTCGCTTTGAATGCCGCACGGTGACAGCGGGACCCAAGCGGGTCCATACAAACATGAGCATTTGCTTATAAGCATCGACTACTCAAGTCACGTGCTCCGCGGTTAAAATCTACATCATAAGCGTAATTAATGTGTTATGCTAAGTTATGCTGATAATTGCTAAAGTTTGATCGATTCGACCATGACTATTTTTTTATATGAAACGAGTAAATTACTAATGAGTATATACATAAAACTGATATAACAAAAAGGTATATAGAATAAATATTGTATGTATTCCTATTGGTTTCTCACGAGCTTCCAAGTCGGGGCCAAGCTTTCAGAATGCAACAAGACACCATCAAGCGCTTCATTTCTGCGAACTGAGCAATACGAGTATATTATGAATAGTGAGGCACAGGATTACAATACATTCCTTAAGTTACAAATGTTAAAATCTCATTAACAAAGTGTAAATTATTTTTTAAGTGCCTTTATCTCGTTTTTTAAACTTAAAATTTCAGTATATTCAATTCCTTTTTCAAAGCGAAGCGGTACCGGTCATGTATATGATCATGGATCGCCATTTGTTGTAGAGTAGCTGTATTAACTAAAAACAGACTACATTTTAATTATTTTTAGAAAATATACACGTTCTCGTTTAACAGGCATTTCGTAGTGGAAACATAAAGTTATTTAGTGCGTCCTATTTCTCACGAGGTCCTATCTCTTCCTTTTAGCTTACCAACTAAACTTACCACTGCAACCACTAAAGAAGTAAATACTTGTTCTCAAATAACGCCGCACCGTCAACATGACGATGCGAATTTCTACAAACCAGCGTTACCAGTCTTTTTCTATATGAACTAACATTTAAAATAATGAGCTAAGACCGTTTTATATGTTAAATATGTAAAAGCACAAAACTACTAATTGAATTGAATTCAAGGAGGCTTCTTAGGTTTTGAATTCGATTAACTAATTAGCCACACCGCTTTCTTATTGTCCTATTTGACGTTTCCTATTCGACATATACTCATCCTTAATATAAGGAGTTCAACGAAATTTTAACAAAAAAATAGACAACACTTTTACTTTTTAAAATCCACGAAATAGATTTGCTGAAATTCAATGACTTAGGTGGTGGGGTGCGTGTCGGGTTTCCTCCTCGTGTGCCTAAGTGCTGCGGTTCCCTTATGGACTTCTCCGGGGGGAAGAGCAGTGCTTGGGCCGGTGCACCCTGGGCATGGGTCAATAATTTCCTTGCCTTTATGGTGGGATATCATTGGCCGATGGCCAATAACGACGGGGGGTGGGGGGGGGGGGGGTCTTTTGACCCAAACCGTAAATATTATTTTACACTGACATTGGCACAAGCCTCGTGGCCGCCATTAAAGAAATAAAGAAAGAAGACTTAGGTGGTTATGACAGCGATTGCCGCGATACTCGCGATATTATTCGTTTATGTATGTATACAAAATCAAGTCAAATAACGAATTTATTCAAACATTCTGTCTTGACCACATACTACATTTAAATGTTATCTATATAAAAGCAGGGCAAGAGCATGACAAACCATGTTCAGTATAATGCAGGGTTCCGTAGCCATTAACGAAAACAGACCATTTTCGATATTTGGTTTTAACAGTATTCATGAAGATTGTAATGTTGATGCAGTAAGAGAACACGATTTTCGACTTAACAGTATCACGGCTTAAACACATGAATTATAAATTTTTACGCTGGTTGAATAGAATTAAATTTATCTGTCATAATCGAAGTGTTTTAAAACTTCTTGATCACTGACATTAATAAAAAAATTCTGCAGTAATTGATTTCTATACGACTATTGATCTAAAGCAATAAAATTCCGCTTTGTGCTGAATATGCAGAGCAATAGGGTGAAATAATTGCTAAGTTGGAACGTGGAAGAAAGACGATTTATTCGTACCTTTCAAATTTAAAGGTTGTGGGGCTGTAAATTACCGACTCATAAAGTACATCGATATTTACTACTACAATTAAGAATATTCAAATATTAAAGTAAAGCACTTAAAATTTTTATGAGTAAATTATAACCACTTCAAACCTTGTCATTTCGTAAATGGTTTATTATATCGAAATGTTCTTACCTCCGTATTTTTACAAAATCTTTCGGCTACGCCCATTCTAAATGTTGAGGAGGTACACAATTTTTTTTTCATCATTCTTTTATTGTTATTACTCAGTATACTTAAACTAGCAGTTAAACGTTAAGCAAACAAAGTGCTCTTTAGCGTGTATACCATTTTTGATTTGTCAAAGTATGCTATGAGTTTCAGGGTAACACGACATTTTATTCTAAATCGGGATAACTGAAGCTTTGGCCCTAACATGACTGGCCGAGTTTAGTTTATCTCTATCTGCGTCCCTTTCTTATGACACTAGTTAGACAGAGACATAGGGAGGGGTTAAATTAAACCTGGGCTGTCCTCGCTGACGGCCGCTGACGTCGTTAAAACGGTACAGTCGGAATTTTATTTGTATTATTTTTCTTACTTATCATTCTATTAGCGTTTTTTCCGTTTCTCCTCGAAGTTATGCTTCCGACCATGATTCCAGATTTCTCAGTTCAGGCTTACATTGGACCGAATACCATATAACCTCCGCAACCCTTATAACAGGAAAAGTATAGCTAATACTTATAGGTAAGGTACATGTTAGAAAGTTTCATTAGCTCATGGTTGACGACCGCTGAGATCGAACTCAATACCTTGCGATTACGATTTCAGCCTTCCATCCACTAATCCACCAAGGCACTAGTTCCCTACCTTCGAGTGTCTAGTACTTTTAGTCTGCTAATAAAATGCCTGTGACAAGCAATTGTCGGCCGTGACGTAACTAAATCCTTGTTCACTACGGAACCCTAAAAAAACCGATAGACTGTTTGACGTATACTAGTAGTTTTAAAGTCAAACAGATTTGCGTCAGACGCCTTGCAGAGTAAATATTTATGTAAATAAGGGAGCTAAGGATATAAGGAGCTGTCAAATCGACAAACAAAGCATAACGTATGTCAATGATTATATTATGTCCCAGACGAACTGATCGCATGCATATCGAGGCTAACCGCAGTGCTGTGAATAACTCTCATAATTTGTTGTCCAGTTTCTGCTGATACTAGGATTTATATTAGGTAAACCAAGGGGGGTTTACCATTTATTCCCATAGTCCAGATCCTCGTAGTTTAGCGTGTGGGTTGGTGGGTTTAGGAGTGATGAAAATGAAGATCAGAAGAGATACAGAAAATTACGGTTTATTTCACCATGACATAATAAAGACAGACAAAGAATAGAAGAAAACAAAAAGGCTCCTGCCAAACAAAATTGAAATAGGAAAACTACTTTAGAATATAGTCTTTAAATCTAATACGCAGACATGAACGGCGCTGCGAGCGCCGAGCAATAAAGGTGTTAACACCATGTGCGGCCTGACCGCCGTTGTCAACAGTGGAAGGCAGTACGTGGTGGTCAGGCAAACCCTGCTGTTTATTATCAGCGCCGGCAGACGTACATGGCGCGTCTGCTACAGTAGTGGTAGTAGGTTTACAGAATTGTAATCAATATTGCCTTAAAATAACATGAACGTGCCCGTAATTGGAGTTGTGCCGTCAATATCACTGTTTACTATTTGCCCTACGTATAGTCGACCACGTAATTGCTTGACCACTTTTGAACCTTATCCCTTTGTAATACGGTCGAAAAGTGGCCAAGCAATTTCTTGGTCGACTATACCTCTGCCATTAATTTACCAATTGCATCGACGTTATACGCATGAAAGTAAATACGGTAAAACCAATGGTCCTATAGGAGAACATTGATCTTTAATCAACAAAACGAGTTAGTTTACCCTTTGTGGGCAATTTCCCTGGTGATATTTATTCTCAGGAAAACAACGTTAACAACTCAATATGCAAAGGTTTTAATCGCAAACTTCCTACTCGTATTCTATGACGTTAGCCATGCAGTATTCCGCGAAGCTTTTAGATTCTTTTAATTAAGCGCCAAGGTGTTTTTTTAGATGAATTAATTAAACTAGATTTAGTTAAAGTAAAACTAATTATCTTCTAATGACTTGTTTTTTATATGTATTTAAAACAATGTTGTGTTAAAAATTCTTACATAATTATTTTAGGGAGAAGAGGCTTTAAATCGATGCAGCAAAGTGAACTTACTCGTGTCTATTTTTGGAATGTTATTTGTTTCACAACGATATGCAATGTAGGTGAGGTACATAGGACGCGGAAAAGTGAAAGTCATCCTAATAATAATAATTTAAGCAGATTTGTTAAAAGATACTACACCACAAATAAACATTGGCAACAGAGATTAAGACGCCTACTAGATAAACCTACAAAATTTATAAAAAAGAGAAATAGCCCTGCCCTTAGTATTTGGGCTTTATGGTACAAATGCTGCTTGATCAATGGGCTGCACATATGCTTGCTCATTACAAGGCACTTCCTTATTATCTTAGCAGGGACAAAGGAAATTAAACATTAACATTTCTAGTGTAGTTCTCGATAATTTATTAACTTCGGCGATTACTCAATCGTTGGATAAGATGTATCTGCGTACAACTCGAACAAAAGTTACGATAAAAAATCATCGACCGTTAGGAAAGAATTATCCTGTTACTTGATCCTATTTCAAGAAATTATGTCAAAAAATATTTACGAAACTTAAGACACAGGTAAATTCAAATTATTTATTGATCTAGTGTTGTCTAATAATCGCCAAATTTAAACCGTTTAGTGTTTATGTCAAGTTTTTTCAAATTTTTATTTATGTATAATGAATTTGCTTCCTGTGTGCGATTGAATTGTTTAGTACTTGTAGGCACCTCATTTCATTACATTACACGTAATTGAATTGGCACTTTGCCCACTGCGATATAAAATGAAAACAAACTTTCTTTGTCCTATTTGGCGCTTCGTTTTTCTCTATGCACACTGCGCAATGTTTAATATGTCTGTGCCCAAAATCCAAGTATGACCTCTCCGGAAATACAATACTTACATAAGGGTCAGACATAGCATACGGCGGAAGTTGAGAGCACTTTTTATAACGTAAGTACGTTTAAAAAGTAACATTCATTCAATTAGAACAAATTTCAGAAATAAAAAATATTATCAATAGCCTCTTGCTCATAAAACTAACTTTTATTTAGCCTTAAACTTTTTCAATAACTTCATTATCACTCCATGTACCTCCTAACCCCTATCCGGTCAGAGGAGATTTATCGACCGCATACATATATATACTCACACACATTATATAATGTAAACCGTAGTGTCTTGTCTACGTAACATGATACAAATTTGATTGTATTTACGTGAGAAATAGCTTGCTTTCAAATAATTCTTCAGTGCGTTCTATACATATATGTATGAAACTGTACCTATTTGAATACTACGAATATATCCGTTTGTATGGGACTTGCTTATCGGTTAATTTAATAATAAGGCACTTAACACTCTTGACTAATTTAATATTTTAAACGTTTAAGAGATAATAACAATAATATTTTTAAAACTAGGTAAATTTCGCCTTAATGAAGTACTAGTGCGGTACGATGTCGTAAAAAAATCCACCATGATATAGAAAAACAATATAATTACTGAAAAAAAGCAGAAAACTTTGATTAATCCAAGTAAATAAGTGACATCTCCGCATTTCTTTTTAAGCATTGTCTTCAGATAACCGTTTGAATGTACGTAGGGAATAGCAGCGATAGATCTTGGATTCGATGAGGATTAGACTATGCCAAGAATAACTTAATGCCAACCTATATAAATAAACGGGACGCACTTAATACCGACTCAACGTTTCAGCTAATACTCTGAACATGTAGAGGCATTCTTTGTTGAAAGATTCATTATATCATTTAAGAGAAATTGAAATACTGAGAAATGAGGGCACGCGGCACATATGTAGGTAAAATAAGTGTCAATAGTTTCTGGATCAATACTTGAAGTAGGTGAACTGTAACTTAATTTAATTAGACTGTGTATATTTTATGCAGAGACTATTTTCGAATTATCACGTCATTTGTGAATAGTTCCAAGATGACTCGCCAATTCCTAAGGTAACCTAAATTTAGGCATGAATAATACTAACAGGATTATTTTATTTTTAGACGATAGCTGGGTAAAACCGCAATGAGGTAAAAATGTATCGTGTAACAATTTAAATTACAGGGACTTTAATTGGTGAGTATTGGAATAAGATATTCTACCGGCTGAAGAGTAAGGCTTCTGAGACAGCGTAATGCGACGCCGGCCACAGGTCGGCTTCGACTTTCGCTGGATCATGCGCCCTCGTAACACTATACATGTATCTTGACGCCAACGCTTAAACACGCCTATTTAGTATCATGTAAACGAATTCATTTACTAGGACCGGCCCTTACAGGTCGAGTAAGGTAACCCTCATCTACCTAGGTTCCTGCCGGTTCGCACAACTTTGTAGATTTGTAGCCGAGGTACTGTCTTATTAAAATACTTAAAAAACGGCGTAAGTAATGTACAAAATTACTATCTTTAAGTTAGCTTTGCTTACCCCGTCTACTTTCATGATTTGTATGAGTTTCATTAAACAATTCCTAAGCCTGCGTTTTACTGAAGTCATATTCTTGCTCTAATACATAGGTATATCGGTTTTCATTATGCTCTTAATGCTTGTTAAAAGTAATTATATACAAATTTGCACGGCACTTATTTTGTTTCGACTTGATTGGTAACATGAATTGCGCCTCTTATTATTTTGGGTATTTATTATTATTATTATTATTAATATTTAGTGATGATTGCGAGGACAACGAGCCTTTTATTTCGAGGAAAACTAAAATATAAAACATGTATATAACACAATCATTAAAATGTATGTGGTAAGACAATAACACCCTATCTTGACATTATATATACACAGTCTTTGACAAGATATCAACACGATATAGGTATATAAGGTATATGTATTCAAGGACAGGTATCCTACCTACTCATAAATTAAATTAAATATGAGACACGCATTGTGTTGTCTATAAACAATGAGTTAGGCCATGTTTACACTGTTCGTCTAACGTATTGACATTAGGTAAACCATCGATACCGTAATAAAAACCGCCGCACCCGTGATAGTTATCCTACGATATGCGTAATACCTATAGTTCACACTAAGGTGGCAATCGTAAGTTCATTCACTCAATACGTATTTTGAATCTATGAATATTTAATACAACAAAATAAAATTAAGACGCGTTATTTCCTTTCCAAGCGTATATACGTTCTGGATGGTGTTACAAAGCTAAGTACCGGTGTAATAAATAAGGATGTTGAAGTCCGTAGTCTGCACGCGTGCACATGTTTTTAAACAACGCGTGACATTTCGTTTAGCGGACTTATCCATGTTTGCGCTGACTACACGAGAATCAATTTATAATACCACGAATCCTTAAATGAAGCTGACCACATTCCTTGCCTCCTCGCTACATGAGGCGCATATTTGCAAGTCTAAGCATTTGCAGTCCGAATTAAATCTGCAAGAAAATAGGCAAGCAAATAAATTGTCATAAAATTTTACTAGGTGTAATCGTTTTTCACGCAACTTTGTATTACAATAAAGAAGCCAAATGAAAAATTTTAGACATTTCCTTACTCTTTACCCGCTTCGCCCGCATGATTTGTGTTATATATTTTTTTGAATTTTACAGGTTTACAAGGTTTTATGTTTTAATGTAGGTCATAGTCTATCTGTCTGCCAAATTTCATCTAAATCCATCCAGCCGTTTAATACGTGATTGAGAAACAAATATCTAAACATCACTACTTTCGTACTTAAAATATTAAATAGTACGATTAGTTCAATAAATGACTTAAAGTAATAATACTTACAGTGTTACCCGTTCCATATATTATCGTAGACAATGCCAACCGAAATAGTGGTCAAGAGTTTCCTGTCATTACGATAATTGATAAATGATAATATTCATTTGCGAAAGCATTATAATACTACCGTTCAACACTCAAAAATAGTCCATTATGCCATAATGCGCTATCACAATACCGCGGCCTGCGTCCAGTATTAAATTGCTACTCAAGTGTATCTCTATTGTTTTATCGACGCTAGGTCATTAGGCCAGAGATAAAGAACAAACGATCACTTAACATTAAGTAAAATAAGTAATTTGTTCATAATGGTGTGTACTGAACAATTATTTGTCATTCATCAATCTAATTACCCGTGCAACATGAGGTGCGATAGCACATGAACTAAAACCGAGTAACCAGCTCAAAGTACCTAAGGCAACTGATAAAGTAAGTACCTACTGACCTACATCACAATAAAATTTGAATTTAATATACATAGACATAGAGTCTTCTAGCGGCCAAAAATGGTGACCGAGTAATTGTGATCAAGGTACCTTGTCCAAAGGAAATTGGTGGTCTGTCCAATTAAAAATATTTCTTAAGTATTTTGGGTAAATTTCAATACTTGGAGCATAATTGACGGAAAAGTTGTTCAAAGCAATGTTTTCCATGTCTTTTACGTTAATTGCTTGATATAGTTTTTAATGTTTTGAGCTACAATTGATTGTTAACCTTAGAAACAAGCAGTTTACTTTACCTTGACCTAAGTGCTTTACAAGACTAATGTCATTACATGCTACCGTCGTACTATATCGTGATAAGTAGTGATAACCTTTGCTGAGAACATTAGTGGTTTGTGCAAATTTTTAATGAATATTAACAGTTAAGTACGCTGTTACTTACAGCGAGAAAGAAGAAAGAAAAAGAAAACAGACACATAAGTATAATAGTGATTATGATTATTATCATGATGTAAATTAGTATGAAATACATTTTAGACTAGGTACCAACTTTCTGGCTTAAAAAATAAAATTTGTAAAAATTAAACTGAAACCCGTCAATTACCCATTCCAAAACTAGCCTGTACTTCGTCTTGATCAATGAGATAACCAAATCAGACAGTAATAAAAAATCCTTCGAACATTGAATTTTGAAGTTCATGGACTTGACCTAAGTTACTAAGTTAAGAAACCATAACAAGCCTATCATCTGACTGAGCAACTGAAGTCCATAACTACGAGTACGTAGGATTATTTGATTATCACGTAGGAAAAAGTAATGTAAATGAAAATAATTTTTTATCAAGACAATGTTGATAACACTCGGCGAGTAGTGTTTGGTAATATTTCACACAAAGGACTCGTCACGCTCAACAAATATTAAACATATGTTAACGTGTTGGAAGTTATGTATGTATACTATATAGTCTATTGTTACTGTTAATGTCATTATTTAAAACAAGGACATTGAATATTTTTTATAACGTCACAGCTAGAAACGTATGATGGTATGTACCGTGTTACGTCAAAAATGTGTATTGACAAATCATAATGGCTTCGTTAAAATCTTTACACAGCTTTTGGAGTACTTCCAGCGTGTAGTCGTATAAAACACACATTCACATCCGTGGAATAGAACTCAAAGAAGTTTCACGTAAACTTATTATGTTATGTTTTAAAAGACAGTTTGGTAAATAACATAGATTCCACATTTTAAAGTAGAACGTTTTTTTTACTGATAGTTCAGCCTCAGTTGAGAAAAACTGGTATAAATTTTGAAACCAAGTGGCGAAAGTTTATTTTATCGTGAAGCCTTATAGAGTTTGATCACCGAAGCGTAAATCGCATTGTGCGGATTTAAAGTATAGAAATGTGATAAGAAGTGTAACAGTTGAGTTATATTTTAAGTAAACCGTTTAAATACTTAACTTTCCAATCGTGCTGTTACATTTGGGTGTTAAAAGTCTCTCATATTCGAAAGGGCGCTACCAGTGTTGCCAGATCTCCTGATTTTTCGGGGGATTTACTGATTTTTACAGAATTCTACGTATCTACTGATTTTAACTAAACTTCTGCTGATTTTTTTAAATACTATCCCTTCTTTAAAAGATGATATGTAATATATAAGCCTGAGTGAAATTACACACAAAATTATCATGGTTTGGTTGGCACTATAAAATTATCATTCATCAGCACTTTAAAACAGACTTAACGGGGTGGACGCATAGTTAATATTGCTCCACAGTCAGCGAAATAAACCGGTTAGACACACTACGCCAAATGATTTCATGAGTAAATTAAATATCACTTAATAGGATTCATGGAGAAAGCGATACCATTGCTATTTCACTTATGCGTATTTGTATATAATGTATACAATTTCTTTTTATCAAAAATGCGTCTACTGATTTTTTGAAAATTTTCCCCATACATCTACTGATTTTTTCTAGTTGCATCTTCTGATTTTTCAAAAATGGACCTGGCAACACTGGGCGCTAATTAGCTGATAAGCCTGCTGAAAGTAATAGGTACATAGCGGCACATGTGCGGGAAGTAATTTAACAAAAACTAAGCCCATAGATTTCAATGGTCACTTCGTATTCCGCCAGTTCAACCTACGTAAGAGTTGTTTAAGCAATATTTATTTTAATCCATGTTTACGGATATTTTTTAAATACAAATTTAACGTTTGACATTGACATTAAAATTTTAATTTCTATATGAATTTCGTTTGCAATAGGGATCGTCATAATCATAACAAACAATAAACTTTTCATTTTTATTTTATTTAAATTGATTTGTTTTCATAAAATTAACACCTCCACTGCCGGCACTGTTTTCCAATCTAAATTCAGTAGCAATCTACTACTTCACGCCGATGTTCTGTGTACGTGTGGTACTATCCCAGTCGAGTCGGCCCATTCATATTGCAACTAAACACTGTCTGTGGCTCTATCATCACTACTGGCTAAAGTGTGCTAATTAGTGACCGACCGAAACATGTTATTTTGCCGAAACCGAAACCGAAACCGAAGGTTCGGTTTCATTGTAGTTTCGGCCGAAACCGAAACCGAAACCGAACCTTTTATAAAAAAAAGTCCTCAAAAAAAAGTCGAAAAAATGTTAGTAAGCCCGTTTTTTTCTAAAATTAATACCTCGCCGACCTATAATTACAGGTTTCTACTTTCAAAGATTTATCACAAAGAAATTTCAGCACAGTTACAGAGGTTCTGTTTGAAAATTTAACTACCCTATAAAGTGAAAAAAATACATTTACATACACAAGTTAGCAATTTTTTAATGGTGGTATAAAAATAAAAGTTTAAAAACTGTTACCCGACTACGGAAAAAACTAAAAAGTAAAAATAAGTTATAATTGATCACTATAATTGTCCTATAGATTAAGGCATGTCTTATGATGTGTTAGACATTACTGTTAATTAACTTTTGTTTAAGTCTTCTGGCAGTGTCCCATTAATAGCGTAATAATTCAAATCCAATGCCTTGGTCGTGCGTCAACTACAACTATCAAGTACAGCAAATACGCACGACCACGGCATTTGATTTGTATTATTACGCTATTAATGGGACACTGCACGAGATCTCACCCGCGGTTTCAGGTCATCCCAAAGGTGCTCTATGGGATTCAGGTCAGGACTTCTCGCTGGCCACTGCATCACAGAGATCCCAACCTGATCCAGATAGTCCCGAACGATCAACGCCGTGCGGCAGCGGGCGTTGTCGTGCAAAAATGTGAATTCAGGCCCGACAAAACCAGCATATGGGACCACATGGTCGTCCAGGATCTCTGTGATGTAGCGATGAGCATTCAGGGACCCCTGGCCACGTCCACCTCCAGTACGGGAGACGCACACAAGGTCGGTTTTGCCCTGGGTTGAAATACCGCCCCAAAACGCAGGATCCTCCTCCGTAACTGACGGTCCCTTCAATGCAGACTTGTGAGAACCGTTCCCCCTGCCTCCTGTACACTCTTCTACGCCTATCATTGCAGAAAAGGCACACTCTCGTCTCGTCGGAGAAGAAGACAGACTTCCATTGGTCAAACGTCCAATCCACGTGGTCTCGGGCAAACTGAAGTCTGATTCGCCTATGCTCTGCTGTCAATTGCGGGCCCGTAGCAGCCCTACGGGGCAGCATTTTTTTCTCTCGTAGCCTTCTCCTGATTGTAGAGATGCTCACCGACGTCCTCCGAGCTGTTCGGAGTTGCTGTTGCAGTTCAACAGCATTGGAGAATCGACTCCGCTATGACGTCGACACAATATAGCGGTCGTCCCTGACGGAAGTGCAACGTCGTCTCCCGGATCCATGCTTTCTGATGTAGCCTCCAGTCTCCTGGAACCGCTGGTATACTCGAGCCACCCGAAAACGGCTTAAGTTGAGTTGCCGAGCAACATCAGCCTGCCGTAGTCCTGATTGCAGTAGTGCTATCACTTGAGCTGCTTCTTCTGCCGTGGGATCCATTTTTCAAAGTTTTTTCTTACTGGAGCTGTTCAGGTGTGACCTCTGTGATGTCTGGATAGTAAATGACCCATAATTCATCGTTACCCACACTTTTATACGTATCCAGGGTGGCACAATTAGTGATCCCACTAATGACTATTTCAGCACTTTTTTTTTAAGACGCCAACATTTCGTGGTCATTGTTATTATGGCAAAGACCGATCCTTGTTTTTAAAGGTCATTAATTGTGCTTTCAAGTGATACTAATACTGATAAGGTACAATAAATAAGCTAAGAGCTATATTCCCTTAAAGTCAAAATTACAAAAGGTGCGATTTTTTTGACGCCGAGTGTAGTTGCCGGCGGAGTCAGGCGAGCGACGCCATATTGCTAGCCGTGCCGAGCGCGCCCGACGTTAGCCGAGCGCGACCCGAAGGTACGATGTTGTAAGTTTCGGCGCGGCCGAAAGGTTCGGCCGTTTTTGGCCGAAACCGAAACTCGGGCCGAAACTTGATTTTTTGGCCGAAACTGGCCGAAACCGAAACCGAAACCGAAATTTCGGTCGGACACTAGTGCTAATTTTAACACTAAAAGTGCTGCGCACATGTGTATTTAAATGCAATAGATGCAATACCTAAATAAATGAATGAATGTAATGAAATAAATAAATGGTATATGATAATAACGGCAAAATTTTGACAGCAGCACGGGGTTTTTATTTTTATATACCCAGTTCTGAAAATCCATACAAGCTTTGATGGCAGTAAGCGAGTTGTGTATGGGGTTTACATGTTTAAGGACTTAAGGAAAACACGTTGTATGTTATTTTTAACCTGACTGTGCCCCGCTGCACGTGTCTTTGTGCACATGCGTCAATCGAATGGCCTACTATCAAGTAAACGATCGCAGACACGTCGCTAGAATAACAAAACATTACGGTTCAAATGAGGTTAAAGGCGCGCATTTAATGTTATACTTAATATTTATATACCACGTTATTTCTTTTTTCAATATAAGCATAACGCACTCACTTAGTTCATACATGCAGTACATACTCGTATTCTATCGAAATAAACGGTTTCGAAATTCCACAACCCTCGTAATATATAAGGTCTAGTTAAATTAACTAAAATAAACTACCTAATGAAATAATAATTGCCACGACCTTATAATAATATAATGTAATGTTACAAAATAGGAATGAATTCCATTTTGACCACAAAACGGGCCGCGGGGCTTCTTCATTTCTACATTAGCGTGATACAAGGATTCAATCATCATGGTAAATTTTATTACACCGCAACCATTTATCACACATAATGTAAAAAAAACTTTATTTAAAAACATTATTCATAAACCAAATAAACATAGGAAAATAAAGGCAATTTCTGTTTACCCATGCAAAATGCCCATAAAGCTAGTGAAGTGACGCAGTTAAAATGTGACTGTGTGCATGTGTGTGGTATTAAACAATAACTTACGTATGATCACATTTACTTAAACAATATGTATAATAATTGCCACAATTAATGTTACAAACGCTTTAAACAACATAACCCTATCAGGCGCAAGAATTACATGTTTAACAACAGCGTTTCGATATTTATTATGTTAACCCTGAATGATATCGTCAAGCGCAATACTTTTTTATCAGCTCAGTTTTACAATATCAGTCGCGATCAGTCAGAGGCGTGGATCAGTCGGATTGAAGGTCTAAGCGATAAACTAGATTGCTTGGTAAGACAACACTTTGTACCTATATTTAACAATAACAGCTAGAATATGATTAAATTTCTCTGTCATTTCATTCCAAATAATAATTGGATAGGAAACTATAAAGTAAATACAGAAGCTTGAAAAACATAACCCTCCCTTCGGGCGGCAGTTATTTTAAATTATAAAAGTAACTGTGTCACAAAATATATGTAAACAAATAGTTTTTTTACATCGCATGGTATGATCTTTAAAACATGTTTGATAAGTTTTGGATTTTAGGGCAGAAAATAATAGATACAGTTGCACCTCACGTGAGCAACCCAGGGGTGCAATTTTAGAATCTCACCAGGTGACTAGAGCTCACCAAAATGGCCGCATTTCTATGAAAAACGGCCATTTTGACGAGCTTTAGTCACCGGTGAGATTCAAAAAATGCACTCCAGGAGCGTATGTAGTACCTGTCCTGGGTGGGTGCATTTTGTGTGAACGTTCATAACAGATCACTTTTTTCAAATGTAAATTACCAAAAGACATTTTTTTACTTTAAAAATGGAGTCACTTTTCTCCACACTAAACAACTCCCTCTAAACCATTAGTTTTACAATGTTATTGTTGAATACGTTTATTAATCCAGTTTTTAAATTTTCCAACAATTTCAAAGTCATCACATGTAATCTAACCCACGCGCACGGCACTATTACAGCGTGGAGTGCAAGGGTGACCTTATCGCATTGCAATAATTAATTATTTACCACCACAGCTATCGTTATGAGCTGACTACCTATCAAAACCTCTTGCCTTGAATTGGAATTTGATAATTTTATGAGGTTAAAGTTCTAAAAGTCACAAAGCTTTTTACGATGACTTGACAACTACTTCGTGAGCATTTTATCTCACTGATTTTTAGAGCTATGAGTAGGTATTACAAGTGTTTCGTTTCCTTTAAGTGGAACTGATGTGTGTATTTGGTGGCCGTCTTAAGAAATACTTGTAGATATATGTATGACAGATCTCTAAACCCTCGCCTCTATACTACACTACGGAAGATACGAATTTAGCCACAAGCTTAAAAAAACGAAGGAAGCTTTTTTAATTTTCTCATAACAACCAGAAATATCATAATTCAACGCTGTCTACTTAATCGATAAAGAACCAGAAAAAACACGTCCCTAGTTTTCGCACCTTTTCTACATAACACATAGAGACGTAGAGGCCTGGTCATCCGTCCCGTTCTCATTATGATTGGTTGCCCTATGGCTTCTGAACCCATCATAGAGTACTTAGATAAAGTAATGTATGCAACTGTACACAATTGGGTCTTAAAACACTCATGTGATCCTATTATAAAACTCGCAGACGCTCGTTTCATAAAACCACACTCGTGTTTTAAGACCCCTCATTATGCAACAGTTGCATAAAATACTATTGAACATCGGCTGTTTACGGGTCATATTTTACCTGCACTAGCAGAGTTCAACTTTTTATCAGTCGATGTCCCATACATAGATATAAACCCAGATAAACTAAACTTGGCCGGTCATGCTAGGGCCACTGGTATAATTACTTGTAGGTAACGGAGTATTTTGTTGTTATGAGGCCTCGCTCTAATGTAACACCAACCAGGCCTGCCAAATCCGAGAACAAGGTAACAACGTACCCTGAATATAGAAACGAGAAGCGCTAGGAGGATGTTGATGACTTAATTGGTCTTATAATTGAGTAAAACTAAAGATATCACCCGTTTCCAACACAGCTTTTATGATAACAGCTCACAAATTTTATCTCCGTGTAGATGCAAAAAAATCTGAATTGTCTACATTCGCACACTAACGTTGCTAATCGGATTTTTCATTTATTTTTCCGATTTTTTTTCTCGAATGTTTGTACCAAGTCGTTTCGAAAATGTTGGCGGAGACTTCTTTGGAGACTTTCCACCAGGTGACCCGCCAGCTCGTTTGACCTTTTCCACAAAAATAAAATCTCGACCGAAACAAATGAACAGATACAAACATTATCATATCAGTAATAACTTCAATGTATCATTATAGAATTACGTATTTGTTTATACGCATGACTCCATTTTTTACTGTAGATTTATTAGTTTTGGATTCTGGATTATATGCGCTAGAAATCTAAATATTATATAATATTAAAGTCGCTTTCCACCTCTTATATTATTATTATTATAAGCTCACGCCTGTTTCCCTTTTGGGGTAGGCAGAGACCACAGAACGCTATTTGCCCCGGTCCTGGCATACTTCCCTCGCTTCCTCCACACACATTCCTCTCTTCATACATGCTCGGCGGTTCCGGGTACTTCTGATTTGACCTATCTTCAGGACATCACAAATTTGGTCGACAAAAGTACGCCGAGGCCGCCCTCGAGCCACTCGCCCAGTTACTTCACCTTTATAAATTTGCTTACATAATCGCCTTTGCTCTATTCGTTCAACATGCCCAAACCAACGTAACATTCCTTTCTCTATTCTAGTCACTATATCTTCTTTCAAATCACACTTTTACCTTATAACACTATTTCTCACTCTATCAGTCAGCTTAATCCCGCTCATACTACACAGAGAACGCATCTCTACGGCATTTATTCTACTCTCATGCTTCTTCTGCCAAACCCAGCTTTCCGCCTCTGTCTGTCTGACCCTATATATCTTCGGCTGCTTTCTACTTCTAAACCACGCTACGGATTTTCATAATTTTCACTGTCATTTAGAGGTTTTTTTACGGAAGGTTTTAATGTACATTACATTGTAATAAATTTTTCGTTAGTAAATAGCACCAGGTGCGAAGCCGGGGCCGGTTACTACTAGATTATAATCGGGACCCCAACGCGCACTTGAAGCTTGTTAAATATATTGTAATAGAAACAAAAACAGTTCCAGACGAAAAAATGAATAAAACATGTTTGTGGCCTTGATCTCTGTGAAATATATTTTGCAATCTCTGTATCAACTTTTGTGTCATTGTAATATCGAGATAAATTTTCATGAATAACAATCCAAGGAAAAAGACAAATAGCGGCACTGACAGACCAATATCAGATAGGTGGGTGCGATAGCTATAGTCTAATAATAGTACGTACCTATCTTGCTGTATAAAATATTTGCGCACGAGGCATCTACCACTAGTTGTAATGTATGAAACTGTAGAAGGAGCGTCAGAAGCATTCCGCCCGTGTCGCACGCCGCACATCACTTTGCACTCATCACGGTGACGATACTTACTGGTGTCGTGTTTAGATATGCACGCGGCACTCTTAAAATATAGGCGGATATAGTTAACGCGGCTCCGTTTGATTTACTCAAAGTGCTAACTCACAAACACGACCGGAGTTGGCATACGAAATCATTACGATATTTAAGGAGCAGCATTTCTCACCAAATATGTAAAAAAATCGCTGAAACGGTCCTTATTTTTTAAATATTTAACATGATAGTAATTATAATTAATTTAAGGTTTTTTTTCTTTTGCAGATTTGGACAACGTTCATCTTACATTGACTTACAAATGAACAAAATGGGGACCGTAAGTATTCTATTTAACTTCGAAATTTTCTCCTGTTTCTATTAAAGCTTCGATAGCAAATACGCAATTATATATTCTTTTAATTGTCGTACGAGTATGTAATTTGTTTTTAATTAATAAATATATTGTAGACTTTATAAATAAATCTTAAGGTTAATAAATTGCATTTCTTTTTATTTAGAAACAGGAAACAAATGGTGGTGTGCCACCGCCACATGAATTGGAGAATTTGATGCCAGAGGATGAAAGAAACAAGGAGAAAATCGTTAGCAAGTGAGTGTCAATCAAACAAACTTTAAGAATTGTTCTATATAAATGGTCAAACACGAAAGTACGCGTCAAATTGAGAACCTCCCTTCGGTTTTTTGTAGCTGGAGCAGAACAGCTTTTTTTCATTGACGTTGGGTTTTAGCTGGACCACAGACCACACCTGATGGAAAATGATGACGACTGAAAAGCTAATACAATATCGGCGTTTCCATCAAAAGTTCATTTAAAACAATAATTCAAATATTTTTCACAGATATAGGTTCTGAATTACTCAATGTATTTTCGTTTCATATCGAAATTATTGTTAACAACTATTTTATTTTCAGATACAATATGACCAAAGATGTGGAGTCAGCAGGAGATTATGATCCGTTTACCGAAAGAAATCTTCCTAACCCTACATCGTAAGTTACCCTTTCTAACCTACCCTACAAAAA
Organism: Ditula angustiorana; assembly: GCA_963691745.1. Taxonomy (NCBI): domain Eukaryota; kingdom Metazoa; phylum Arthropoda; class Insecta; order Lepidoptera; family Tortricidae; genus Ditula; species Ditula angustiorana. The sequence goes on along the minus strand of OY829472.1, from coordinate 5,246,736 downwards.
ACAAGGCTTACAATAACCTTTTGTACCCCTAAAGAGAATTAAATAAAAATCCTATATACGATCCTAAGTAGATACGTATATTTGAAACTTCATTGCAAGGTAACTTATCTACAGGAACATGGACACCCTGACGCATCTGCTAAAAGCGTCCCTCGGCACAGGTATCTTGGCTATGCCCAAGGCCTTCAAGTGCGCCGGGCTGATCTCCGGAATCTTCTTCACCATTCTCGTTGCCGTCGTCTGCACCCATTGCGCTTATGTTCTTGTAAGTATACACCTTGCTCCTAAAACTCTTTTTTCAAATACTTATCCTTATTATCCATAACCATCCGTATACGCATTTAGACAACGCTAACAAAAATTACTTCGTTTAAAATGATGGAAGAACTTATACTAACAGTAATATTGTGTAGGAGTATATCCTTCCTTTGAATGTCAGCACTTTCAATGCATGTACGAGTATGTACACGAAAACTATATTCACAGACTAATGTATCAGTATTAAATGCACGTTTATTACGTTAATGATTGGACAGCTCACGCTCCTTTACGTACGAGTATGTTCGTATAGATTACATATGTTTTAATCGATGTATGTAAGAGTAAAATTGTAGTTTGTTCAACGAGGGATGGAAGATACCACTTTACACGAGATATTTTGGAGCACAAGCAAAACGAGGGCGCCGGCCGATAGTTCGAGTCGGGCATTGGTTAAACTCTAGTTAGCATTTTATTTCGTCTGTGAAGAAAGCAAAAAGTCACAGTCGTATATGTGATAAGGTGGCAACATAGTACTTAAACTATGAAAAAAAAGTCTACAGGGTGTCGATTTCATTTCAGATCCAAAATATATGGCCAAATACTGATTTATTATGGCTCTACTTTAAATTAAAAATTATTTGTTTTTGGGTTCAACGTAAATTCGACACCGTGACAATTTTATGCTAAAATGACATCTGCCATTTTTAATCCAAAAAACTGGCGGTGTGCGAGTCGAAATCGCGCACTCAGTGTTCCGTACAAACTTAATAAGCACCGAACATAGTTCTAACAAAAAGATAAAGTGAATTGAGACACAAACTTAACTTTGTCATTGGATTACGATTGTCCCCATACGTACCACGTTCGAATACAAGTTTGTACTTAATCAAAATTGTTTGTTGAGACGTAACTACTTAAAAATGTACGGATTTCGGATTTTGCCCTTTATTTGCGTTGTGAGACCTTGCTTCTTGTCAAATTTCATGGTTCTAGGTCAGCCGGAAAGTAGGTTTTTGATATATGCGGCATAAACGGCCGTATCTTTTGATTGCGTTGACTCAAATGGTTAATTTTATTCAGCTTCAAATAAATAATAACTATAAATATTTTTGGGACAATTAACACTATTTGACCTAACCAGGTCAATTAGTGTTAGTGTGTTTTGGGACTAACCAATCCCAAATTAAGCAACTAAAGGTGCTTGTCTTATTGGTACTAGACAATGGATAAAAAGATGGAATGAATGGGTGGATGTGGATGGATGAAGCTACAAGGAACTGCAGGCCTGAGTATTTGATATTAATTGCAACTCGGCACCTCCACGCGTTCGTAAGAAAAAGGGTCTTGACACAGAGACAGACGGACAACGGAGTGGTCTTATAGGGCTTTTTCTTTTTGAGGTTCCAAATATGAAAGATTTAAAAACATTTAAATAGCAAAAGGCAGCATGTACTAATTAAGTTACTACTGACAAACTAAGTGACTAAGTGACGACCGGGTAGTCTAATGGTTAGTGACCCTGATTACAAAGCTTGAGGTTCCAGGTTCGACTCCCGGGAGGGGCAAATGTTTGTACGATGACTATGAATGTTTGTACCCGAGTCTTGGATGCTATATGTGTTTAAATATGTATTTATCTATATAAGCACGTATATCCGTTGTCTAGTATCCATAGCACAAGCTTTGCTTGGTTTGGGACTAGGTCAATTGGTGTGAATTGTCCAGGGATACTTGTTTATTTTATTTATTTATTTACTTATTTATAAAAATGTATATAAATTAAAATAAGTATACCACGCCGCCATGCGATTGTTGTCCGGTCAATAGCGAATTCATCAAATAAATAAATAAATAATAAATAAAATCATTTATTCTCAGGCTACAAAGGCCCATAGACAAATACCTTACAGACTAACATACATAAAATTATATAACTAATAAAAAGAATAAACAATCATTCTGGACATCAGAGCCAACTGGTTGACTGTCAAATTTTTACCAAAATCACCTTTTTTTAAACATAATAAGTTTTTGGTCCTCTTTCAGATTATCTAGGCATTAAGGTCATTATTTTGCTGTCTCTTTTATTAACTGAATTCGATTAGTGTGACCCCAACCTCAGAAAGCGCTCCCCATACAAACGGCGATAACGTTTTCCACCCTCTAAACTGTAATTTATTTATGGCAATATTTTTTTGGTATTTTGTCATTATGCTTTAGGACTAGGTTTGTATGTTTTGATTTTTTAATATTCCGTATAGATTTGACAATATTAGCATTTTAGGAGTTTCTTGCAAAACAAAAAAGCGTCAATAGTTTTGAAACTGTTAGGAATATTTAAAAAATCTAAATTCAAGGGCATAATGACAACATAAAAGAGGTTTAGAGGGTGGAAAACATTAAGAAAGCGCTGGCTTCACATTCCTTTTAAAGATAAACTGAAAAACATATGCTTTAATGAAGTAAAAAAAAATTTTGCTGAAAATTGGATATCCGACCTGTTGGCTCTGAGGTATTAAGCTATATTTGTTATAAGTACAGGGTAATAAACCTGTTTTTTTTTTGTAAGAGTGCGCTTAACAACAAAACGGATTTCTGGCCATTTCGGTCCAGGTTTATTTTATTCCTCCTCTAATTAATGTCATAAGACATATGCACATAGAGATAAATTTAACTTGGCGATTATGTTAGGGCCACAGCCGAGTCTTAGGCTATTCAAAGTACTTACCGCTGTAATGCTCGGATCTCAGAAGTTGAATACATTACGCGCGCATACTAGCGGTGAATGTGATATATTCAGGAATTCACGCAATTGCGTTTGCGGTAGTAGGAATATAAACTCAAGATTTTTAGCCCTAGCATAATCAAAATTTAAATATTTTCATTAGTTTTGAATCATGCAATTTTCTAAATGCCACTGACTGTTAAATTATTGATGTGTTTTTGATTCATAAGTGAATCCCCACATTACTAATTTACAATGTAATTTTTGAATCTCACCGGGTGGCTAAAGCTCACAAAAATGGCGGATTTTAATAGAGATTCGGCCATTTTGGTGAGTTTTAGACACAGAATGAGATTCAAAAATTGCACTTCAGGTTCATTCGGTTACTTTTAAAAAGCGTGGCGAGACGGCGAGATTACATTATCAGTAAAAATTAAGTTAATTCAGTTACACAATTTTATTTTTAGATTAAATGCGCCCATGTTCTTTATAAGAAAACCCGAAGAACAGCAATGAGTTTTCCGGAAGTGGGTCAGGCAGCGCTGGAAAACGGACCGCAGAGCTTACGGGGATGGGCTAATGTCTTCAGGTAAGCGTATCTAAGTAAAGTAATCAAAACAAAATATGGCCCACTTGAATTTTCTCGATAAAATGAAATTGTAAAAATGAGTGTGCGTAACCAATGCATGTTTTTAAAGTAGGGCTTAATTTTATTAATTTTACGTGTAAATAATTAATAAAACCCTATTTAAAAAATATGCTTTAGCACAAACATGTTTTTATAGCTTGGTTTGAATGGGAAAGTCGATGGCCCTATTTTATTTTGACTATAACACATAGTATATTTAAAGATTACCTCATATTTTCCATTAACTCATGCATATTTCAGGGATTTATTTTTGAGCACTGATATAAACCTTGAAATTGCATTTGCTTCCGTGTTTATAATTATTTTACTTACCTTCTTTAAAAAAATTACTCTAAAGTTCCAACTCACGGATTTTCAGCAAGCAATTCATACTGTTCATTTATTTTTTTCAGAATATTTATCCTCATCAGTCTTTTTCTGACCTACTTTGGCACTTGCTCCGTCTACACAGTTATAGTAGCCAAAAATATCTTACAAGTAAGTGCTTCGTTTCATACTAATCGTAAACAAGAAGTGATTTATTAAAGTTAATATTTTTTAACTACTTTAAACGAGAGTATCAACGCCTTATTACTAAGTTGATAAAGATCTATTTTGTATTTTAAACTCTCTTATAATTTGCCTGCTTAAACCTTTGTAGCAACATACTTACTTGTTTTCAAACAGATTAAGGAACGAGTTTTGTCTTCAATACATAAGTAATTGTCAACGTTAACTTTCAGGTAGTTGCTCACCACATGGGTGTAGAAGAAGAAAAGGTTGAAATAAGGATTTTCATAATTGCGCTATTGCTACCTCTTATATTCATGGCGTGGGTCCGAAACTTAAAATATCTAGCGCCAGTATCAATGGTCGCCAATGTCTTTATGGGCATCGGCCTCGGGATCACTTTCTACTACTTAGTTGGTACGGGCGGCATTAGCTTCGATAATGTCAAATTGGTAACTCCTCCATCAATGTGGCCCGAGTTCTTCTCTCTCACAATTTTCGCCATGGAGGCTATAGGCGTGGTAATGCCACTGGAGAACGCCATGAAAACCCCGCGCTCCCTGCTCGGGTTCTGCGGAGTGCTCAACAAGGGAATGTCCGGCGTGACTCTGATTTACATCTTGCTCGGCTTTCTCGGGTACCTCCGGTATGGTGACTTAGTAGACGACTCTATCACTCTCAATCTGGATAAAACTGAAATGTAAGTTAAGCCGCTTACCTATTTAACTGAAAACGATCTCTGTAAGTATTATTTAACTTTTATCTGATCATTATTTTCTTACTGTTACAGCCCAGCACAGATCGTAAAGATTGCAATCGCTATTGCTGTTTACTGCACATTCGGCCTGCAGTTCTTTGTGTGCGTTGACATAATGTGGAGCTGCATCAAAGACAAGTTCACGAAGCGACCCGACCTGGCGGACTACGTGATGCGCACGATCATGGTGACGGTGTGCGTGCTGCTGGCGGTGGCGGTGCCCACCATCGGGCCCTTCATGGGCGTCATCGGCGCCTTCTGCTTCTCTATCCTCGGCCTCATAGCGCCCGCCTTCATAGAGGTCATCACTTACTGGAACATCGGCTTCGGCCCCGGAAATTATTTAATTTGGAAGAACATTCTCGTTCTCATTTTCGGACTTTTCGCGCTAGTTTTCGGCACGAAAGATGCAGTTATAAGTATAATAGCGGTTTATAGTTCGCCTGCTTAAGTCTAGAAATCCTTGCCGGGACGGCGCCGGCGTCATCCTTGATAGTAAAGCTTCTAGGTAAGGGATCTATGTTGTAATTTAGTTAAGGTTTCATTAAGCCCTACCTTTTTAAAAGAAATGTTTTAATTGTCATGGTGCAACTTTTGGATTGGTATATGTACATATACGAGAAAGTATTGGTGCTATTTTAAAACGAATATACCAAGCTTGTTTTAAATTTGCTCTGCTTTATCAAAACAAAAGCTCTTAACCAAATACCAACTGTCACTTGCGAACAATAAGGACACGGCTCTAATATCGTAAATGTTTGATGCGGCATTAAATTTTAATTGACCTTGCAACTGATAGTTAGTAAGTAAGTACATTCGAGGTAGATAGTGGAAAGTCTGAAAATAATCTGGGGACATCGTCATAATTAAAACCTTTAATAATTCTACTGCATTCCCAACCCAGATTTGAGGAGAATTGTGTGTTTTACAAATAGTGATTATTTTAAGTGTTCATTAATGCCGATTAAGATTCCATTATTGGTTATGTATCCTATTATTTAGGATCCAAATTTTAGTTATTTAAAAACCATTTCAAACACTTACCCTAAAAAGTAAGAAACAGATCGTGCTGTGTCTACATACACATATTTATGAACAAGCTAACTGAAATGGTTTCCTTTAGGCGTAGACGCCGCTTATAGCAGGTATGTAGTTTATAATTTAAAATTAAGTACTTATACAAATGCAAATGTTACAGGTTTTTAACCACATTAGATATAAATCATTATTTTGTAAGTTAGATACTAAAATCTAAATTTCCATATATCGACTTTGCCAATATTGCGCGACGATTTTTGTATGGATTTTCTATGAATATATTTTTAAGACAAGAATGTTAAATAAAATCGTAAAGAATATTCACCACCGTAACATTACGTCTTTACCTTTAGGTACTTAGGTATGCATGTTCTTAATTTCTCACGGGAAAGGGGATCTCCACTTAGAGCATTAACGTGTAATAAATAATTGTTAAAAAAAACGCTCATATCAACACAAATGTGTACCAAGTTATTCCCGTTAATGCTAGCGGCGTAGATCAAGCTTCAGAATATACCATGGCCACATTGAATGGTTTTTAATGGGACTCTACCCAGAGGTGCTAAGACGCCTAAGGCTGACGTTGCATTTAAATAGTGTTTGTAAATGACTGGGAATGTTTGGTCACAACTAGTTACAGATAACTGTAAAATCAGGATCAAATATGTTTATAACATAACTACAGCTGAATTCTATAAATTAGTGTTATTGGATACAAGATGACAGCTCACACCAATTCTTGAGTTGTGCAGTTAGTCTTAACTATCAATAATCATTTCTGTCATGAAACGATAGCGAACTGTTCCTGGAAATAATTTCATTAATTTAATATATACATATATTCTGAAAGATAAAACTGTTGTTGTCTGTACGAAAATTTAAATTTCTTAGGTTCAATTTAACTCTATTTTGCGTAGCCAAAAAACGATATGCAAGTCTTAATTTTATTAATAGTGGTAACTAGATGAAGAGTAACATTCTCGTGTAAAGTAAATGCGTGAATCAAACTGACAGAATGTACTTTTGTCAAATGCCTTAATATAATGTGTCTTCTTAGTATAGTGTGAGTCGCACATCATTTCTAAATATTCCCTCGATCACGGTATTGTTGGCTAATGTAAAATTCCACCGAATAATGCTATAATTTCCCTGTGTCTTTCTATCATATTTTCCTGTTCAAGGCAACATTTACATAATGATTACTTTTAACGTATTTTCGCATATAAACAAACCTAAAGTCAGATACAATGATGCCTTTGGAATTACAAATTACATAACTACTTTAAGAGTACAAATTTGTACAGAACTTTTTTTATACCACCTCGGTGGCAAGCAAGCATGCTCGCCCCTGATGTTAAATAATTACCGCCGCGTATGCACTTCCAAGGGAAACACGCACGCGTTACCGACCCTGCGAGAACCTTTTAATAGCCCATCATATTGAAGACCCCCATGCTGTAAAACTGAAAACCTCAGCAGATAGCTCATTGCACGACTGAGGTATTCTCGGAAGAAATCATTTTTTTAACAGAACAAATCATATACTGATCATTGTAATGCCAAAGTGTGAGAATGAACTCCCTGTCGACGGGGAGCGGTACGATGATAAAAAGTGGCCGTGGGCATCATATCAAAAAAGTTCTGCAGAACACAACCCGTTATACAAACAGTAGAACACACAAAGCTAGGCAAAATCTCTCCTTAGACTAAATGGATCTTATCCCCACTTCAGTTTGAGTTCAACAACGCATACTGCACGTTTCTGAACCGAGTCAAATGGACTATGCTGGTATGCAGACGCACCTGCCCAACAGTACTGCACGTGAGGCCTGACCTGCGCTTTATAAAGAGCAGTCTTTGCTCTGGAGTAAAGTAGCACTTCGCCCTGTGTGGCATAGGTACCAAGTTTTTTGGATGCCAGCTTTTCTTCACTTTCCAAATGGCTGCGTTATTTGACGTCGCTGGATTAATTAAGATACACTTAGTTAAATAAAAATAGAATCAGGTCAGGTTAGTAGGTCACAGGTTAGTGCCTACGTAATTATTGACCGTTGTGAGTTAGTGAGACTGTTGGGTTAGGTAAAATACAATCTACTGTATTTTTCACTGCATTTTTCTACTGTATTTTTCAAAATGAAGTTTTGTACAAACTTGCACTTGAGTCAGTATCAAATATGTGTCTAATTTTAAGTAGATATTATATACTGTCGCGAAAAAGTTATTAAAATATTATTACATATATGTAAGTAGGTAACATTAAATATTTCTTATTACTAATAACAAAAGTAGTACCTAATAAAAACACGTTTTTAATGGCATTATGTTTAATGGCACTGCTCCTGAGGACTATCGATAGTACCTAGGTACCTACCTACTTCATTTTTATATACCAATATGAACAGGTAGATATATAAAAAGGTATCGAAGCCTATTTGTGCAAGACTGTAATAATGGCCGGCGCTCACCAGCAGTACGGCACGGCAGAGAATGTGATGTGTATCTTCAGTACACATAAATCGCTGTCATTTTGGAGCAAACTGCTTCAAAATAAAACAAAGCATGCTTCGACATGCTTCGGCCGCGGTAGGTTTCGAATATCAACGAAATTTTGAGCGCTAAATGTATTCATCAAGATGTTGCTGTGAGCACCAGTCTTAAGAACCCAGAGAAGCCCAGTATGATGAAAGTGACTTAGTAAGGCGTTAAAAGTATGATCGAAATCTTACATAGTGAAGTTAAGTGTAGTGAGTAATATTTTGTTAAATAAGTACTTATGAATTAATTTCACTAGCTATATCAATGTGCTATTAACGCACGCAGACACGATATCTACCTATTGCAGGCTTGCTATACATTATTAAGTAACATTGCAGTCCATTCGTAATTGAACTTCGTGTTGAAACATACGGGAACTGAACTTTACAATGAAACGTAAAAAAGAATTGGGATGTTGACTAAAAAATAATAATTAGTCCATCTTTTAGAACGCCAGAAAATAGTAGATACGTATTTTTTCTTTTGCTTCTAAAACTTAAAATAACAAAGTTACAGAGCGGCGAAAGTTCGCGCTACGTCATTAGATCGTAAAATTTTTACGAAAGAGTGACGTCACGAGCCCCTACTCCTGAATTTGAATGTGCTGTATCTTTGTCAATATTATTCGTATGGACAAATAAAAAAATACGTATCGAGTATTTTTCTATAATCTAACTGACAGACTAATTAGAATCTTGTTGTTTTAACCCAGGAGACATCCCTATTAACCAGTAATATTTATTACTTAACTAACTGTACTCCATCTTGAGATCCATGATAGAGAGCATTTGACACTATTTTTCTTTCTCCACATTTCCGATAGTAATTTAGGTACAGTTAGTAACGAGATGAGTGAGTTTACACAGACTCCGAGTCAGTTAATATGTATAGTCGACAAAGAAATTGCTTGACACCTTTTCGACCGTATCACGTAGGGATAGAGTACAAAAGTGGTCAAGCAATTACTTGGTCGACTATATTATAAAACTTGATTCATATTGTTAGTTACTACTTGGCCCGTTTGCGACGAGACTGAATGTGAATTCTGAAGTCGTCCGCTATTTTAATGTCATGACAAAGGTTAAGGAGCCTGTTTTCGTCCTCTCACAACAGTCGAGTCGTCAACGAAATTTAAACTAGGTATGCTTAACACACAAAAACTTGATTCTCGGAAGATGTTTTTCACTTAGGTACAGTCTCTAAGCAAACGAATTTGTTAATACTTTAATTTGGCGTGATTTAATGTTTGGAGGTCGTTAGTTCAATTACATAACGAGTATTTATACCTAATATCAGAGTTTCAATGCGGCGTACATTTAAGTAGCTTCCAACAAGCATTAGTTTTTGAATAGCTACCGAAATATACAATGCGATTTATATGAAACATAGCTATCTATCGGGAACCTATATAGCTCGGTTAGGTAGCTATGTATATAAATTGTTTTTCACCATTTCATACATAATCTTTATAACGTTTTAGATATTTACTGAGGTTTATATAATAAAGCTACACGTGCGAAATGCTGACATTTGTTTTTGTGCTGATAAACTTCAAACGTCAAACGTAAATATTTATTTAAACTGTCATACTTAATAATTACAAGATTTTCTGTTGACGGTACATTATTAGTGCGTCATGATTGAATGTACATACATCAAACCAATACATACTGGTAGTGAGTGAAAATCGACTTTCCTAAAGACACTACATGGAAAAAAAGGGAAAAAGATAGATGTATTTTAATGAAAATGGATTTTGCATTAATGTTTTATTAAATTTAAAAACCAGAACACTTATTTAGTTCGATTTGATCAATTTAATGGTTTATTAACATATTTATTTTTCATTTTTCATCATTATAATAATAGGCTTTTTTTTCCCGTAGTACACATGATTTTTTAGTAAATATGTTTTTCGCTAAAACTAATTAAAGGATTGTTGACCCTTTAATTTTTATGAAAACACGTCAACAGATATTTTTTTATTAAAATTCGCCTACCTTTTTCCATACTTTTCGCGCCACCGGTCTGTACGATTTAAATAATTAACACCTTTGAACCGGACAGACAGAAATACGTAAAATAAAAAATGATTGTAATTAAACTAATATAAGATTTTACTGTTGATCTTGGTTCACCTAAAGCTTTGTGTCTGTGTAAATATCAATCTTCATGAAACTGTAAAATTATTCTGAGCTGGAACATTCAAATCCTCAAAATGTATTCAAATACTTTTGGGGTTTATCAACGCATTTGAATGGCATTTTTAACGAAAAAACAGATCACATGAGTAAGTTTCTATAAATACCAGTATACTTAACTCGAAATAGAAATACTTTTATTTGAATTTGAAACTTGATATATATGTATTTATTTCTACAACAAAAGTCAACATAATTTTGGGTTAAGTATTTATATTTAATGCTGTAATTTTGACCTGGTAAAATTAAATTTTGTGTATGTCCCAATTTCCAACAAGCCAACACTTTCACAGTGAGACTAGTGCCTTTTTCACTTTTAATAAGATAGTTTTTATTTTTGGAAATTATGAGGGTCTATGAATGTTCAATTAATATGCAATGTTTCGTGTTTCTGTGTTTGATTTCTTGTTTTATAGACAAGATGGCTGTGACAGACGGACCGACCGACATACATTTATTCGTGGTACGTAGCACGTAGCCCGTAAAACATTTTTTTAAGATATTTATAAATAGTTTTATTAGGTACCAAATATAACGTTGAAGTTCCTATTTGGCCCTGCATAACATTGTATTGAAAAATAATTACATTTTATTCATTGTACTTTGACCCAAACAGGGGCCATAAATTAATTTTATTATTTTATCAATATTGTTATTGTTATGAATTACACATCGTACAAGCTACATCAATTTGTTTTATTATTAATTAGCTAAACAAAATACCTAAATGTTATAGCCGAAGACAACCTTAACCTTTTCAACACCACGGCAAATATAGAAGTTGTCACTCACACGCCAAGCTTTTTTGTAAGTAACAAAGTGGACCTTAAGCGAAAGCACGTAGATCACTTTTATATTGTACGCATTGATGTATACACTACAGAACAATCGCCTGGCTACACTTAACGCTTACAGCCCATATATATCGGTCTTTGGCGTTGAAAAGGTTGACCAGTAAGGCGAGTTTAACGCGGAGCTGTGGCCCTAACATGACTGGCCAAGGTTAGTTTATCTCTATCTGCGTCTCTTTCTTATGACACTAGTTAGACAGAGACACAGGGAGGGGTTAAACTAAACCTGGGCTGTCATGTTAGGGCCGCTGGGCTGAGTGAAAAAGAGGCCGTGAATTGACCAATCACAGTGGTCAGAATCTGAATTGTGATTGAATACCTAATTCACTGTCCGCTCCACTACAATATTAAATACTCAGGAGTGCGATTTTTGAATCCCACCGGGTGACAAAAGCTAACCAAAATGACTGTTTTCTTAGAGATTCGGCCGTTTTGGTGAGCTTTGGTCACCTAGTGAGATTTAAAAATTGCACCTCAGGTCTGCAGCCCCTTACATCCGTGCAATCGATTAAACATAGGTCTACCGTTTTGACAAGAATCTTTTTCAGCCGCCATTCTTCGATGGCGCTGTTTCAGAGCGCCATTATTTCCAGACAGTGCGCGGGTTTCGCACGGAACCCTCAGTGCGCAAGCCCGATTCGCACATGGCCTGTTTTTACCCGACTACGGCAAAGCCAAAAGGAAGGGTTATGTTTTTAGCAGCCTATGTATGTATGTTTGTTTATTTTATTGTGGCTAAATGGTGTGACTTTTTATCAATTAAAGAGCACTTTGTTTTGTTTTTAGAAGTATACATTAAATGCATGAAAGGCGGTTAAAATACATATAAAAAGTATCATTAGGTACCTATTTAAAATTAGTAACTTAAACTCCCAAATCAGAACACAATCGCGTAAGAAACAGCCCTTTACTGTCGCAAAACATCTCGGATTGGTAAAAAGTCTTATCATTTAGCAAGATCAAATTAAATACGCGATTTTTTTAGTATTCCCGGCTCAAACGAAGCGATTATAGACGAAACTTAGAGTACCTAATTGTTTATTATGCCCGAAAGGGTGGAACTTATTATTTTCGTATACCTAGGTACATTATGTTTTCCTTTTGAAAGTATCACCTTCTCTCGGTTCAATATTTAATAGACACTTACGAATATATTTGCCTTTGACTTTATCTAAGACCGTTTCCCAGTATCTTTTTCGCATGCAATATATCGAAATAGTAAGCATAAACCTTGTCTTTCGAGGCAGTCGTCCAAATAATATTATAAATAATATTATAACTAAATAATATTATAAATGTGAAAGTTTGTATGTTTGGATGTTTGGATGTTTGGATGTTTGTTACTCAATCACGCAAAAACAACTGAATGGATTTGTATGAAATTCGGCATACATATAGTTTATAACTTGGATTAACACATAGGATACTTTTTATCCCGTAAAAATGCATAGTTCCCACGGGATAGCGATAAGTGAGTTATACGCCGCCGTGACGTCATGAGCAGCAAAGCAACTAATTCTCATTAATTTGTCCAGGAAAGATAGCAGGTTGCATGTTGGGTGCACGTTTGCTTGATTCAATTAAACAAGTCTACGCGGACGAAGTCGCGGGCAAAAGCCAGTATAAAATAAACAAAAGCTAAACTAGAGAAAAATGCTGCACACATTTTTGAGGACGTGCACTTGCGTGGGTTAAAAAAGTACTTGTCTACCTAATCAGTGTAGAGTACAAAGATCACAGTATACGCTTGTATTGTATATCTATAGTCTTGAGATTAATCGCATTATCTAACCTTTTAGCTACTACTCTGATAGCCCACACGATTTGTTTATGTAGGTATGAACCATGATGCTGGGTATTGGACGGAACACACAAAATAAAGCACACGGAAATAGTTAAATAGTATATTTAATCCATAAAACAGCTTCATAGCTCTCAACTCTAAAGAAATACTAAATATAGTTTAGGTTTACGCTAACTCAAATGACTGCGTAGGGCGAAGTGCTACTGTTTCACTGACGGACGAAAAAAAACCTGCGTCGTCGCGTAAATTATTTCGCACCCTTTTTATAGGCATTCGGTTGAAGATTCTTTATTCTCAATTAATATTTAACTGATGAAAAAATCACATCTAGCTCACTTCATACTAGGCAGTTATTTTGGTGATATCTGTTTAAAACGGTACAGTCAGCAGCAGCAGTAGCTGAACACTGGAAGAGGCCAAAAGTATCTACACAAGCTCTTTCTGTCTTGAAAATAAAGTTGTGTGGACCTCTCCGTTGTTAGACTGTATAGATATATCTGCTGCTCACTAAACAGTCGGGTGTAAAACTATGAAAGCATTCAACAAACTCAAAATGTACTAAGAGCGTTGGTAAATACATATGTTTGGGTAGGGTGAATCCATCCATATCTTTACTCCGGCTGTAACTAGTTTTAAAAAGAGTAGAATGTAAGTTACGAACAAATTTATCAGTTTTCTACTCGTTTTTACCGTACTGTACCTGGACACTGCATACAATCACCTGCTCATCTAAAGACGATATTCGTATAGTCTCGGACAGAAAGGCTTTGTCTTTGAACACGAAGAAACTACTCCAATTTAAATGATTATTTAATGAAGATAATTTAAAATATATGAACCTTAAGAAATATTTTTTACCGCTCATTGTTACATAATTTTAAAATATATTAAAAAGGATAAAGGGATAAGTTCACCTTAGTACATCACTGTATCTCTTTTTGTCATTTGTTTTTTGTACAGGTAAGAGTTTACCTACATAATTAATTTCGACCGCTGCAAAATTGCTAATTTTATTTTGTGGCCTAAGGCCTGCTGATTTCAATCGTCCTTGCATCAATAGATTTATAAAATTCCACTACCCCTAATAACGACATTGATATTGACGCTGAATAGGTTATTTTAGAGTCAGTGCTTAGGTTTCATACATTTGATCAAAAATCAAATGATACCTATGCAATGATCACAAGTTATCAAATGGTTTTTGTGAATTGCGTCATCTAACTTGTTTTTAATACTTTTCTCAGGTCTTGATTTTGTTGACCCTACTTATTGTTGTACCTAATACCAAAAATCTGTATTCAATCATTTGAATTTTTAACTTATCAGTACTATACCATATGCAAATACATTTTTTACACGTTTTTTACTTACCTAATGATGATACAAATACCATTTTCATCGGTCCAAACAGATCCAAACCATATATATATTTCATGAATTTATTTATTTAATCCTAAGTAACAAAGAGCAGTTAAAAATAAAACTGTAGAGATTATTTACTTTTAAACGCCCAATATATTAAAAGGAATCATCAAAAATGTAAGCATTTCTTCCAGGTACCGCATAACGCACTTTTTTAACCTATTAGCCGGTAAGCAAATTAAAAGAAACCTGCTTCATACTCATAATATAATTGATAATACCCACTTTGTAAGGACAGCCAAGATTTTAATAGCTTCCAAAAACTCCTGGTAGGTCGCGGCAGCCTGGCACGTTTTACACAGTAAAGAAAAGACAACTTTAAAAATGCAACTAGATTGTTGGGTTGGAAGCAGTTTACGAAAGTAAAATTTGGTCGGCCGTGCCCTACCTTGGTAGATCTGGCAGTTTCCCTAGTTCGGCCGTCTTTACTTTTAAACAACGCCAGGAAGTTTTATAAAGGCGTAGTAATGGTTTAAGTCAACTCTTCTGACAACTGCTACTGCTACGGCAAGAGGATGCAAGGGGATACACTTGCACCCCCTGTCGGGAAAGAAAATACACATACAAAACAGGCGAACAATTATAAATATATTTTACTAGCGATCCGCCCCGGCTTCGCACGGGTACAATAAATTTTAAGACTCATTTTTCTACACCTTCGGTTACATTGTTCAAATTTTACCAAGGATCCCTAATTTTTTTCAAAATGAAATGTAGCCTATGTCAAATTGGAAGAATGTAGCATTCTATTGGTGAAAGAATTTTTTAAATCGGCCCAGTACTTTTTGAGCCTATTCATTACAAATATACAAACATACAAAAATAGGTACAAATCTTTCCTCTTTATAATATTAGTGTAGATTAATTGTTACTTAATAGTAGTGCGTGTAGATGCAGATGCAATTTCCTGAAAGTAATTCAGTAACACTTACGTTACTGTGTAAGTCGTGCCAAACTTTTCGAAGCTTAATTATATTATGAGGTATGTTTCTTTTAACCAGCTCAAGGTGACTAAATGGGCCATAGTTTAGTTAACAAAAGAAAAAGAGTTTAAGTACTTTTAATCAGACAAGACTATAAAATAATGTCACAAGTGTGGAATAAAGTACGAAATTCAACAAATAGTTGTCTTAATTTAAATGCTTAATTAGACCCTAGCGACCTCACGTCCCGACAGTGGCGGAGCAGCGGGGTAGCCATAATAGTACTTACTTATAGACAGATATAAGAGCGAGTAGGTGATTTTAGGCGCTGCTACGAAAAATCTGGTAGTCCGTGAATAATATGCACACAGTCTGTGCCAACCCCTATGTATTTACGTTATTATTAAAATAACAGTGCAGTGCTAATAAAAAGACAGCAGCCCTTTGCAAATTGCAATGTATTTTATAGCACAAATTTGGAACAAAACTTAATGTTTGATGGCTTGGAGGAAGCTGGCTTTAATGGCTTTTTAGCAGACAAACTCGTCCATAAATAAATGTGCTAAAAATTAAAATAAACAGATTATTCCAAAACCTTGGACGTTTTTTTCTAGTGGCGCCAAATTAAAAGTCAACTCTTTCACATTTCAAAACTACGGAACATGTGGCCAGCTATGGAAGGCGCTGTACAGTTATAAATACTTATATATCATAATAAAATAAATCCTTTCAGTACATACGTAACGAATATTACATACAATTTCGTAAGGTGCTTAACCTATTCAAATGCCAAGCGTAATACAAAATTATTACAATACAACAATATCATAAAACATAATGTCCTACCAATCAACCTTAATTTAGAATGGCACAGGTTTAGTTGAACAAAAATTGGACGACTAAGTCTTCTTTTCCTTTAATTTGACCGAGTATTACAATATACGTAGACGTGCGATACACTTAGACATCGTCTAGCTGACATAACGCGGCTATCCAGCCTACCTACTTGTACATTTGACTCCCAAGTAGCTACGACAAGCGGGAAGTGACGCTACACAGCTCAGTCAATCTGTTGCTCATCCTGGACAGTCTCTTCAGATATATCGGAGGGGGTAGGGTATTAATAAATATCAAAGCAAAACCCTATTCTCTTAAATGAGCATAGAGCATGTTAAGAAATTCTGAGCAGCTTGGCCGCCTAGTTATCTGATAGAGATTGTACAGTCGAGCAAGATCATAAATATGTACATAGTTTTCCACCATACTGCGATGAACTTAAGTGAAAAAGTGTATAAATTTATGACCTTGACTGTACCAATGCATTACATCACATTATCATGCCCTAATCAAATTTTGCAACCCATTTGGAAGCAAATTAATTGTTAGGCAATTTAAAAATAGCTCCTGTCTACATAATAAGGTTTTGTGTTATAATTTCTACCTTGTTTTAGAACCTAATTTTAGCAAATTGTAGTTACAAGTCTTGCATTTCACGAGCATACCTGACCTTTGAATGTGAGTAATCGTAACCATACATGCTACGTTAGTGCGCGTGCCTGTCAGAACCAACAAAATCAAAACGAATCCGCCTCTCAAACGCACACACAATACGTCTTCAAACCATGAGTTGAGTTCGTCATGAGTTGCAAGAATACTAAATGTAACATCTATGAGTTAACTTCTATTTTCCAAACCGGATCGTCAAGAGTTTATTAATTTTCACGAGTATGTATTACAAATTATGCAGGTACAGCAGCAGCTGACACTTGTACAGGGACGAAGCGCCCAAGAATATCTTACGAAGACTGAAAAAAAAAACCGTCGTGAGGTTTCTCAGCTTTTTGTCCGTATAGATACATCTGTTGCTAACAATACAGCCTCTATCAGACGTAGGTAGAAACGGTCAAGGTGCTCAAATATAGATCATATTGATCACAACCCTATTGTTAACGGCGTTAGAAAACGGCGAGGCATTCATTACTGAGCACCCTGAGCGGAGCAACGACATGACTGATGGTGACTTGACAAATTGGGCTTATACACTACAGGTGCAATAAATTATATTGATACAATTTGTTACAAAACATTTCAATTCTGTTCAAAATTTCAAAAATTACAAACATAGACCGCGTCTAATAGTATGGTTTATTTACAAACATGGACAAACATACAAACAAACCAACATAATCCATAATTCTTATCTACTCTATAAGTCAGGACTAATATAGAAACTGGTGAAACATTACTGAATGCTTTAAGAATAAGTTAACTGTTAACTGAAAATGGTACTTTTGTAACGAAAATGCTTACGCCCTTTATAAATATACCTTAACAGTACCTGACGGTCAGAGCCTTCCGACAACCAATCTTTCTCGCATACACGAAACCAGATGCCCCGAACTACAATGCTTATATTACTTACCTAATGGTTGCTTCTCCAAATAAGACCTTAACGTACATTTTTGAACGGCAGTTTAACTGACATTATTGCAATTCTCACTGTTCGTTAACTTCTATAGCAAATTTTTTATCATATTTTTATAAGTAGATTATTTTTGACATAGGTCTTTTAATCTAGTTAATGATCTACAGTAGATATACATCCAATAATTACATAAGTAAACGGGGTTTACGATAAGAATACGTATCAGATTCCTATTTATTTAGTATATATTAACTATTAATTACTATACACATATTGCATTTCCTGACAAAAGTTGTGACGGTGAAATACTATATAGCCTACACCTATAATTAAACGAGCAATGTTTGCATGAATATAATACATATACTACATATACTCTGACAGAAATAGTAAAAAAGAAGTGGCATTAAAAATAATTCTTATTTTTGTTACTAGTTTTCCTAACCATTTATGTTACATTGCTTAATCGCTCAATAGTTAAAAGTAAACAATTGTAATACGCTTCAACAAATAACAATGCCTCTATCTATTGAGAAACATCTAAGAGATAATGTTCGACATGACATGAGCGATCCAAATAGAAGACAGGTAGGCGTGTAATATCTCGAAACCAGGAGATACTACCTATTCCGATGTTGAAACTTTTTTAAGCACCGGTAACTTAAAACGGACTGTTGTAGACACTGACCTATAAGTAATGGACTTCTAGTCAGTGTTTAAAAAATGGCCTTATCGAAAGAAGAGTAAAAAGAGGAGTAATTCGCACCTTTAGAATTAAAGCGACTTAATTCTAAATATGACATTTCCCAAAATTAAACCCTATGTCTTTTAAGGTGAAATTTTGGGACGTGTATCAATGTCAATGTTTTTTTTATAAGTTGCCAGACATATTTTTAGAAATGCAATAATAAAAAAACCTATTTGCGACAAAACTTTATAAATGATAATTTTATACAGTATGGCGACGTAGTAAGGTTGAAATTAAAGTAAATATAAAAAGTCAATTAAGAGTGTACATTTTGAATATTGGCGTCAACCTATTCTCATTTGTCGGGCCATTTTTCGTATGACATTTAGTATGACTTTGTACATCCACGCATTATAATATCGTTGGTTGTAGACGATTCTTGCATCAAAAGATTTGTCAAAGTATCAAGAGTGTTAATGAATAAAATAGTATGGCGGCAGCCAGTCGCCATTTTGTGACAAAACATGCCAATAAAAAATATCACCGGTCGAATTAATATATTTTCAAACGATTATATTTACACCAGAGGGAAACAGGCGTGAGCATATAATAATATATCTAAATAAACAACAATGGCCAGTAAAAAATATCGTAAATATTGTCATATTTTAATTCGTTATCTTCATAATCCGGAAGACACCCACTGCTGGGCATAGGCCTTCCCCAAGGATCTCCACGGCGGTCGGTTTTGTGTTGCTTGTACTCAGCGATTTAAAAATACGATTACGAGACTTATGAAAAAGAAATTTTTCGTTTCAAATTATTCTTATTAGAACTTAGATAAAAAACAAAACAAATTGTATTATGGGAGTAACCATGTAAACGCCGTTATTATTATAATAAATGCGATTTAATTTCACATTAGATACATTTCATATCAAAATTATATAGGTGTGACGTAATATCTATGTAGACGTTTTGTTTAGAGCGCCATCGTGGGGCTTACGTTACACAGTTTTCTATACCATATTCTTATACAAAAACTAAAAATACGGTTTTTCCTTCTTTTGAAGAGTTCTTAAAACTTTGAGTAGAAAAAAATTGTTGTCGTGCTCATTATTTGATTTTGCAAAATAGATTAAAGACTGTCCTAATTTACACGATACCTGTTGGACCGACTTAATACGAGTCACGAACGAGCGGCTGCTCGCCTGTTTTGATTTTGTTTGTGGGCTGATGCATGAATTAATTATGGCTGCATACCGTTTCTAAAGTAACTAGGTCACAATGAGCTAAATGGTGCTGGTAAAAAAATAATATTTAAATATGTCAAGAAACATTTTAGTAAAAATAATTATTGAACGATAGTTAACTAGCCATTTACTACACTGACTATTAATCTTAGAATCCGTCTTACTTATAGTACAATACTGAGAAATAAAAGATCTATCATTTAAAGTAATTGCCATATTATTTGTCAGATAAAACCTGAAAAAACCAATAATCTTCTACATTATCAAGGCTTTTGTTTTTCACTATCGCATTGCTTTTCCCTTAGTTTATGAGTCGTTTAGTGAGATTCAACTTAAAATCACCATCCAAACCAAAAAAGATCAAAACCAAAATAAAAATATTCAGTGAGACCCAGAGACTATAATATTATTAGAACTAGGCTATGCGACTAAATCAAATCGGTTGATATATTATAGAATATTTCACAGGCACCAAATTGCATTTTTTATAAGAGGCCGTCCATTAATCATTTTATGTTTTTTAGTATTTTTAACCCATTCCGTACATACCTAGTCCCAGTTTTACCCAAGTAAAATTTAACGCAACGCTGCTGGTTAATTATGATATACATATTAAGGAGTCAAGCACGACGCGCTCTATGTAGAGTCTTCATTATTATTGTTTATCATCAGCAAATCTCGCATATTTTCGTCGGGTACTTTCTGAGACACTTAACTTTACATTTGCCATTTCTTGTAGTGTTCTAGACTACATATATAGAGTTAACACTCCTATTCTCTGCACCCATCCAGTAATTGGCACATTCCTTTTCTTTCAAGGCAACAGTGGTGATAATCCTACTAAAACTAGTTGCCAATGTTTGGTACTTTGGGTGCCAATAAAGGGGTGTTTACCCTATAAGAGACGCGTATAAAAATAATACTAGTTCCAATAATACAGCCCAGAATCCAGTCAAAAACTCGACATCCGCTATTTATTATTATTGCTTATCAAATTGCTTAATAGAAAACAAAAACGGTACAAATGCTGCAATACACTATAATGACACACGATGTCACGACCCCTAAATATTATTTATTGCATTGCGGTACGTTAAATGTTTCTCACTCGCCTTTGACGTCGGCTTTAACTACGGGCTTATGTACGAGTATACGAGTAAATAGTTATTTCATGAAACATTATAAATTATAAATATTTCTGGGAACGTGTTTTTTATAGTTTCAGAGTTCCAGATTTTGTCCATAAAATGAAAATAATACTGCATAGACCCAGAAGACATTGTATCAGAGTAAGCAAAACATTCATACTATTTAAACAATACAATAGTAAATAATGAAAAAGTGTAATAATCTTACTTGTCACTATACAAAACGTGAAGTTAGAATGCTCGTTTTTCAATAATTGATCGTCAATCAGTTTAATTTTCACTTTTCAAAGTTTCAAACTCAAAAATCAATCCCCAGTATGCATCATCACTATTAGATCATTATTCATGATAATTATTAATTACATTCGTTATAATGGGCGCTAGGATGAATCAGTATTATAATGTGATGAGAATTCAATAGTATGTACACCATAATTGTAATTTTTCGTGTAAATATTATTTAAAGACTGAAATGGAAGCTAATCTGAGTAGTTCTAAAAAAGCGTAAATTCTCTTAAAAAATACAGATAAAGGTTTGCAGAGGTTTCCCGAATGATAAAACTATTTGACAGGCTCCCGTCGACAGTGGCGCCACCAAGCGGGATAATTAGCGAGATTACATTTTGTTAAACTAAAAGCGCTGCGATAGTGTCTTATATGTAAAATATCATTCGCAATCCGCAAGAAAATGAGAATCAGCGATCGAAATGATTGGTCTTTACTTTACAAAATGCTGAGCAACTTAAATCAACTCCTTACTAATACGAACAGATACATTTATACAAAAAAAAACACGAGATTTCTAAAATTGACTGAGATTCCCCAATTGCCTATCAAATGGATGTTATAGCAGATAATGTGTTACAGTAGACATCCAATGTAATGAGCATTGTGCACTGCTTATTATTATTTGGTTTATATCTTTGATTATTTTCTACATCAAGAGCTAGTATGTATGTTTACAAGTCAATCTTCTGAGTACAATGGCATGGCATGAGACAGATCAACAATATCAATGTCGACGTTGACTTATTTTAAATCGAACAATTCCGAACGCGAATCGATATAGCGTTGCGTGATGATCCTTCCGGAATCAACTACGGGCGTCAAAAGTTCCTCGGACGGCACTTGAATCCTGATCCTGTTGTCGGATGGCATGTTGTTGGCTCCGTTGCTCGTGTAGAAGCCGAGCGAGACCGGTTTATGGTGTTCTTCGGAGTACGCCTTGTACTTGGAGGGGGTGACAGGGTGCAGATGCGAGGGGCTGGCCGCGAGAGGGTTGTACGTGACGTGGATGCGGACCACGTCGTCGGGGAGCGGCGACGCGGACGGCGGATGCGGCGTGGCGCGCGGCGTCGACTGAGCCGTCGACGGCGCCCTTTGGATGCTCATCCCGCAAATGCCGGATCTGGAAAACAGATCCTTTATTTAAACAAAACAAAACCTACGTGTCCGCTCTTTCGACGACACTCGCCGAGACCGGCGTTAACACTTAAATATATGTAATTAGAAAGTAATGATGAGAACAACATGCCTGTCTCGTAGCTAAAGATTAAATAAGTGTCTTCTTACAAATCTTAAATAAATTAAATCATCTATGTGTATAAAATTACCAAAGCTAAAATGAATAATAATATGATTATAGACGGGCAACTTAGTGTCCCTATCCATGCATACCCTATGAATTTACGAAACCACAAAAAAAAAGTAAAGGTCAATCAATTACAAGTTATACTTAACCTGTTCAAGTTGTATTTACGTGATCAGTTTGTGAAAACCAGAATGCTATTTGATATTAACTGACTGTTTCTAAATACTACGACTAGTAGTTGTTAGAACTATCCCCGACATTACCTTTGTCATAAAATGCTCCTTAAGAGGAGTGTGAACCCAGCCCCAAAAAGCGCTCCTCATACAAACGGCAAAAGCGTTTTCCGCCCTCTAAACCTTAACCTATGGCAATGATTTTTTGGTATGTTGTCATTATGGCTTAAAACTAGGTTTGAATGTTTTGATTTTTTAAATATTCTTCATAGATTTGACAATATTTGCATTTTAGGAGTTTCAAACAAAACAAAAAAGCGTCAATATTTTTTAAACTATTAAGAATATTTAAAAAATCAAAACATACAAACCTAGTTCTAGAGTATACTGACAACATACAAAAAAATCATGGCTATAGGTTAAGGTTTAGAGGGTGGAAAACGTTATCGCCGTTTGTATGGAGAGCACTGGGTTCACACTCCTCTTAAACGACATTAACTGCAAATAACTTACTTTGTTGAAAAGATGTAGTGTACATAGTGCATATTACATATATAATTAGAGAATGCTAGAAGTCTTGAGTGTGCAATTTAAAAAGTAATCTATTTTTACACTAGCATAAGTAAAGTAAGTAAAGAAAAAACGTATTTTGAAGTAAAAACAAAAGGGGATGACTTGGATGGGTTTGAAAATGACTGGACTGGCATTGCATCAAATCGAGAGTTGTGGAGGTCCTGTGAGTAGCCTTTGTCCAGTAGTGGGACACAAATATGGGCTATTAAAAAATCGTCTTCAAAACTCCTTTGAAAATCAAAAAATAATTATTAGATTCTATTATGGAGTATAGATAAATTCAGATTTGATAAGAAACTCCAAATATTTCGTTACTGGGTACCATAAGGTATTCATAAGTTACCAGTGTTTTCAGTTAATAAAATAGAAGGATCTAGATCTAGACGATATAAAGTAAAGCGGTAAGTGTTGTAGGCGGTTTTTTTGTAATAATTGTTTTGCCTTCGCCGGTGAGTATAATGTAACTGAACCAAACGATAATTGAATGTGAATTGCCCATAAACTTTTATAAAATGTTGCTATTAAAATGCGAAAGTTGAACACGATAGGCGTTCTAATGCAAACTCGCCTCGCTTCACCAGATGCGTTTCGACAAAAATTTCTGGCTTTGCAACGTTGACAAAGAAATCTAATCGTAATTTGTGAGCAGCCAACCATTAAGGAGTTCCAAGTAACCATCTGTGGACTCCATTATTAGCCCTACTTGGCGAAATGATGTTGATGCTATAGCATAGTGCACACCTTTGCTGTCTAAACGAATTACAGATTTTAAGACATAGGCAAAGCATTGTCTCTGGCAAATATAGCGAGTAGCACGCTTAATGCGACGATATACGTGGACAGGAGTGAGCAGTTTCATACAAATTTTGCTTAATTATTTACCCCACAGCAGTGTTTGGGCAAAGTGAGTCCACGAAGTCTGACGGAAAGAAAGCGCCAGTGGTGTTCACTTGCGATGCGCGCTGCGTTTAGTTTGCCCGAACACATTAATGTAATAATAATTATAATTTACTTAACGGCATGCTTTGTATGAATGCTCGGACGTCCGTCTACATCTACAAAGACATCTCACCCATCTGACCCAGTGCCGTCGTCGCTGATGCTGTGCGTGTCGAGCGAGTTGTCGGGCGCGTGCGAGCGGCCGCTGGAGAACACGCTCAGGTCGGCCGTGCTCGTCACGCTCGTGTCGGCCAGCGAGCGCCGCGAGCCCAGCGCCGACACCGAGTCGTCGCGCGCGCCGCCCGCCGCGCCGCTGTGCTCTGCAACATACCCGCCTTCACAATACACGACACACCGTACGAGACGAACACAACAAACTATATACAAAATCGCATGCAAAATAATTATCAACGACTTACCTTCTGCAAACACACACACATTCTCAAGCGAACCAAACTGTGCCGATGCACATGCAAATCTATGTAGTGAAATGAAATCTCTGCTCATACGTAAATCGTTTGAAGTATGAATAGACATGTTTTGAATATCAACTTATTTATTGTATACATTATTTACAGTAAGTAATATCATCATTTGAGACGTTTCCTTGTCATCTTATTACTTGTGATAGTGAGATAGCTGGGTGTGTTAGGGAAGGTTTTGGCGGTGCGGAGGAGAGGGGCGGGGAAGTCGAGGTGGATGTCGACGGAGGCCTGGGAGGTGCGGAGGGGAACGCCGTACCGGGGTCGCTCGTCTGGAGGGAAAAAGCAACACAGTTCCATTATTACGAAGACTAGGCGCTAGAAATTAATTTCACGTGTTTTCTTTTTTGAAATGCCAAAACTTGAGAATGCAAAATCTCTATTTCTTATTTAAAGACATGAAGTACCAAAAGACTCATAATTTTAGGTAAAAAAAAAACATTAAACACTTTTATCTAAAAGCGACAAAATAAATGTGTGCTCGCTACATATTTGAATGTGATATCTAATAAAAATTATAGTATCACGTACCATTCAAATAATTGTTATTGTAATGTGTTTTGTGTATGTATATTATTTGTTTCCCTCAGACCACCACGGGCGGCACAACTAAAAATAAAACGAACACATGAACTAATGAAGTGTACATTTAATGTATATATACACATACGCCGCAATTCGAGGAATTACCAATAATAAAAATTTGAACAATTAAAATTTTATTTTATTATTTATGACTACTTCGTTTCGATTTTTCAATTTGTTAATAATTTTCTTAATTATGATATTCTTAAAATTAAATTAAATTAAATTAAATAATATTATTGCTACAATTGTATGCGCGTTTTATATTGAAAAAAGATGATAGGGGTGGGTTTATGTAACAAACAATGAGCAACAACGATAGTCGGTAGTGAGCAGAGATTCCTTGACAGCAACACCACAAACGGTAACTTCACAATTACATTTAAATATGCCAAAGCTAATAACTAATTATAATGTGTGTGTTTTGTAGCCAAGTATAAAAAAAGCCCGGCAAATCAAACATTTACTTCAATTGAAAGATTTAAATCATAAGACAAGACAGATATTTTCGAAAAAAAAATTAGCGTTATGAAGTAGCACGAACAATGCAAAATCATGGGGAATCATTAAGATTTGAGGAGCTTCGATGTAGTAAGGCAAGAAATTCGAGTTAATGTTATGTCTAATTAAATTATCACTAAAAATCATATCTCATAGTACTCAAACGGAACTTTGATTATTCTCCTCATATCTTAAAACAGCTTGTTAAATGCAGACTCTTTGTAAGCGTTAATCACAACATAAACCCACCGCCGTACCACCAAAATTACCTTGCTAGTGCATATCCTAACGCATTGTTATAAGTAACGTTTTTAATTTTTTTAATAACATTGACTGCAAGCAAGGTCGTTGGTCAACCTGTACAACGCACTGGCGTAGGACGCAGACGGAATTATCAGGACAGTCTCATGCTTTAGTTGAACTTATTTTATAGGCGGATATAGCAAAACTAGCAATCTTACACAGTATTTAAACTTTAGAAAATACTTAGATGGCATTAATTACATTATTATTAAATTAAGTGAATTGTCTATCTACTGAAATCATAAAATATGACAAAAACGTATTCAGCGTACGATTGTGAAAATATAAATGGTCAACGCCTGTCACGATTACTACTATGAAAAATTACTACACCGTTCGGGCAGATGGGATCAATCTCAAAATTAAAGAATTATGCATTAAAAACCACGCTTACGAACAGTTAAAAAAACAATTAATGAGAGTTTCTCCTATAAATTTATCCGCGAAACTAATACAGTTACTAATCTGCTTTTGAAACGCGTGTAACTATAACAGGCATAGTTTTTGTATGTCAATCACTGGGCCCGCAGTGTTGTATACCAGAGTCAATGTAACTAAGAAATGTAATACTAAATAGTAGCTTATTATAACAATTTATATTGCACTTACTAGAAACCACGAAAGCAATTTTTGTTATGAGCGCAGTCTTCTAATAGCTCTTGTTAACCTCTGACTGAGTACTAATAAGGTGAAAATTCGCAGAAATCTTTGCTATGGCATTCAGTTGACACAAAATATTTATATCTAGCGGATGAGCGCTTTCCATTCTTCACGCTATATCTATAAAACGATTAACGGTGAAAAAAAAATACCCTTTTCTTAGGCAATATAGTATAGTTTGTGGAACGCGTCAATTATTTGAATTATAGAAAACAAGGTATTTAGAAATAACAGATTTTTGGCTCCTTTTAGCCTTGAATATCTGAATATGTGACTTTAGAGCCAATCCATAGAATGTCACAACGAAGAGTTCTACAAATTTTCAGCTTATTTATCTTTCATTGCAAGGTTAGGTGCTTGTTTGGCAGCTACTATATCTTTTTAGTATGAAATATTATACAAAATACTCTGGCGTCTTTTAGGTATTTCTCTTAAACTCCAAGTATTACTAACAAACTTATGCATCACTCGAGACCGACATAGAACTTGGGATTTCAATATACTAAAACCTGGAATCGAGAACAAGCACAGCTTCTATTTATATCTAGTACCTATGTCAACACAAGCCTAAATTGTACAATCTTCAACGTCATTATAGCAGGGTTCGATCATTTTGTATCGGAACAATTTATTACAAGAAAAAATAAGGATATTATTTTACACTTAATTAAAATTTTTAAAGAGGTCGTTTAAATCATAAACTTAAGTGCTGACATTGCTGACAATCATAAAGAAAGGCTACTCAGACTAGATAAAGATTGATAAAAAATTTAATTTTATGAAAGGTTTGTTAAAGGAGATTTGTTAATATAATTGTCCTTTTTGGTTCGCTTTCATGTAAATTGTTACCGTTTCAGTGTCGTTATTAGTTATTGATTTTCGTTGTCATTGCAAATAGTAGTAAAAACGGATTTTAACTGAACACTTGTACGAAAATTGCCCATAAAGAGAAGCAGAGCTGTAAATGTTCGCCGACTGGTACCTAGCAACTTGGTCAGGGTGTTTCCCTTCATTCACTGTCACACAACCCCCACCAGGGCTCCACAGGGCAAATCCAGAGCGTTTCTGCACTCTTGTTGTATAGCAGCGCATGCTGAATGGAGATCCCTTTATTTGTATCACCATCGAGATTGAAGTTATATTTTGTAAATGATGGTGTTACTTTATGTCTGCCATTATGAGACTAAATGAAAAAATATTTATTTCTATCTGAATATTATTATATACAATAAAATTTTAATGTGAATAATTCAAAATATAACTGAATTTTTACAACAAAAATTGATATCGTTATTAACAACATATTATTAGTCAGTAATATGATAAATGTGAGAGTTCAGCGCCTTTGCAAAATATTTATTCAGTCTAATACGAGTATCAACGACGAAAGTAATTTTGTAGACACAGTTTAAAAGAAATTTAAGATAAAAGGTTTCCCAAATAAAAGGTTGAGAAGGTTTAAAAGTATGTTAACACACTTTATCTAGCCTGGTAAGGCTGTCCTTAGCAATAAGATGTCAATTAAACCGTTAAAAATTTGTGACATTAGGTTGGATTCAATTAAATCCATGTATTACGAGTATTTATTAGCGCCTACCTATGACACATCGAGATCAATATTGACCTAGACGAGTATATTGCTGATAATGAGTTTAGAACTACAAAATAATAAAAAGGACTGAGCATGCATTGGTATAAGTGCAATCTGAGATTAGAACTCCGTATTTTCTCTTCACGTCTATTAATTATTCTTTATGTTGCATTTATTATTGAATACCGACTTTTAACACGAAATTTTGTCATGCTTGAGCTATAACAATTTTATCAAAAAAATTACATAAACCAATAAATTCGAATAATTAAAGTACGAAATAATAAGTAAAACTGCAAATGTTAAGCTCTCAACAACCCAGTTAAATAAATTTGTTTTAATAGTTGATATTGTTTTATAAATCATTACATGGCAATTTTTATTCATGAACTATTGTTGAAAGACGATAAAAATATAAGGTGTTACGAAATTTTGTGCGGATGATTTTAGAATCGTCAGTTTATGTCACAAGAATCTATAAAAAAGTATCGTTTATTACTTATGTGTTTGTGATTGTTTCATTTCCAATACAAAAAATCATTTAATTTAATTTAATTTATTCATTCATTTATTTTGTGTAATGGGAAATGACCAATAATAATTACGAGGTTTGTATTATTGTTTACAGGGTCTGTTTTGTTCGTCTACATTTTTTTTAAAGTAGCCACACCTAAAATAATCCGCATTTAATTCGATAACCTTATATTTTGTATCAGATTTCGTAGCTTATGACTGAAAAAAAATAATAATAGAAAGATCATAGGCAAAGCATGCAGTGCGCAATATCGTTTTACCTTGAAATCATAGGTTATCTAATCATAATCAGACTGTCAAACGGTTGTGGTCGGTAGTGTCAATATGCAGGTTACTAGCTCAATGTTTAATACATACTTGTGCAGTTGTAAATAACTAGCTCTTTGACTTTTTCTGGCAAGATATGAATTGTTATCCGCTACCGATGGCAACGTTGCTACATATTACGAAACAACTGCAAATTCAAAAGATGAAATGATAAACTAACCGGTTATATCATTCAACGCGTTACCATATCCTAATTGGACATCAAGAAATTACTTTTAACTGGTCATCCAGCTGGGGAGTAGGTTAGCTAATGCAGGCGTGTCACCGACAGCGGATAGCCACTACAAATGCACAACGGCCGTGTCATAGATGCGTGAAGTGATTGGAGCCGAGACTCTCGTCGGAGGTGGTACGCGTGGAGGGCGGGGTGCACTCCAAATTACCTGACACGGTGTCACTCTGAGACACACGCAGCTCCTGAAGCTCCAGCGCCGCTTTCTCGCGCCTGCAACACACGAACCGTTACTGTAAACCAACTAGTTTGGCTCTTAAAATCTGAACCCCCTCAGGGTGGCTAGCACCAAACAACAGTGGCCCGTTTCACGAAGCTACAAATTACAATTTTACAAGTCTAAACCGGCAACATTGGTCATTATGCCCATTGCCATTGGTCATTATTGATCAATATATAGACTAGACTTGTAAAATTATAACTTGTAGCTTAGTGAAACGGGCCACAGGACACGCTTTGTTGTTTTATTTAGTAACTAACCAAGCCCGGCGACTGAGAGGACTCATATATACGTTTTGCACAGGTACAATTAGAACGTTATGTATAGTCGACCAAGAAATTCCTTGACCACTTTTCGACCGTATCACGAAGGGATTAAGGTTCAAAAGTGGTCAAGCAATTACTTGATCGACTATACATAAAAATCTTCCTTAAAAAATCTTTAAATTACAGTGAAAACCGCATCAAAATCCGTTGCGTGGTTTAGAAGGAAAAGACGGCCGAACATACATGAGGATTTAAGTCAGACAGGAACGGCTAGCGACTTTACTTTATACCATGTAATGAAAAGAGAATAATACCCCTATTTTTTCTATCTAACCCTAGATTTTTTACGTAGAGCTCCTACGTAAAAAATCTAGGGTTTACCTATCACATAGAGCTCCTTATAGTCCAGAACCCGGTACAGCTTCACGGGTATTGCCCTCTAGTCGCCGGATCTGTAATTAGCCCAGGAAGAGAAAATGCACCGAACTATAAGCGGAAAAATGAGCACAAGTAAATGTAGTACAGTGGTATAGCTTAGCTAGCACGACACACTACGACTCGCTTTATCGCTGAGTGCGTCCCTATCTAGCCCCATAGAAGGAAGACGGACTGAGCGACAAGTGAGATTCTACCGCTGCAGGATGCTCGCAATCTGCCATAGAAAACGGTAACATACAAAAGTCTTTATTAAAAAGAAAAGCTACAAGGGAGCAGTGTAGCCAACCCTACAGTTTTAACTGTAGATCTACAGTTTTTTGGAAATTCTCTCAGTTTTTAGTTTAGGCCTCGAAATCTACAGTTTTTTGATGAAATGGAAAACTCAAGAAGACTTACAAATTGAAAACGAGATAGTGGCTAGTGATACTATCTAACATGTGTCATCAGCAGCTGATGATCAGCTGCTGATCAGGTACTATTTCATTGTTATGGATGGACCTTTGTAAGCTGATGTAATTAAACTTCCTCAAAAATCGCTAGTCACATTTCCTGAAGTGTTACAATACTAGCTTTTAAATATTACTAATTTTATTTGACGTAATGTATCTTTATGACTTTTGATATTTAATTTGATTAAAACTTTGATAGTCACATGATATTTTTTCTTTGTTTTTTAATCCCTCTCTAAATTCTCTATTTGTTACCATCATTACATAATAAAAGATAAAGCTGTAGATTTACTGTTTTTTAATTTGATATTTACAGTTTTCTACAGTTTTTTTCTGGCATATCTACAGTTTAGCTCTGTGCTGGGGTTGGCAACACTGCAAGGGAGTTAGCAGGAACAGAGGCGGCGATTATTTTTATTTTTTATTTTTGTTTTAAAAGGTCGCATTTCTAAATGCTATACCACAAAGAGAAGATGGAGAAATTATATTTTTTATAAAAGCATCGTTATGCTATAAATAAATAAATAAATACATAAAAATCTTTATTTCGGACAAGAGTATCCATAGAAAAAGTTAAACAAATGCATAATCACTTAAATCCTAGGCCTATTTAACAGCAATTTGAGCAGCACTTTTTATTTTCCCCACCCAGTGCTTAAGGATTGGGCAATCATATCTGCCAGCTATCACTTGCAGAGTGATGTTGCGACTAGCCCTCACTCGACCAAGCAGCGAGACCATCTTCTTCCGGATTATGGCGTGAAACCCGTCTGTCCGGGCCTCGGCGAACATGCCTGAAGCTCTACACCGACTAGGCAGTCCCAACAACATCCTAAAAGCGTTGTTGTACTGAACGCGGAGGGCGTTGTAGGCTCGTTTCGTGACGATATAATGTGACCCAGATACTTAACATTATTAACAACCTTTAAGGCGGTGCCAGTACAACTCGAGGTATTGGTTTCGGTTTAAAGCCACTGGCTTTAAAGATCAAGAGCTCACTTTTACTCGAGTTGTACTCCAAACCATGTACCTTAGCATAACTCTCACACGTAGCCAATAGTTTTTTCAGCGCACCTACAGACGGACTCAGCAGCACCATGTCATCGGCATAGCTATACGCTGTACGCTACTTATATATGTAAAAATAATAATTTCTCCATTTCCTCATCTTAATACAAAGTGCCAACAAGTACGCAGCTCGTCTGGAATTTAAGCAATAATCGAAGCAAAATGGCTTGTAACACTCGACAAACTAATATCGAAATAATCATTGAAATACAATATAATAACATATATTATCTAGACACGCGGTAGCGTGTCAAGCCAAGTTCAGGAACAGAACTGGCGATAAAATAATTACTTGGTGCGTCCCCGAATACCTAGTGAATGTTTTTTTTGTGGAATGGGTACTAATGTATGTAATGATTCAAATATTGCGTCCTATATCATAATGTTTGTCATAAATTGTTGAGTAATGAAGACAGTCATTCATCATCATCACTGATTCATTGCCACTTGACTATGTACGTGTTATCTTTATCCGCCTGAAACTAGGCTCTAAATCAGGGGTTTTAACCTTTAACAAGCGAAGGCCTACGAATAAATTTTATGCCAGTTCCACACGCTAGCCAAGTGTTAGCAAACGCACAGGACGCAGTTATAAGTACTTATAAGTCAAAATAGAGAGACAGAAATAACTATTTCCCACTCTATATAACTGCGTCGTGAGCGCTTGCCAACACTTGGCCAACGTGTGAAGCCGGTATTACACTTGCCATGCCATGTATGTAAGTTATGTTTGAGTATCTATTGACCTGATATGGAAGCGACCAAAATTTTCTTATTAAAGCATGTCTTAACTTTTTGAGAAATGTCTATTATATTTATTTATACAAAGAATTCTCATAAGATTCAGTTTTGGAAGAGGAAAATGGGAAATACATAACTTTTGTATCATTTTATATAGGACTAGCGGACGCGCGCGACTTCGTTCACGTAAAATAAGTAGCCTATGTCCGTCAGGAATAGTGTAGATTTCTATCTGTGAAAGAATTTTTGAAATAGGTTCAGTAGTTCCAGAGATTACCCCCTACATACAAACAAACTAACAAAAAAACAAACAAAGTTTACCTCTTTATTATATTAGTGTAGATTACATAATTAGCGCAAAATTCCCGTGGAAAAAGCTTATTATTATTACATGGGAGTAAAGTCGCGGGTAAAGGTGAAAAATTAAGACAAAAATATCTTATGTGTGTATGATGAAAAAAGTTATTAGAATTTTGAATCATACCGTAATATCACAGTGGCTCTGGCTTGTTTCTCTGTCTCGGAAAAGTTCTCCGCTCGCTGGCCGATCTTGGATTTCTCGTCGGGCTCCACGAACAGCCCCAGCGGCCTCTTGGGCAACTCGTTCGGCGGCGGCGGGCCCGGGTAGTCGAGCTTAGCGCGCTTCAGTTCGTCCATCGAACGCTCCAAGTAATATATTACGATATCGTCATCGTAACCAAAGTCTTTATGTAGTTTAACCTTAAAAACAACACCAAATTCAATTAACATATGGCAAACTAAGGATAAAACGGTACAGATTTAGAAATAAAACACACCTGAATATAATTAACAATAAGATCCATATCATTCAACTTCATAATAGCTTTTTTATGAAGCTTGAGTATCGTATACGCCATGGCAGTGACCACTCTCTCTCCATCGAGCAGATATATATCCCACACTCTCAAACACAAACTAAACGGCACTCGCTCAACAAAACACACGAAGAACCATTTCAGGGAATACAGTATGGCGTCCAACCCGTACTTATCGAAATGAAGTTTCAACTTGGGCATGAACTTTGTGAGTATCTTATCGTGGTGTGCTAAGAATCGCGTTAACTTTGGAAAGCCTTCGATGTAGAGTCCGTGCATGTTGTACTTGATGTCTGAGAGCAGGATGGCGAGCGCCCAGAAGGCGTCCTCCTCGTCCATGTACATGAGCAGCACGCCGGCCAGGCCTGACATGCCCTGACAGTACCCAACCTCGGAGTTGTACATGCTGTACGCACAGAGCACGTTGAATAAAGAGCATTGCTTCTCTGAATACCTCTCTCTGTAAAACTGATGTTCACGAAATTGACGATTAACATCAGAGTCTATCTGTCTCACATCCGTAGACCATAGTTTGGCTAACTTCAACATTTCCTGGTATTTACCAATCTTTTCAGATTTTATTCGATTAACGTCAAGCAATTTGCACCATATCTTAATTCGTAGTGAATTTGGAATGCCTTTGTATATACGCCGGTGGAGTTTTTCTTTGGTAGTGGGCGAGTCCCAAGTGCCCAGCATTTTAACCCATTTCTTCTCCCTTTCGACTTCGATGTTAATCTTTTGCGGCGCCGTTTTATGTGGCAACCGCTCGTCGTGGATAAATCCATACCTGAAATAGTTTTACAATTATCATTATAACAATACAAAAGCGTATGACAATATCCTTATGCACGTTAATAGTCGTATCCTTAAAAAGAGCCACACGCAATTATTATGTACTGTACCTACTGGAACGCGTCCATGCGTTCATCGCGGATATAAAGCATTCATCCCTTTCATACAAAGTAACTGGTTAGAAAGGGATAAGTGTTTATGTCTGTGACAAAAGCTAGCGGGTAAATCCTCAGACACATTATTTAAAACAGATTCATAAAAATATATACTTAATTATAAATTCAAATTATAGCTCCAAATCATTTTATAATTATTTTGAATTTTGCATAAGTGGTATTTTCTGTGGTAATTGTAATTTCGCATTGGCAAGTAAAATCCAGATAATAATGGTTAGTTTTAAATTTTAATAATAACAGCATTAGTAGGTAAAGTATTCGCTAAAGCTATAAAATGAACAACTGATTACACTGTTAGCAATCAACATCCTCTCAGTTGTATTGGGCTTATCTGCTGTACAAAATGTAAGGCAGGCTTTTAGTATAACACTAGTAATAGTGTTGTGAAACTGTATCCCTTTCATTCATAATGATAAATCAGTCAGTCAGTCAATCAATCAATCGTCAGTTAGGAGTCCTTTCTTTATAACAGCAAATATAGAAAGGTTGTAAACCCATTTTATGTAAAATATATTTTTTCACAATCACAATGACAGGCAACCATGTAGCTTCAAACTTTGACATTGGCAAACTTGCCTCATTGAACACAAGCAATACAAATAAAAAAGTACTGAATTCAATTTTGGTGAGCAATTATGAATGAGAGAGTAACAGTTTAAATATATATTAATGGTGACTGGTGTGCAAAATTTCTTTTTTAAAGTGATTTATAGTAAAGCCTAGTATACACCAAAGCCAAGATGAGCCAGATGGAGACATGTCTTGTAAACTACTAGACTCTGGTGGACACCAGGCCTTAAGTTACTGTTCTTTAACTGCAACAAATAATAATAATAATCTGAATAATAAATACTGCAAGTACTGCAGACTGACAACCCTGGGACTGTAGTTCCATATCAAGGGTGATAATTGAACCTGCAATATCCCTTACATTACAGATACACTCAACACAAGTAAAGACTCATGAGTCCAAGGCTTTTGCAATACATTCAGAAAATTGGCCTAAATTACTAAAACTGGTCGTCCGTTTCCACATAATTTTCTAATTTTTCTTAATTAACTCACAGATAGCCAGGCTCACAACGCTGACAATGTTTATAACCAAAATGACGAATTCTGAATCACGATTATTATTTATGTTCCTATATGATTGTCTATTTAAATAGAGCATTGATACCAGCCTTGATTAGTTGTACTTTAATAACATATAATTATAAATTACCCGTGACTTTATCTGCATAGAATTCATTCATCACAATCCTGCACGAACAAAACCCTTTTTTGGGAGAAAAGTAGCCTATTACCATTGTCCAAACTATCGGCTTGCCAAATTTTATAGAGGGTGTTTCAGCATTGTTGTTGTGAAGAGGTAAACAACATTGTGACAGAATTACTTTCACATTTATAATATTAGTATGGATTACTAACATTATTAATGAGATTTACTAAGAGAGTAAGCTTGTATAGGTAAAAAACTTAAGTAAAGCCCCTTTTGCATTTAGTATTCTCCAAAACTGATATGGAATTTACATCAATTTTTTAATGAAAATGAAAAATTTATTTTGCAAGTAGGCCATATAGGCTCTTTTACATGTCTGAATCTACTAGCGCTTCGGAAAATGGAAGATACTACTGAGAAGAAACGCCGCAAGAAAATCAGCAGTTTATTTTTTTCTTCTCTTTTCAAAACAGATTACAGTGCAATATACATAATTATCACAATAATACATGACATACACACATACATAAAAAAAAGATAACAATAAATAGCACAGCAATTCTTATACAGTGTCAACTTGTCTATCAATTACTACTACATACAAGAGGGGCTTTATTTAACTTTTTTACTCTCTTAACTTCATGAGAATCAGATTCATGAGAAGATTATTCGACCTCTTGATCTGTTTAAATATTGCTGCTGCGTCCAACTCAACAGATCAAACAATTCTTCAGTAACAAAAAAAACTTTTAACAGGAATTCCAAATAGTGTGCCCTTATATTTAGGCAGTGGCGGCGTAAAGGGGGGGGGTGGGGGCGCTCCGCCCCAGGTGCCAAGCCCCAAGGGGTGACAATGGATTGCCAACTCAATCACGCAGATTAGTAGCACGGTATATGAAGCAGTACCGAAACTGACTTATTTGTTGAGATTTTGAGGATGCTCAATAGAAAGTCGCCAACCCATGCTACGCCGCCACTGTATTTAGGTTAAGCTCTCAGTTCTTCATCAGTCTGGTCAGATTGACACTAGATTGATCATGTAGTTTACTGACTGATGGATT
Organism: Ditula angustiorana; assembly: GCA_963691745.1. Taxonomy (NCBI): domain Eukaryota; kingdom Metazoa; phylum Arthropoda; class Insecta; order Lepidoptera; family Tortricidae; genus Ditula; species Ditula angustiorana. The sequence goes on along the minus strand of OY829472.1, from coordinate 5,209,807 downwards.
ATGAAACATTTTAATACTTTTCATTACTTTAGGGAGACCTGAACTGATGGCAAACTTACTGAGCAACCTGCGTCCTAGCTACTGAAGCAGGGCTCTAGTCTGTTGTACAATTGTTGTAAAAGACAGAACTGATGACATTCACTTAATAAACGTAAGACAGGTATTAGAAGGTAATGAGATAATAATAATTAGAGAAAAAAATAAGCTCTCATATTTGTAAATATACACTTAACACAATTTGATAGCTTGACACAATTTTTTTTCCTAAAGCGGACATGTTATGAACTATAGGAAAAAAACTACAAATGATAGCACATTTGTAGTTTTTAAATTAAGTTATAAGTTATTTAAATTAAGCAATTCATGAGTCTTAATTAAAGCAACAGTGATTTAACCTGGTGATTCAGAGTACTGGATTTTTAACAATATAAGGTTTTATGGACCAATTAGATTTACAATAATTACTGGGTTTAAAATAGCATTGCTCAATTGAGGCCTATGCATGAGAGTAGCTTGAAATAGCAATAAAATTCATTGAAAAATTCGCAGCATTGACCAAGCTTTTGTTCTAGGGTGGGTTTTATTTCATGTTTTCAAAGCTCACCTGTCAGTTTTATGGTATTCCTCAAATTCCGGATCTTCCCAGGGGTCTATCTGTCCGGCGAGATTTTCCCGTCCCCTCTCATACCGTTGAAAGATACGCTCCCGCTCCTCAGAAGCTCGTGCCAACAAAGATTCCTTATTCATAACACGGCCTGACTGTGCCACATACCGAGACACCTATGCTACCCACAATATTGCTATCTGACCTACAACTATCCACAATTAACCCAGAATATAAATCAACCATCACCCAATCCGCCTCTTTAACATCACGACCTGCAACTTTTTCCTATTCGACCGACACGATACTGCATTATGTGACGTGTGTCATCTTAACTTATTTTTCCAAAGAGATTTAAAGCTTCATCTCCTTCACAGGATAGCGACTTAAAATAAAATTTAAGTGGCACAGCACTTTTCACAAAAACTACTTGATCGGGAGCAAAATTTGTTCGCCTTGACGCCCTTTTTTCAGTTTGGAAGTGGTGGTTCGGCTTTGGGCTGGTTGGTTGGTTGGCAGTTTTAGGCGTTTTTACGTTATTAACTACTCATAATATGCCTGCCTTCATTGTTTTATCTGTATCTGAAACACTATTTTACTCATATCAGTTATTAAAATAACATTGCTATTTCTTTTTTGAACACTCAATTGACTAACAATTCCTTAATTCACCTGTACTAAGTTCATGTTTACAATAATTTCACAACTAAAGTTCTATATATCTCTCTAATCTGTGGTTCTATTCTAACGAGACGGTCTTACGAAATCTACGCGTTTAAAGCGAGTAGTTGTAACATGGCGACGATATCTAGCTGTCAAACGCTATCTGTCATACCACACAGATTTGGTATTAGCCAAGTATTAGCATGGTATTAGCATAGCATACCTACCCATGGGGCCTAACACGCTAGTTTTTGTCGATGAAATAAAGCATTTATCCCGTTCTAACCAGTAGACGTGTGCGAGAGGGACCAAAGCGTTTATGTACGCGATAAAAGCTAGCGTGCTACTATAGCTGAGTAGCATACACATAGTCACAAATTCCCCGAAGACCAAATTCAAGGAATTATTTTTTCACGGTAATTCCCTAAGGATGAACACCGGCAAAGTGCTACCTAGGATATTTTTTCGTTACAAAGTAAATAAATTCCTAAGTGAACTAAATTAGTATCAGATTTTTTTGGTTGCCTCATTTAATTATAAAAAATAAAAACAATTGATGACATCAGGGGACCTAGCACGCTAGGTTTTATCGATGATATAAAGCATTTATCCCGTTCTAACCAGTATGCGTGTGCGAAAGGGACGAATGCTTTATGTCAGCGATAAACGCTAGTGTGCTAGAGGGGCTGGGACAGACGTCATAAATTGGTTGGACTAAGAAAGAATGTATGTTAACCTGACCCGAAACATAAAATATTTTTATTTTTTACAATTATATGCCGTAACTAATAAATCTGAGATTGTTTGGGTGCTCTGGCTTTCGTTTGCTTGGACGTTGATGCGCTCTTGGTTATCTCTTTTTGTTTACTCATCAAAGTTTTGTTCTAGCAAATTTTATGAAAACTTATATAAGTAAGAACTTATACAAGTTTTAATAACATTTTCTGGAACAAAACTTTGATCGAGTACATTTAGTTCTAAAAATAACACGCACACACGCGCAAATGCGCATACACACGTATATGTATAAATGCCTATCTATAGCTATACAAGTACACTGCATTAGTTCACCTCCTTCTCACTAACAGCAGCACTTTCCATACATGTAAGTTAAAACCCAAAGTTGCCACTCTTCTCATTCTATATTACAATACTCTTTGCTAGGAATTCAAAAATAAAGGGCATTTTTATTTATTCTCTAGTCACGTTGAACCGTACATAACAAACCTTTTTAACAGAGTTCAAATAAGAGCCTAATCTTTGAGCCTGGTTAAATTTTTTGCCATTTTTTGCCTATAGTATGATAATACTGGTTTGATGAGAATTTCCTAGATCAGGTTAACACAGAGAGGATAAAAGGTAGAAGTCAACTACTAAAAACCTAAGGGATAGTGTGTATTTAATGTTTCAACATTCACAACAAATAAAATATGTTCAACTAATAATCTTATCCAATTCTTGGCGATTTTTAGGATAACATGGCTGCATCAAACTAGATTCCATTGCTTTTCTCGGAGGGGGACAAACTGACTAAAAAAAAAAACAACTTTCTTGCATATTTATTTTGCTAGTTCAACACTGTGATACGTTATTATTCGTTAACGTGTGTCGGTTTAAGGACGTCACTTACTTTCGCTGTGCTGTTGAACACACAGCAAAGTGCAAAGTCCAGAAAATCGGCCAAAGGAAGTTTTCATTTGATAGAGAAATATTAAATAGAGCAAAATGAAACCCCTGACTCAAGTAAGTTTATGTTATATTATTCCTAATCATAAGAATTTAATATAATATGTGGGTACTATGTTGCGTACTTTAAGTATTTCTGAGTTATATCCGGATTTGAAGATGTTTAAGTCCTTATACTGAATAAAAAAGTTATTCTTGTTACAATTTTAATTCAAACTCTGTTTTTTACCAATAAGCTTTGTACGTAATCGTCATGTCCAAAGTTCACGTCGCAGTCCGACGATAATGTTCAGTGGGGTGAAGTAGGGGATTAGAGATTGTGGACTTTGCTTCTATATCAGTTACCAGATATTACCGGTTTTCCAAAAACAATACCTTTACATATCCTAAAATGTAAAATGTAAGTTATATTTAAATGGCACATTAAGGGTGGCATCACTGCTAGTAAGCTAATTGTTAATAGCACTTCCGTACTTTAATATGTCATATTGCAAGGCATCCAGACATTACAGCACTGCGACTCGAAATCTGCCCTAAGAAATGCAGGCGCATATTATTATATCCATGATGTACACAAGACATTAACACTACAGTCACATGCTGTGGAATAATTGCAAAGAAATGCAAAATAATAAATCAAGTATAAAGATATCAGTAAAGATGGAATACTATTGTCATAATAGGAACTCAATAGTTTTGCTGTCCATCTGTCGGACTGTGTCAGAGCTGAATTTTTTAGGGTATCTTTCATACATGTAAAGGAGAAACATTTTTTACCTACATCATCAAAAAAATTATTTATCACTAGGTAGTTTAAGTTTAAGCCAGCTATGTGACACAAGTGCCAATGCTGCTTACTTATAGACATTATTGAAAAAATATTCAAATTGTTTTTGTAATGGCTGAATCATTGCATCCAAAATTATGAAACTATCACTAAACTGATATTTTAATAAGCTCCATCTCAGTTTAGTAAGGTAACTTTATTTTATATTCTACTTCAAAGTAACACAAAAAAGTTCTATATGTATTGTAAGGTGTCAATTTTTGACAGTGACAGCTGAGGTGGATTCAGTCGATGGATTGTTCGTCTTTCTGTTTACGGCGGTTGTTGCAGTGACTGAAACGTTCCGGCGTTTTATCTAATTGTTATAATTGTTGTCAATAACAACGATATAATAAAATAAGGGGAATTAATTTAGATATGGTGGAGTAGTTTGGAGAGTTTTCTTTTTAGACTGTTTCAATCGTAAAATTTTGATATTGTGACAGCTCTACGACACTAGCGATGGGCGTTTTCGAAGGAAGCCATTTTGATGCTTGAAGGGAGAGAGGGTGGCTCTCTGTATTTTTGTCTTGTTTTGGTGAGTTTAATATCGAAATGTCGTGATAATAACGGCTTATAGCCTCTCCGACTGGTAAATTTAATTGGTTTGTTTTGTTTTAGTGGGGCGATCTGATATTGGGTTAGAAGCGGCCCACGCGCATGTCTTCTTAACCTCTTGTTGGTAGGTAAACGAGTCGATAAAGCCTTCGCCCTTGTTTTTGGCAATGTTAACCGTGTCTATTATTTTAGTTGCGGTGCTGGCTGCTATCGGAACACCTTCGTTGGAGTTGACAGCGTGACCCGGGCGCATTAGCAAGTCTGCATTTCCTCCACGGTGGGTGTCACCTTAATATCATGTTTCCCAATGTAGTTATGACGATAGGACACTTCTGGTCCTCTGGATTCAGTAGGGCCTTGATTGTTTTGGTTCCTAATTTATGCTCCGTCCACAGGAGGTGTTGAGATACGGCGTGAAGTGTAGCTGTGGTTGGTGTTGTTGGGAGCGCCGTGAGGCGTCTGTTGAAGCTGAAGCTGCTTGGCCTGCGTGGCACGTTGTCGGTGACGCTGGGACGCTGGGCACGAGACGGCGTTCGAGCGTGGCATACAGCTGTCCGCAGCTGTTGAGTTGTGGAGGCACCGGAGGCGGCTGTGAAGCGGAGGCTGCTCGTTCTGCGTGGCATCACGTTGGCTATGGTGGGACGCTGGGCACGAGACGGCGTCCGAGCGTAGCACACGTCTGTCGGCAGCGGCAGGTTTGAGTTGGTCTTCGTCCATCAGGTACCAGCGCCTTCAGCGCCGTTAATTAATTAGGTAGGTAATTATATGAGATCACTGGCCAATTGCATTCACGACCCTGAGGTTGTATATCGTAGAGAAGTAGGACTTAACTCTTAGAATAGAGGCGCGATAGCGCTGTAAAGCTGTAATACTGTAAAGCTTGTGTTTGTGGGCGGGTTAGTTGGGGTTTTATATAATAAATAAATATCTAGCTGTGCAATGACTTGTTTTATTGACCGTTCGGCAGCGCCCCTCTACCTGCGTTAGAATTTTCATTACATCGGCGCCCGAACAGTTGATTGACGAGTGTTTGTAAGGGTTTCACCTCCCTGTAAGTTATCTGAGGCTAAACTACAGGTTGGTCAGTGATCATTTGCTTAGTGTAGGGTGAAAATTTACTTAATACAACATAATACTGTATGTATGATAAGACAGGTGAACTTATAACTCTGCTACACTAACTGTGGAGTAATAATTACTTCTAATTACTGTGTGTTGCGTTTTTTTTACCATTCTAAATTTACCACACTGCTTTGGGTGACTTATTCACTCTTATTGGTGTCAAATTTACCATTTGATCATTGTGTTGTTGTTGAACTTGGTATTGTGTGATTTATTTTCCCTTACTGGTGTCATTCAGTCACATTCACAAACCTTACAAATATAGCAATTTAACTTTGAACAAAAAAAAAATTACTCTGTATTTGTGTTAAATAAATCTGATTACCTTTCTTTAAAAAAAAAAAAACTAGTGAAATAATTTAAAAAAGTGGGACAAATTTTCATCTTACAACAGTCTTATTGTCTTAGTACCACATTTATATTTAAATTAAAAAGAAGGTTTAGCAATAGTTGGTTAAAAGGTTTTACTATTTTAGGTTGTAAACCTACTGGTGGTATTACACCTACCTACATTGGTGCTTAATTGGTTGAAACTTTATACATCTAAGAACACAATAATTTAAAAACACAATAATACATAGTGACATATTGACACATAGTGAACAAAATAAACTGTGGTAGGCAAATTTTGTTATCGTGATTGCTTGTGGCCTGTTGGTTGATTTTATAAAATGGAGGAACGACCTATTGTGTTCCATTTATTAAAGAAAGATGAGTTAATTTATGAAGTGAAGATACGTGGTGAGGAACCGGTTGATTCTTACCCGGAGCTTAAAAACCAGATACGTGAGTTGGCACGACGGATACCTAGTGATGAAATTGATAACTTTGAGGGTGATATATCTTTGGAATTACAGGTGATTGGTAACAAATTGGTTGAATTGACAGGTTTATTAGCTGAAGTCCGTCTTTCATTGAAAAACTTGAACCGGGTTCAAGCTCTGCATAACCACTTATTTCACAGACTGGGGCGCATATACCCGACTAGTTCGGAGGATTGTATTTTATATGAGGAACTGGTAACTAAACATAAGGAGGTTACTCAGAGAATGGACAGCTTGTTCAAAGTATTTAAGAGTAGTCAGGAAGCTCAGGAGGAGGAAACATCACCTGTCCCCAATCCGGTTCCCCAGCAGGTGATAAATGTGTCGTGTGGTAGGAACAAACAAGGTGTTCACACTTTGAATTTGAAATTTAATGGAAAAACTAGTGTTGTTGCTTTCATTGAACGGTTGGAGGAGTTGTGCATTAGTAGGCATATTACAAATGACGAACTTTTTGCCTCGGCCATTGAGTTGTTTGTCGAGGAGGCCTCTTTTTGGTACCGCGGGGTGTGCAGTGAGGTTAGTGGGTGGAGTGAATTGAAAAAGCGACTCCTGGCGGAATATTTGCCGTTTGATTTTGACTACAGGTTAATGCAAGAGATCCGTGCGCGTACTCAGGGCCCCGAGGAGGGTATATCAATTTATTTGAGTATCATGAAAATTTATTTTAATAGATTGAGAAACCCCATTAGTGAGGACGAACAATTAACTATCGTCAAGTACGGAATACGACCTTTCTATTCGTCTCAGCTTGCGTTGGTAACCATTACATCGTGGTCAGAATTAAAACAACATTGTAGGTTATTGGAACATGCTAGATATCGTACGGAGGTATTCAGGGAGCCTCCTTCTCCCTCCGATAGCTTATTGTGTCCAGATCTGGCATGCCGTTTACCGAATAAACCGACATATACAACAGTGGACGCGCTTGTAAATAACACGAACGAGTTGTTTTGTGTGCAGTGCCGTGTCAATGGCCATGTACTGAAAGACTGCAAGGCTCCGAAAGTTATTTTGTGTTATCGTTGTGGTGAAAAAGGCGTCACGATGCGTGATTGTCCAAGGTGTGCGGCCGGTCCGTCAAGTAGTTCAAAAAACGAGTAAAGGTGAGCCGGGACTTAGGCCCGCCTGCAATGCATGGAGTGGATAGCAAAAAGTACTTTAATCGCAAAGAATGGATGTCATGGTTATCCTTTGTGAATAGTTTCATGTGCGGCAGGAGGGATAAGCCTCTGGTTCACGTCATAGGGGGCAATGACCGCCGACCATTTAAGAAGGTGCTCGTTTATGGATCTGTGCATAGTGGCCTATTGGACTCAGGGTCAGAAATTTCAATAATTAGCGATAAAATTTTAAACAGTTTACCCGTTATAGTCGCTAGGCATAGATCGTTTGACCTTGACGTAATAAAGACAGCGAACGGTTCGTCGTCTCCCGTTACGGGGTATGTTTACCTCCCGGTTACGGTTGACGGCGCGACGGTCGATGTCAAGTTTTACATCATACCGGGCGTGACCACGGAATTGTTGTTAGGTATTAATTTTTGGAGGGCCTTTGGTATAGCTCCGGAGGTTCTCGCGTTATGTGAAGGCGTACCCCAGAGGGACGCTGGTGATTGTGATGTTTCTGAGGTATATTTGAGTGATTTTGATTCTCTTTCTGACGCTCAAAAGTGTCAAGCTGGAGAGGTTATTAGGCAATTTGAAAACATTGCCGCGGAGAATAAGGGATTAGGACGCACTGATCTCATTGCACACACTATTGATACAGGGGATGCCATCCCCATTAAACAGCGTTACTACAGAATGTCACCTGAGAGGTTGAAGGAACTTAACCGACAGTTAGATGACATGTTACGTGACGACGTGGTAGAGCCTAGCACTAGTCCATGGAATAGTCCCGTCACTTTAGCTCCCAAAGCTGACGGTTCTCTTAGATTTTGCTTGGATAGTCGAAAACTTAACGAGGTTTCCAAACACGACTCTTATCCTTTACCATATATATCGCATATACTAGACAGTTTAAAAGAGGCCAAATATTTATCGTCAATAGATTTAAAATCCGCCTTCCACCAGATACCGTTACACCCGTCTTCGAAGGAAAAGACCGCTTTTACGATTCCCGGGCGCGGCCTTTTTCAATATAAGGTGATGTGCTTCGGTCTTACTTCTGCCCCGGCCACGCAGCAGCGCCTGATGGACCGATTATTCGGCCCAGAGTTCGAAGGCAAGGTATGGTCGTACTTGGACGATTTAATCTGTGTATCGGCCACATTTGAGGAACATTTGGCTCTGCTGCGCACCGTGGTCAATCGTTTTCGTGAGGCGAATCTTACAATAAATTTGGCTAAATCAAAATTTTTCCGTAACCAGTTAAAGTACCTGGGCTATGTCGTTGATCAACACGGATTAAGGACCGATCCGGATAAAATTAGTGCTATCAATGACTTTCCCACCCCCTCTTCTAGGAAGGATGTGAAGCGTTTTTTAGGAACCGCCTCATATTACAGACGATTTATTAAAAACTTTAGTTCAATGGCGGGACCATTAAACTCTCTCACGTCTACACGCAAAGGCGCACCGCCTTTTCAGTGGTCTGCTGAGGCTCACAAAGCCTTTACGGATTTAAAAGCCGCTTTAACAAGCGCACCGGTTTTGGCTTGCCCCGATTTTGACCAACCTTTCACGGTCCACTGCGACGCTTCTGATTTTGGAATTGGTGGTACGTTAACGCAGATAATTCAAGGGGAAGAACATCCGATTGCTTTCTGTAGCCGCGCGTTGACACCTTGTGAACGCAACTATTCCGCTACCGAAAGAGAAGCGTTGGCAGTGGTCTTTGTTGTCGAACATTTTCGCCCGTACCTGGAGGGGAGCAAGCCATTTAAAATTTTTACGGACCACGCTAGCCTTAAGTGGTTTTTGAATCTGAAAAACCCTAGCGGACGACTGGAAAGGTGGGGCTGTCGTTTGTCACCTTATAACTTTACTATCGAACATAGGCGCGGAGTAGACAATGTGGTGCCTGACGCGCTCTCCAGAGCCGTGCCAGTATCCACCGTAGAACCTGTTACTTCTGATACGTGGTATTGTGACGTTTATAAGCGTTGCCGTGATAAGCCTAGAAGTTGCCCAAATTTTCAAATAATGAATAACAAATTGTTTCGGTACACCAAATCAAAAAATAAGCTGAGATCTAATTATGACTGGAAGGAGGTTATTCCTCGTGATTTGAAGGATACCGTCCTGGTCGAGAATCACTCGGACCCAATGGCGGCTCATTTAGGAATAGCCAAAACCTACCAGAGGTTAAAGTTACGCTACTTTTGGCCCGGTATGTACCGAGATACGGTGAAATTTATTTCGGAATGTGACATTTGCAACGCTTATAAGTGCCCCAATATGAAAACGCCGGGATTAATGGGTAGTGCTAGGATCTGCTCACGTCCGTTTCAGTGTCTCAGTATTGATTTAGTTGGGCCCTTGCCCATGTCGAGGATGCAAAATACTTACATGTTAGTGGTGTTATGTTATTTTACTAAATATTGTTTGTTGTTTCCTTTGCGCCGTGCCACCGGTAAGGTGATAGCACAGCGACTGGAGGACCATGTGTTTCTCGTCCATGGAATCCCTCAAACAATCATGTCGGATAATGCCTCAAATTTTGCTGGCCATGAAGTCCAGTCCTTGTTTCATAAGTATCAAATACCACAAATACATTTTGGTCCAGTTTATTGCCCACAGGTGAATCCAGTCGAAAGACAGAACCGCACGGTGATGACGGCTGTCTCTAGCTTTGTCGGCGCCGACCACCGTACTTGGGACATTAACGTGCACAAAATTCAATTTGCAATAAACACTTCGGTTAGTGCAGCTACGGGCTACACTCCATTTTTCCTAGTACATGGTCGCGAGGCTGTGGCTGATGGTAGTATTTACAAGGATTTTGAGGACCTAGATGAAGTAATTTTCTCATCACGTAAAGACCTATATGATAATTTGGGGGAGTTGAAAGAAGTGTTTGATGATGTAAAACGAGAATTAGAAAAAGCACACCAAAATAACGCGAAATACTACAATCAGCGACGGCGGGACCTTGAGTTTGAGGTTGGTGATATTGTGTGGAAACGTTCATTTAAGCAAAGTGACGCGTCTAAGTATTTTGCATCCAAGTTGGCCCCTAAATATGAAAAATGTCGTGTGTTAAGGAAACTCTCAAAATTGGTTTATGAGTTGGAGGATGGGGATGGCAAACCTGTAGGTAAATGGCATATCAAAGATATGAAGGTGGTACCGGAAAGAGGCTGACTTGTACTTGAACGGTGGAGTAGGTTGAGTCGCGGTCGCGTCGCTACTTTTATCGTGCCCCACAGAACAAGAGTGACTGACCTTCGAGCATCATGTTTTTTTTTGTGTTTACAACTTTTACAAGCATTTTTTTTTTGTCTACAATTTATACACCTTCTTTATGTTTAGTTAGAGTCTGGTGGGTGTCGGACGCACGGCCCGCGTCAGCCGCCCTCGCTCGCCGTGCCGCCGACGCCGACCGCTCTCGATGAGGCCGGACGACCGTGACGATTTTTTTTATCGTCGGGATTTTTGTAGTCTTGCTGTAGTCCGGGATTTTCTCAGCATCATGGAGTAGGTGAACGTCGGACGCGCGGCCCGCGTTGGTCTCTCTCGCTCGCCGCGCCGCCGACTTTGCCCTCTCTTATCGATGTTGGAAGATTCAGGATGGTGTAGCGGTGCTTGTACCGGTTTTTTTTATCTCTTTTGTAGATCATGTTTCAGAGTTGGGGAACGCCGGGCGCGCGGCCCGCGTCAGTCGCCCTCGCTCGCCGCGCCGCCGGTGTTGACCACTCTTGCTGATTATAGTAGAGTCGTGTGCGAGTGACGCCTCGTCTGTTGGTGGGCGTCGGGCGCTCAACCGGTTGTGCTAGCTCTCACTGGTTGCGCTGTCGACGTTGGCCGTTCTTGCGATGGTGGTGATAGTTTCTTGATAGGTGTAGTTCTACAGGTGGGCTAGTGTTTAACGCACGGCCAGCGCCTAACGCACTCGGTGGTGGGTTTGGGTTTAAGGACTTTGTTTTTTTTTTGGTGCAGCTTGATATGTAGAGTCATTATTGTTTCAGTGAGGAGTCAGCTGGGGGCCAGCTGGAATTTTCCTCTCTATCGGAAAATTCGTCTGGCGGGAGGGGTGTTGTAAGGTGTCAATTTTTGACAGTGACAGCTGAGGTGGATTCAGTCGATGGATTGTTCGTCTTTCTGTTTACGGCGGTTGTTGCAGTGACTGAAACGTTCCGGCGTTTTATCTAATTGTTATAATTGTTGTCAATAACAACGATATAATAAAATAAGGGGAATTAATTTAGATATGGTGGAGTAGTTTGGAGAGTTTTCTTTTTAGACTGTTTCAATCGTAAAATTTTGATATTGTGACAGCTCTACGACACTAGCGATGGGCGTTTTCGAAGGAAGCCATTTTGATGCTTGAAGGGAGAGAGGGTGGCTCTCTGTATTTTTGTCTTGTTTTGGTGAGTTTAATATCGAAATGTCGTGATAATAACGGCTTATAGCCTCTCCGACTGGTAAATTTAATTGGTTTGTTTTGTTTTAGTGGGGCGATCTGATATTGGGTTAGAAGCGGCCCACGCGCATGTCTTCTTAACCTCTTGTTGGTAGGTAAACGAGTCGATAAAGCCTTCGCCCTTGTTTTTGGCAATGTTAACCGTGTCTATTATTTTAGTTGCGGTGCTGGCTGCTATCGGAACACCTTCGTTGGAGTTGACAGCGTGACCCGGGCGCATTAGCAAGTCTGCATTTCCTCCACGGTGGGTGTCACCTTAATATCATGTTTCCCAATGTAGTTATGACGATAGGACACTTCTGGTCCTCTGGATTCAGTAGGGCCTTGATTGTTTTGGTTCCTAATTTATGCTCCGTCCACAGGAGGTGTTGAGATACGGCGTGAAGTGTAGCTGTGGTTGGTGTTGTTGGGAGCGCCGTGAGGCGTCTGTTGAAGCTGAAGCTGCTTGGCCTGCGTGGCACGTTGTCGGTGACGCTGGGACGCTGGGCACGAGACGGCGTTCGAGCGTGGCATACAGCTGTCCGCAGCTGTTGAGTTGTGGAGGCACCGGAGGCGGCTGTGAAGCGGAGGCTGCTCGTTCTGCGTGGCATCACGTTGGCTATGGTGGGACGCTGGGCACGAGACGGCGTCCGAGCGTAGCACACGTCTGTCGGCAGCGGCAGGTTTGAGTTGGTCTTCGTCCATCAGGTACCAGCGCCTTCAGCGCCGTTAATTAATTAGGTAGGTAATTATATGAGATCACTGGCCAATTGCATTCACGACCCTGAGGTTGTATATCGTAGAGAAGTAGGACTTAACTCTTAGAATAGAGGCGCGATAGCGCTGTAAAGCTGTAATACTGTAAAGCTTGTGTTTGTGGGCGGGTTAGTTGGGGTTTTATATAATAAATAAATATCTAGCTGTGCAATGACTTGTTTTATTGACCGTTCGGCAGCGCCCCTCTACCTGCGTTAGAATTTTCATTACAGTATATAAATTTTAACTCTTTTTTTTTTACATTTTAGCTTGCCCGAGCAACCCGACCACTATACAGACAGCTGTCGACTACTGCGCCTGTAGCTTCTGCACCCAAGCCTGTCCCTCCAACAGGCTTCTGTTTCGGTAACTATAACAACATATTTTTGGTATATCTACTTATTGTACATACATAAATATATTAAACAATAAAAATAAATGCTTGCCCCATTTCACAAAAACAATTTGCATTTGTGTTTAGTGATATTTCACTGCTGCTCTTGGCCAAAGCTAAGCGTACTTTTGCTGAATAATTTGTTTATTATTTTAAAGAACTTATTGGCCAAAATATGGCGCGAATCATGAGCATTATCATTCCATCACAACTTGAAACAATAATATATTCCAATATGATTTTCTTAACAATTGAACCTTGCTAGTTATTTTAATAGCAAAAGGGTCAATTTAATATAAGGATTTGTATCACTTCAGTATTGAAATTAATAATAAACTGATAATAGTTATATTGCTAACAGTAGGCACAATGTTTTTGCTTTTGACTCTTTAATCATGTTTGTTGCAAGTTAAATCAACATCAAAAACTTTACTTTTTTCTTATGCATATTTTTAGCTATATGAAGAGATAATAAATATGGGATTAATGCCATGTGGTTTATCTATGTTTCATGCCGTCATGGAATTACACTATTGATGGAAAACGTTCATAAAATGTTAGATAAGAGACTCTGCCATAAAACATCAATTTACTAAATAATCTAACTAGCTTTTTGCTCTTGCCAAGGCCAGGGGGGCGACAGTGAAAACTAGCGTCAACCAGCTGTGTAGGTATAATGCCAGATGGCAAATTTTAAGTGTTTTACATATTTATATTCCTTTGTTTAATCCAAGAATAATTACATAAGTAGAAATAATCTAGACTATAAGGCAAGTGAGCATACTAGACAGAAACATAAAAGCTAAGAAAATCCTGGATTGAATTCTTAATGTGTTGTCATTTTAAGTCATGTGTTGTCATCTCTCTTTATACAAAAATATGTTAAATTATTGAGGCAAGTGGCATGCCAGACCGGTCAGTATAAAACCATGATTATAGTGTCAATTGCGTCTTTTATCACGGACATAAAGCATATAATGTCACTTTTTAACCAGTAAGCGTGTGTGAATGGAAGGAATGCTTTATGTCCGCATTAAATTAGCAGCACACTAGCAAACAATTTTTTTCATAAGCCAAGCCTATGCTGACTTCACTCGGCGACAGAACAGTGAAGTGAAGTCAGATGCTAGATTCGGTAATCTTCGTCCGCCATTGTCGCGCGCGGTTTGTTTAAAATTTAGAGAATAAGGCCCCGTTTACACTTTGATTAGTTATTACGCGAGTTCGTACATGTTCTGCGAGATATCGGTTTGCGGGGGGGGGGGGGGGGGGCAGCAAAAACTGAGGGCTCAGCGTAGCAGTGTTATTCTCTGAACGCATCAGCGTCGACCTCAACGTCGCCCTGTCTCGTTTACTCGAGCTGGCGCGCTAGACCAAAACAGGGCGCTGCCCCAGCCACAGAATAAATAATAGTACTAACGTACAGAAACTTCTCTTTTTCGACCACCATTAAACGAAATCCAACTTTATAAACAGGCACAAAAAGTTCGTATTACTTCATAAACATTCGCCAGGCGGCATGTGTCAAAAGGAAGGCGCCGCCCGCGCTCGCCTTCCACCCGCAATGCCCTGGCGCACCGCTAGGGTTGGGCTGCTTACTGTAATACTATCAACGCGCGACACAGAGTGAGCGGGCGCTCGCGCGGCAAGCCGGCAACTTACTGCGATTAACCTATGCCATAGGACATGCGGCGAGCGCACCTACATTGCGGAGTGGAACCCCCCTGCCCCAGCGTCGAGCTCGTCGCTGTTGCGCTTAGAGAATCACCCTGTATTACACAGAACGGCTCAAAACTGCATGAATGAACCAATTCACAGTGTCAATACGATATGTTCCTCTCCGAACTGATGAAGTCTAAAAGTGCTGTGAGGGTATAAGGGGGGGGGGGGGGGTACCCCCCAAGGTCCTAGGTAGGCAGCTGTTGTCTAAAGGTTACCTTGGTAATACTATTTTTGTTACATAACATTTTTATCGTTTTGTATAAAGTATTATGAACCTCGGGATTAGCGGCCGCGTTTTTGACAGTGATAATAAACCTTCTATCAGATAGTAGAGCGAAAAATAAGTCAAGATTAGAAATCGGCATTTCATGACATAAATAACATAGTAAATGTTGATAACAAGTGTTGTACGCATATCAACGTTCAAAGTCTAAAGGTCTGTTAAAAAACTGTTTTCATCACACCTATTCGAAAAACAATAAAAGCCGCTCGCTTGAAGGTTGAATGTAAAAAACGTATAAATATAACTGACATTCAATCCTCTATGGTGATGAACTATTTATTGTGATTGATTAGCAAGGAGTTTGTATTAAGTACTAACTCTTTGTTGATTAGTATGAGAAGTTAACCAAAGAGGTTGAGCGCATGTATGAAGAGCTGACTGGTCGGTTAGATTTTGGATATTTCATTTTTCGCAATTAATTGTGTTTCATTTACACTTTCAATTCAATGTTTATACTTACGAGTTTCAAGACGTAGGTAGTTCTTTGTTTTTCTCATAGGTAGTGATGAATAACAGTGTGTGTCACTCGGGGACAAAATATTTTGTCCTCGGGCGGCGTATATTGAACTCCTCGCGACGCTCAGGATTCTGCTTCAGAATCCTTCGATTCGCTCTGAATTCAAAATAGCGCCCTCGAGGAACAAAATTTTACTTTGTCCCCTTGCAACACAAATAACTTTTGTTGAGGAAAAAGAAGCGTGCAAACATGGCTCTTCTCTATCATAAAGAAAAATATGTATTCGTTTTTCAGAACTCAACGACGAGCAAAAAGCTTTGCAGGATTTGGCTCGAAAATTTACTAAGGAAGAAATCATCCCGGTCGCGGCCCAATATGACAAATCTGGGGAGTACCCGTGGCCCATCGTCAAGAAGGCGTGGGAGGTGGGCCTAATGAACGGCCATATTCCAGAGCATTGCGGTAATTTAATCATCCTATAATTTAGCTATACAAGAATTTACTTACAGTAACCGAGGAGCTGAAAGCGCGTCACTTTTGCGTCGGCGGTGATTATGTGTTTTTTATCTTCTCGTGTACAGTCAAGGAATTTAATTCCCTACCCATTTCGTTGAAATGTCGTCTGACATTCGCAATGCATTAAGGTCGATATGTCAAACTAACGTCTTGCTCTATAGCTCTTATGGTGTCAGTTTGCTACATGCTATTGAACCTTAGGTGGGTCGGAAATTTAATTCCTTGACTGTACTATGATCTGGTACAAAGTACATTGTACAAGGTAAAAAACGGAATCTGCGATTACACACAAATTGATATTACAGGAGGAATGGAGCTAGGTGTTTTTGATTCTTGTCTTGTGACTGAAGAGATTGCATTCGGCTGTGCCGGCATTAAGGCTGCCTTGTTGACGTCTAATATAGGTGTAAGTGGTGCTCATTGCCCTATATATTAATGACGATATAAAATCTCTTAGGGCGCTTTATTATAAAAACAATGCCTAATGTATAAAACCATAACTTAAAACTAACTTATAACTTTAAAGAAAACAAGTTAAACTGATTTCTTAATATTACATTTTAGGAAGTTTTCCTTTTGCTGTTACTTGTCTTCATGGAGTGAGTGGTTATTTGTGAAAAGAGATTAGTAAGTTAGTTTTTTTGCAAATGAGTTGACGAGTGTACACCCGAGCCGCTGTGAGTTTAATAGCGTCACGAGTTTGTAAAAACTTTTCGCATAAAAACTGCTTAACCGATATATATATATATATATATATATATAAAGATGACTTTCAATCAGTAACGCAGTTTAAAGCAAAAGTTTTCCAAAAATTTACGCGTGCCTGTGATTATGTTTACGCACGAACAAGATTTATTTTATATTGTATCAAATTATTAGGCACATTCTTGAATTTCAGCCATATTAATAAGGCCTGGCTGATTTTTCCCGACAAATGAAAGGTTAAATCGTCAATAATATGAGGTGATAGATAAGATACAGTTTATAATAATTACAGTATTTTCGCGAATTCATGATGATGATCAAAACTTCTTGCTAATAAAATTTAAAATTGGAAATAATAATGCAATAGAACGGTAAACTTTCAAACCATGTTCTGCCTTTGAAAGTACTCTTTAGAGCATTTACTGTTATTACAATTATAGATAAGTATGAGAAGATAATTTAATTGATGAGTTTAAGACTGAACTGCCAGGCGAAGTTTTATCGTCGTCACGAGTTTGTAAAAACCATATCGGTTAACCGACTGTCGTAGAACGTTTTTCAATACATTTCTAAGAGAATTGGAACCATTATAAGAGTAGTAAGTAAAGCATATCTAAAAATATCATTATGCTGATAGCTTATTTCATGGAAATGAATGACCGATTAAAACGTTCCCTGAGAGCATTTTTTTCATTTGGTGTCAGTGTGCTTAAGCCCGTTACCAAAGATGACGCGTGGTTGTAACTATCCATATCGCACGCTTAGTATTAAAGTGACTCAATTCTGAATTTGATATTTCCCAAAATTAAACCCTATGTCTTTTATTTAAGGTGATATTTTGGGACGTGTATTATTCAGAAATGGGTCACTTTAATACTAAGCGTGCGATATGGGAGTTTTGTTTTTAATTGTAAAAATAGACTGGCAGAGATACGCGAGCATTCTAAATAAAACATCAATATATTGCTATATAGTTTAAAAAAATACAAATTTTTCAAATTTATCGTAGTGTTTTAAATAGATTTCCAGTAATTAAACATAAGCTGTAAAAAATTGCACTATAAATAATTTAATGAGCTATATTAACTACCGTTGAATGTAAGTCATTCGAGCGTATTGAAAAATATTAATGCATCACTTCTGGTCACACAAAGTTTAATCTTACAATCCGAACATTAATCCCAGGAGTGCGATTCTTAAATCTAACCGGGTGATTAAAGCTCACCAAAATGGCCGTAAAGAGATTCGGCTATTTTGTTGAGCTTACGTCACCTAGTGAGATTCAAAAATTGCACTCCAGGATGCCTACTCCAGTCCTACTTGTAATGGCAATACTAGTTGTAGATAAGTACCATTACCATGAGTTTCTATCGAAAATTCCTATTACGTTACTACAGTCGATAGCGGTTAAATACGCTCCCATTTGTCAGTGAAAGAGTTAACCATAGTCGATACGGTATTTTTTGATGACATGTGTCAAATTTGTGACTCATGGTACTGTTAGGCAGGCAAAGTTAATAAATAACTGTTAATGACCTTTCAACAACAGGCGGCCTAGGACTTGGTGTGTTTGAAGGTTGCCTTGTCGCTGAAGAAACAGCATTTGGCTGTTCTGGAATAATGGCAGCTATTTACATCACCGAAGTTGGTGTGAGGACTCCCAATCGATTTTAAATCGGTGTTGGTTACAATAGCGTTTACCTCTTAAATGAAAAGGATATAATTTTTATTTCTGTCCTCGTTTCAGAATACCATTAATACATTTACATTATTTTTCGTGATTTTTGTTTTGTTTCTTGTGTTTATTATTATTATTGACTAGCGACCCGCCCCGCCGGCTTCGCACGGGTACAATCAATTTTAAGACTAATTTTTCTACACCTTCGGTTACATTGTTCAAATTTTACCAAGGATCCCTAATTTTTTTCAAAATGAAATGTAGCCTATGTCAAATTGGAAGAATGTAGCATTCTATTGGTGAAAGATTTTTTTAAATCGGCCCAGTACTTTTTGAGCCTATTCATTACAAACATACAAAAATAGGTACAAATCTTTCCTCTTTATAATATTAGTGTAGATATATTGTCGCCTAAGGGTCTGGCCACAACGGTTGCGTACCCGTCGAGTATGCGACACCTACTTGTTTCGTAGAACTGCGTTTCGCGTGCGTTACGCGCGTAGCCCACGCGTGACGGAACCCTACGAAGCTAGTTGGAGCCGTCGCATACTCGACAATTTCGCGACCTGTGTGGTTAGGGCTTAATAAAAAGGAAACCCTGTAAGTGGCTGATGTCGACTAGACGTTGACACATCGCACGCTTAGTATTAAAGTGACTCAATTCTGAATTTGATATTTCCCAAAATTAAACGCTATGTCTTTTAATTAAGGTGATATTTTGGGACGTATATTATTCAGAAATGGGTCAGTTTAATACTAAGCGTGCGACATTATGGCCGTAGGTGTATAGTAAATTAGTATGTATGTATGTAAAACTCTTTATTGCACTTAATAATAAAAAATAACAATTTACAAGTAAATAAGTAACATGTACAAAGGCGAACTTATCCCTTTAAGGGATCTCTTCCAGTTAACCTTTGAGCAATTGACAGGACATTTGAGTCGAGAGTAGACACACAAAAGAGTAGATAGGGCAAAAGAAGACAAATAAATATAATAAACACAAAACAATATATGCATATACAAAAATACATGTAAAAAAACACCTACGCACACAATGAACATAAACCTTATAGATATCATATATCGCACGCTTAGTATTAAAGTGACTGAATTCTGAATTTGATATTTCCCAAAATTAAACCCTATGTCTTTTAATTAAGGTGATATTTTGGGACGTGTATTATTCAGAAATGGGTCACTTTAATACTAAGCGTGCGATATACACTCAAAAGGACACATTAGTAAATGTATAAGAGGAGTAAGGCGGATTATTGAAATTCGGTGCGATCCGGCGAGCCTATCGGCGGCTCTCTGATTGCAATCTATTTTGTCAATGAAAAAAAATCTGTTTGATTTACGGTTTTGCCCGTCAAATGTATGTAATGGTATAACGTTTTCAATGCTACCTTAAATACAAAAGTACACACGCCGAGCTTTTTTTTGTAAGTAACGAAGTTGAACCTTATGGGAATACAGATACTCACTTTTTATTGTAAGCGATGACACGCGTATATATCGATTATTAGCGTTGAACTCACAATGCGGATATTTCGGGTTTCGGCGTTGAAAAGGTTAAAGGATCGTGCTATTTACATACCTACCTATATTTACTTTTCGGCTTGACGAGCTCTGCCCAACCTCAGTGGCCCTAACATGACTGGCCAAGGTTAGTTATCTCTATCTCCGCCTCTTTCTTATGACACTAGTTAGACAGAGGCACAGGGAGGGGTTAAACTAAACCTGGGCTGTCATGTTAGGGCCGCAGGTTACCGTTAGTCAAAACTACATTTACAATCAAAGAAACATGATCAAGTAATTTTAAGATTAACACACTTAGTACTAGTAATTTTTAGTCAAAATTATGCATTATATATATTTTGGAACATGGACAGAAAACTAATTGTGTTCTTGCCGAGAAATCACTTTTGAAAAAATGAAGGAGACTGGTATTTCAGGCGGTGTGGGGACTATCGAAGGGTTTGACGAGTGTATTATTATGGAGGAGTTAGCGTTCGGTTGCACTGGTATTTCTACAGCCATCACTGGGACTGGCCTGGGCGTGAGTGGACATCGAATAAATCCTGATATATGTTTTACAGATTCTGAATGCCAAAACGTATGTGATTGTGTAACGCATCGGGAATTGGGTGACTAAACTAAAGCTACCAATATCTTTATATACTCCATAGTTACTAAATGGTTTATAAAGATATTGTTAATTAAAGACCTTTTTTGAAATGTTATAGGTATGAAGTCAGCTTATTTGTCTTTAGCGTTACTTATTCGCACGGTGTTTTGAAATGAATAAATTAGCCGTTTGTTCATATCTGTTTTATAAATGGCAGCGTTGTTAGTGTTCATTAATTCTTCACCCAATCATGTTTACTTACTTCAGTTTATGTTAATTGAGTACTTGACCTTTAACTAAATGGCGCGAAAGTGTAGAATATTTGTAGATGTAAATCGTCATTATAAGATAATATGGTCAAAATAATAATTTTAAATAATATACGATGAGGACTGTAGCGATTCAAAGGTACGAAATTTACCTAACTTCCAAACTTTGTGTTTGTTGTTCAATTTATACATACAATTCTGATAAAAAATAAAGGTAGTATCATCATGGAGGAACTTTATAAACGCTCTTACTATTATGATAAACGCGATTTAGTTCCACGCTCCATACATTTACTAGCAAAAATAGTAAAGTGTAATGTCATAATGTTGAGCCGTTTTGTGTAGAGTTTTTTTACGGGGTTTGCGTCACATCAATTTTCTATTCGCGATATTTCACGAAATAGTGATCGTAGAAAAAAAACTAATAATACAGCTTTCCTTCTTATAACGGATTCTTTCAATTTTGATAACTGAAAGATATAAGTAACAAACGAATTAACTTCTCGTTGGTTAGAGCGATGCGACTGCGAGATGAAATGACATATACAAGGTTCCCAACATCATGCATTGATATCATTTGAGGACTTGAGGCTTTGAAATGTATTGACTTCACATTTCTGCGAGGTGTTTCAGGCGGTGTGGGAGGTTTGGGTGTGTTCGAAGAGTGTACCGTGAATGAGGAATTTGCGTTCGGATGCTCGGGTATATCAACAGTGATCACAAGCTCAAATCTAGGCGTGAGTCCCTGACATGTCCGTGTTTACTTGGCTAGCGAAGCTTTTAACATGTTTGTCTTTAAAGGCTAATCAAACCTTGAGCAACATCGACTGAGCCCACGCTCGCCCTCCTCCGGGTATAGGCAACGCAACGAGAGTTGAGATGAAGGATTACGCACAACTACACAGCTTCATACAAAACAAAAACAAATCGAACGAAATTCCGGTACGTGTGTACTGGCGTACCTCAATTCTTGTTGCGTTCCCTATAAGGGAGGAGAGATCCTCTGATTCTTCTATTGGAACCTACCTCTACAATAAAAAACAATCATTAAAATGTTTTTGAACACTGACGTGCGTGGTTACACTGGGAATACTTAATATAGGTACTTTATTAAGAAGGCTAAGTACTTTATTAAATGTTCTAAATAAAGCCTAGTATAATCCACTAGTTTCAGTTACTTAACTAAAAGTACGAATTAATAATAGGAGTTAAATTGCCGTCCTGACTGCGTTTGTCCTACGAGACGGATAGAACTGTGCCTTACCAACAAAACATATTTTATTCTGATCGGCATTCGGCGTCGCATTTAGCGAAAACTTGATACACTCTCTATTAAAAATATTTTTTTCTCAGTGTTACCACGTGAAATACGTGGGTGTAGGTTGATATACATGTTTCACCTTAAAGATCTAAAAAAAAATACCTTTTCTGTGAATGTATCGTCGGCATACTAACTTTAATATCCTCCATGCAGATCAAAATCATTACATCTTAATCAAAAAGTTCTTATATATTTTAGGGAGTGTGAAATATAATATAATGTATATTGGGTTACATACATCCTAGGTAGGGGTGGTCATACAAATGTTTGAGTACAGAAGGGTTTAAACTTATAATAGCTTTTTATTTGACTAATACTTATACATTAAATAGTGGCAATATTTTCTCTAGCTTGTTTTATAGGTGATATTTATACACCATAGGCACGAGATTTATCACATTATGTTATACTTACGTGATATTTTTTATGCTTAAGAACATTTTCTATAAGAAAGGCATTTCAGGCGGTGTGGGAAATTTTGGAGTGTTCGAAGAGTGTATAATTGCCGATGAATTTGCATTCGGTTGCACTGGTATTACTACAGCTGTCGGGGGCACCGGCCTGGGTGTGAGTCAGACAACACATTACTTACTGCACGGCGCTATTAGCTCAACTTCCCTAACACTCGCTCTGTTGCTCGCTACTTGCGTTTCTCTAACCGGAGTAACTAGATCAACACGAAGGGGATACACTTAACGCGAAAAGAGAAACAAGAAGTTGCACTCTTAGCTGTCGATGTGTCAAACTCGTGTCTAATAGGATCTTCAGAACTAGACTAGCGCTGTATCTATTTATGTCAGTGTAACTTGCTTGGTGTCCAATAAGGACTGCTTTTAAAAAACCCGTGAATTCCTTTTAGATATGAATTGACACATCTCTATTTGAATCTTAATGTATTGTCTTTCGCGGGTTATCACAAAACATTATCACCGCTCTCATTCATATTGAATCCAATCAACCTTCTCGTGCGTTTTGTCGGCTGTTGACAACAGTAGATTGATTACCATGGGTTTTTAGGCGTATATACATGTGTATTTAAGTTGATATAAATTGCATTGATTTACACTTAATTATTCACTATTTCAATATATGTAGCTCCAATTCAACAACGCCAGACCAATCTAGGCCAATCATACGGCCACCCCCGTTCTATATTAAAACGTCATGCGAATGGAATATAATGTGTGCTTTAAATAACATTTGACATTGATGTAATTCAATTTTAATTATTTTCTAGATTGGGTTTTTAGAGAAGCGGCATGTAGGCGCACCTGTCAACGATATACATACCTCCAGGATTCAATTATGGCAGAAAATACTACCTAATAGTAATAGTATCTTATTGTTCCTGTTTAAAATTGTAATGAGAAAAAGAAACGATGTCCTTGTTATTTCCGAGTTATGAGCGCTGTTAAACGTTTGCGCGAACTAAACATCAAACTAGTGTACTCATTCTTGTTTTGGTAGCTATGTTATCTGTGGAAATAATTCATATTTAAGGTAAAAAAAACTACATTTGTCTCACAAAATCTCTACCTCGTAGCTCTAATACTAAGTAACAAATTAAGATAGTCTATCGAGAATTAAAAAGTTACGCTAAAATTTTCAGAAGAAAATGTAAATACGCACGTCATTTGATACGATGAGTTTATGAATACCATTGTATCTGTATCTATGAAAGATACAAAGCTGTGATTTTTTTGGCCTTTAAATGAATATTAGGAATCACACCTAAACGAATGATCCAAAAACTAGCTCGCTAAGATTAAGCTAGAGTTCCTATATGACTGGGCAGGGGTCGCGTCTCTGGAACTAAAAGAGTTATTATTTTGTGTTTCGGTACTGGTTAAATAATATTTATTAAAGTAAGTAGTATTTTTGGAATCACCGAATACTGGGTATCTTTTACTGCTACGCCAGCTTGATGGCCACGATTTTTTGTACAAAACTCATATAAGTATACGTTTAGTAAGTTTCGTAAAGGAACGTACCATAAATCTGTCGATTGCGTTATTGCAATCATATTTCACGACAAACGGGCACTATTCTAAGATTTTAAAGCCATTTCAGGTGGTATGGGGAATTTAGGAGTTTTTGAAGAGTGCATGGTAGCTGAAGAATTTTCGTTTGGGTGCTCTGGTATTGGCACAGCCGTATTCGGCACTAACCTAGGCGTGAGTTGGTCTTTGCAATTACATAAATTGATGTCAAATTTATACGTTACATATAAAAATAATGTGTGTTCGCATACCTACTCTTTTTTGCTACTGATATTTGAGATTCCGTAGACAAATAAAGTCTACATTTCGTTCTTCTTGCGCTGTGGGTGGTTCTAACCGTAACGCAAGGAAGCTTGAAAAAACTCTTGTTCGTTACCGGAAATGATATTATGCCTTCCATAGCATTTGTACCATGGATATCTCGAATTAGATGGGCGCTACCTATACACTAAGTTTTTCATCCTAGCAGATGAAATGACGAACACACCCTAAGCGAAAGTTGCACAATAAACAAGAGTATAACTTTGTTATTTAAAAAAACGGGTCACCAGATTAGATAGGTTATAACTACAACCTTTATTAGTAAAATAATAAACGATTTAATAATCGTTCAAAGAATATTTTTAAAGTCACAGTTCACTGGATTTATTGTTCAACTTTTTGGTCGATCCAATCAGCAGTTGCAGATAAAGCGGGGCTTAATGTCAATTTATATCTGTTCAGTCGTTGCGACGTCGTTGACTAGAGTTAGCGACGAGACCCCAGCCAAATTGACTGGTCCTGGCTGTGTCAAAATATAATTATTTGGTTGTATTTCAGTCCGCTTATCATTTCATCCTTTCATTTCCCTAGGTGGTATGGACATGGGGGTTTTTGAAGGGTGCCTAGTTGCCGAGGAGTTGGCCTATGGGTGTACTGGCATTATGACCGCAATGGAAGCCAGCGGGCTCGGCGTGAGTGCAGTAGCTTTGCATCCTAAATGATTGAGTTTCTAACGATGCGTTTCTAATTTTAGAATTAATGCATGAAGGAGTCCTTAATGAAAATGTTGGACATAGGTTTTGACTTAAATTGGTGGTTTTTAGGTACGGCTAGAAAAATAATGCTCAAAGGAATATTCGCATTACTTCGTATACGGACACAACATCAGCGTCCTATAAATTGCAAATGGTAGCAGGCCAGCCTATAACATCTTGTGAGAGCTCGAAACGTGGCCAAGATTTATATGTGCATTCTATCTTTAACAGTGCTGTAATCTCCGGATTCTTCCAGGCACAACTTTGAATTATTGAGACACCGGCGGATCCAGAGGGGGGGTCCATGGGGTCATAACCCCCCCATGAGCTGGTTCCAGGACTTAGGTGGACCACTTGTATCTATTGTTATCAAAATTAAAATATAAGTTCTTGACTTGACCACGCCTATGTGACCCCCTCCTGGCGCCAAAGCTGGATCCGCCCTTGTATTGAGATCATTTAAGTCTAAACCTGTGCGCTGACCGCATGAAAAGTATTTTTAACAAACTAATGTATATTAAAAGAATATTTTTTTAAATCCTAGGGAATAAGAAAAAAGAAGCATGATCGACCTCCAGAAAGAAGCACTTATCGTACACTCAGTAAAGCTTAATGGCACATAACCATACTAATATGTTCTTATATTGTAGTACAGTTTAAGAGAGTAGTGGTTGTGAGTTACTTGTGTAGATTTCATTAAACTAATTGTAAAGGCTTTTCTCAAAAATGCTGTAAAATGATGGCATACCTTCAGTGGAGTCAGAAGATTAAACATCCCGGGTAGTATTTGATGCCTTCTGGAAATCGGGTCGAGTATTTTTTACTTCGAACATAGTAGAGAAAAGAGGTTATTAGGTACCTCTAAACCCAGAGAAGCTACACCGAGTTTGACGTTTTTTTTTTATATTGAAAAAGCCAAAATTTTACCGCTATGCTTATTAAGTAGATAAAATTATTTATTTTACGTTTAATTACGTTTTTCACTTTAAATACCAAATAAGGAATTCATAGCACTTTGCTCTTCCAACTGTGAAGAACACTGCATGTTCTTTTGTTTACCACAATTAACTTTACCCTATTTCACTTCTATTTAACATTGCTTTTCAATTATATTAGTATAATACTCACAATTATGGCATTTGCTACTTTCAATGAAGACCAAACATAATCAACTCTAAAGGCTCTACCTACACTTGGGCCGACCGTCAACGGCGTTCACCATCACCAACACGGGTGACGCAGTCACATCGTCCCTCTCCCAGCTAACTGTCGTACCTAACAACATTTTACATTACAGTTACGACAGTTAGCAGAGGGGGGGACGCTATGCTAGAATGAGACAGACATCTGCTTCTTATTTCAACATATAAAACTTCGTCCTGATGGCTAACACTTGAGCTAAGTGTAAAGCATTTAACAATTTAAAAAATAGTACACACTTTTATTATTGTAGTATGTTATGTATTTATTTACGCGGTAAATTGGAACTAAACTACAAAATGTGTTCAGGAGATAAGAAATTAATTTTTCAAATCACTATCATTAAAATTAGAGGTTTAATTTAAGAATAGGTCTTAAATAATTCCTAAATTTATTTATTTTATTATGTCTTTTCCAATTGTCTTTTTTTTGTGTTTGGAAGAGAAATACAATTTAAGATTCGACCATAATTTCCATCGTAGCCTCGTATTCAAAACCTTCGCCTTCGGCTCGGGATTTTATTTCATACTCGTCCGGGATGGCTTACTTACTGGTCTCTGCAGTAATGGTAATGAACTATAGGTGTTTAAAACTTATTAGTTACGCATGACCAGTGAAAACTTCAACGTGGGAAGTTTCATGTTATCCGATGTACATAGAGTTACCTAGGAAAAGCATATTATCACTCCATGGAGACGCATACAAACAATTCCTCATTTCTCATAACATTATGTGTCGTCACCGCTTTAGCTTCTCTGTGACCCTAATATGACCGGTCACGGTTAGTTTATCTGAGTTTATTTCTACGTGTGTCTCTTTCTTATGACACTAGTTTGACGTTGACATAGGGAGGGGTAAATTAATCCTGCGCCGGTCATTTTATTGCCACTGATTTTTGTGTGTGCATTTATAAAATTTAAATTGCGCTTCCTGGGTTAAGCTATGGGTAAAGTATAGTTATCACTCCATGAAGACGATCATAACCATTCTATGTAGTCACCGCTTTAGCTTTACTAACTTTTGTGTACTTTTATGAATGTTACCATTTTGCTTTGGGAGAAATGAATTTAATATTTTATTTTTTATTTGTTGATACCAAATAAAACGGTCCTCTGCGTATTTCAGCAAACACCAGTGATTATTGCTGGAACCAAGGAGCAACAGAAGAAATATTTGGGTAGGCTGATCGACGAACCGATTGTAGCAGTAAGTTAATATGAATTAAAGTTTGTATTAAAATAAGAGACATTGGAATTATGTTGCATAATTATTTATAAGGAATTTTAAATAAGTTAGTTCTTTCTGCAGGCATTTCTTAAATGTCTTAATTTTATGTGACAGTAAAAATAATTGTCCTGTTTTCTTTATGAGTCGTCATACGCGTTAAATTATTCATGAAACCCTGTATCGTATCAATTTGAGGACATCAGCCATGTGGGTACTATTTACTTGAGTGACCCGAACTGCGACAGCAGTTCTTTGGGTCAATTTACTAACTACGAATAACAATCTAGATGATGATGATGATGATGAATTCGTTATCCCTGAACAGGGACGTAGGGCTCGTAGTAGGGACTTCCATGCTTTGCGGTCTTGCGCAGTAGCTTCAAGGTCTTGCTAGTTGTGACCAATTGAAGAGATTTCCTTCTCGACCGATCTAAATACGGGGTACATTCTCAATTTTAGAATACGTCAACGTCCTAATTGAATGCAAGTGCAATTGAATTGTTCTATTGTTGTACCTAACCAGTTTGTATATTTTAGGCGTATGGTGTGACCGAGCCGGGCGCTGGTTCAGATGTGGCCGGCATCAAGACCAAGGCCGAGAAAAAGGGTGACGAATGGATCCTGAACGGACAGAAGATGTGGATTACCAACGGCGGTGTCGCCAACTGGTAAGAAAGCCGGATATACGAGTATGCGCCATCGGCGTTGAATATCAGATTATTGATAACATCTGATTCCCGAAGTTACAAATTAACAAAATTGCTGACGCCAAAATGTAGTACTCCCACTTATAGGCAGTAGCTAACAGCTAGAGTCTTATCAAACTAGAAACCTGGTATTGTGCAATTCTGTTGTATAAAAAATTCATCCTTTTTTCTATGGCATAACGACGTAACATTTACCTGTATTTTTTAGGTACTTTGTTCTGGCGCGCACTAACCCCGACCCCAAGTGCCCTGCCAGCAAAGCCTTCACTGGCTTCATTGTCGAGCGGGACTGGCCTGGAGTAACACCCGGACGCAAGGTAATCACTCCAAATGCTTAGAATATGGAAACAGAGTGAAACCGCCTGAGAAACGTGACATATACACGTATAACCAGATACCCTTCTATTAATCCACCCCTACCTCATTCGACGCAGCTCTTTAGCTTGATCCCCAATCGTACATAAACTTAATTACTGCGCATCCGTTTCTATTTGATGTAATTTAAAAATAACGAGCAGTCCTAATTACATTTCTGCGGTCCGGTGTCGGGCTTAGCCCCGGCATAAAATGATGTATGTCTTCTTAAATATATCGGCTACGATTTAACATCGCACATTTTCGGGTCAACTCAGTTTGTTTTATTTGAGCGTGAACAGTCAATGTTTAAAAACAAGAAATGTTTCTAGTTAAATATTTCAAGTGAAACGCAGTAGTTATTCGGAAAAGTATTTTCAAATCAAATTAATTACTTTTGCAAGGTAGCAACAACTGGTCGTAACTTAGGTGTATGGTGTATATATTTTCATATAATATTTCCGTTTCCAGGAACAAAACATGGGCCAGCGCGCTTCGGACACCCGTGGGATTACGTTCGAGGATGTGCGCATACCCAAAGAGAACGTGCTCATCGGCGAAGGCGCAGGCTTCAAGATTGCTATGGGTGCCTTCGACAAAACCAGGCCTCCGGTAATATATCCAACTCGAAAGCGTCTAAATCTGAATCTCAAGTGTGCGAATTCAAATATATCTGATCCTTATAGACTTTAGAGCAGTGGTTCTTAACCTTTTAGAGGCGAGGGACCATTTAACCAAATTTTTGTCCTGCCAGGGACCACCAAACACTTCTAAGTTATATAGTAATGCCTAATATGATTAACTACTAAATTTCCCTGTTTGTGTTTCTTTATTTTTGTTTACTTGTGTGAATCAATAAAGAGTATTTGTTGTTGTTGTTGTTGCCGCCATGGACCACAGGTTGGCAACCACGGCTTTCGAGCAAAGGAGTACAATCAGGTTACTCTTAAAAAATCCTTCGGGTTTGGCAAACATCAGAGAAAAATTGTGTTAGATGAATACGATATCTTGAAGTGGAAGCGAGATAACAATATTTGCCGACGAAAACCGAAAATGTATTTTTAATGATACGGAGTTTACTTCAACTAGTTAGCATTGCGAAGTTTCCGCTCTACGAAAAGGCATCCTTTGAAACCAACCGCGGTTTTAGGGTGGATTCATTAAAAACTAGAGCACTGGTTATCATTAATTATACACTCGAGTAGAAGAAAGATAGAATTATGCATTTGGTTGTTTTACTGATCCCTTTCATTTTTAGTTAGATGCTATTTTTAGTTAGTAATTAAATAAAAAAGATAAATACAAGACCTTTTAATTTAGCCAACTGCACGATTGTGTACAGTTTATGCTTCTTTATTGTTCTAGGTCTGAAACATATTTTAGGAAGAATGTAAGAATTATACGTCTATTTCTTAAGATTATATATAGGTAGCTAGGTATAATGCAATATAATAATGCTTTTTAATGAATCAGTTACAACCACATTGGTAGCCTGAGCAATATATCAATGGGTTTAAAAATACAGCTTTAGAAGCCAGCCGGGGGGGGTAGCAATGAACCGATTGATACAAAAAAAAGGTTATAGATTTAAATGTATAATACTTTGTAGAAAACGTTCTTAAGAAGTTTGTATGCCGCTGTCATGTGTTATTTCAGCTTTTCGCGTACTGGGAATACCTATAGTATAAAATAAAGCAATATAATATTTTGTACTATCCGTCCTTTGTTGCCCATACTGCCTAAATTATTTTGAAGTAACAAATTATGACTAGTGACTACAGATCAATACCAATCAATCAATCAATCAATCAATTTCTCAATTGCAACCGCTCACTTGCCATCATGTACTCGTTGCAAACCTCAACTTATTTTTGAAGAAGGAAAACACTACAGAATAATTTTAGACAATAAGTGGCCGGGTAATACAAAATGAATATAAATCTAGCTCTACATAGGCATTTTCTATTGATTTAAAGTTTACGTTGATTTTGAGTCTATCCTATTCGCATCGTATTGGCGTTTTATTTAATAAATCTTCTATTTAAGTATTCAAATAACGTTATTCCAACAGGTGGCAGCCGGTGCGACGGGGCTCGCGAACCGCGCCCTGTACGAAGCCACGAAGTACTCTTTGGAGCGCAAAACGTTCGGTGTACCCATCGCGACCCACCAGGCCGTGGCCTTCATGCTCGCCGACATGGCAATGGGCGTCGAGACGTCTCGGCTGTCCTGGCAGAAGTCGGCTTGGCTCGTTGACCATGGTAAAGCGTTACTACCCCACTTAATACTTACTTAATATTATAAAGGTGAAAGTAATTCTCTGTGTGATAACTTTCATAATAAAAGCGCCAGACCGATGTATATGAAATTTTGTAAAATGTTAGTTTACATAAAAAAGATGGGCATAGGCAAATTGTTATATTGCGGTGACTAACAGTATGGAATATTTGAAATAAATCTTGCTAACAAACACCATGTGTAAAAATAAAAGCTTTCTGACTACAGTTTCATTGGACATGTCCGTGTATTTCTATTCCAAAAGTGAATGACGTTTTTGTTTTATTTATAGAATACGGCGAAATGAGCTCGATATTGTGCCTTCAAATTCAGTCAATAATGTTAAATGTCTAACAATATGACTGATGTACTTTTCAGGCTTCAAAAACACCGTGATTGCCTCAGTCGCCAAGTGCCACGCTTCGGAAGTGGCGAACAAAGCCGCTTCAGACGCTGTCCAGATCTTCGGCGGCAACGGTTTCAACACCGAATACCCCGTAGAGAAACTCATGCGTGATGCCAAGATCTATCAGATATACGAAGGCACATCCCAAATCCAACGATTGATTATCTCCAGAGAGATTTTGAATGCCGCCAAGCAGCAGAACTAAAAAGTTCCAGCAACTACCCACAACATGTGACACAATATTTAAGAGTATAACTTGTTATAAATCAGTGGTTTGTATATAACGACGGCTGAATATGTATTGTTTACCAAATAAAATTTTATATCTGAAATTGCTGTTTTGAAATCACTCTTTTAATTTGTATCTGCTGGGTCCATCGGGATGGACGATGCCTCGTAAATTCGAGCGGTATTGTTCGATACAAAATGTGTGTAACGCAAGACCATCCTTAGTGTAACAAACAACACAACTTAAAAACCAAACCATTGGACATAAGATGCATTATTGTTTACGTTAGAGATGCAGTTCGTGTGAAGGCTATTGAGAATGTCATTTCTTTCACTTAATAATCGAGACAATGTGACTGACTGTTGAATATTGTAAAAGCCATCTCGAATAACGAAGTTGAACCTTGCGAATGTGCAATGGTAGTTTTGTTTATTGTACGCGCTTGCAGAATATTCGTCATCATTAATGTTGAGAACTTTAAGGAAGAGGTAGTATATAACTACTTAAAGACAATTAATAACTTCAGTCACGTTAATGTTTTAAATATCGAATCCAGGCCAAGAAGCATAAAACTTATTTAATCAACCAGTAGAAATTCATGGCATTCGACCCGACCTTACCACTGTACCTAATGCTGTAGGTAGTCATTCGGTGGCTGTAGCATACAATCTGAGACGTCGCGCATCGCAGGCAAAATAATTTTACCATGTACTTCTCTAGATACCTATGCACAATTTTCGAGTGGCAATGTGTACATAAATAACTAGCGACCCGCCCCGACTTGGCATGTGTGTGTACATAAAAACCTTCCGTAAAATCTGTAAATGAAGATTTGAATAATGCGCCATCTTGTAGTAATATTCCGAACTTTTTATACGCATGCACAGCGAAATAAAACTTGAATGTTCTGTAGATGGCGCTAGTAAAACCGGATGTAGTGCACCAAAATAAATGCTTTATTATATTATGTGTATTAAATCATTTCCAAACCATCGCATTATTTTATCATTAAATCATTGAAGTAATATAAATACTACCTACTTAAATACAAATAAATACAGAAGGCCTTACTTTACAATCGAACTCATAAAGATTGACCTAGATTCAGAGCCCTTGTGAAAGGATTGTGCAATAGAAACGGTCATTTATTACACAACGCAGCGTATTCATGAGCAAACCCAGTCATTTTGCTGAATTATATATTTGTTTTACTTTTTAGGAGCCACTTAAATAAATATCAAAATCTACTAATTATTCTTTATTTAAACCAATGTAAGCAAATCAGATCACATATAAGTGATAAAAAGCTAATTTACTTTGCTCTTTCTTTTATTTATTTAATCGTTTGTTTTAGACAAATAGGTCGTGACACACTTTTATTTCGAATTAGGTTAATTTCCTACTGCCCTTTACCGATTTATTTCAATGTCAGTCATGAGTACGGTAGCTCAATTGAATCCTATCAAGTTATGTCGGAATACCAAAGTGTAAGTGAAGTGGCCCAGAGACCTACATTTTGTTTATAAGCGATTTTTAAGATAAAATACTTTCTTTTACGTGGTGGGTGAAATATATTTAGATAATTGGCTATAATTCCGCCGCCTCGTTGTGTCATTCGTGTATGATGCACGAAGACGCTCCGAAAATGAGTGTTACGCAGAGTCTGGCGGCCTCCACGAGCCAGCCGAAGAGCGAGTTCGTGACGGAAGTGCCAGTGGACTACGGTATCATGAGTTCCACAGACGCCAAGCCGCCGGAGCATCTAGATATAGACGTTCAGGTGGCGTACGTAGATCCTTCCACCGGTAAGTACATGGATTTCGATCAATTTAAATATCATAATAGAGTTGGTTCGGCTCTAGATGAATCCTAAGGAAGCATTCGTTCGAACCGGATGTCATTTTCCTACTTCTATATGTATAAAACTAAAAAGCGGTGTAGCAGATTGATCCATTAATTTTGCCTATTGGAATCTGCTCATGGTCTTGGTACAATACAATATAATTTTGAAGTGAATATTCAACTAGCGTGACGCATGTTTTGGGTACATGAGGCCTGAGAGAAAATTATATATGACTGTCTTTATTCAAAAGAGACAAGTGTTGTATAATAATACATACATCTACATAATGCTGTATGCAATGTGGAGGCTACCTGCTCGTACGCTCGGTTGCACGATGTGGCAACGTCGCGCCGCGTATTGTTTTTTCGCGCTATCCTGTCATGGAATTGGCCGACTGGCGTGTGAAATTAACGTTTAACTAAATTTATAGTAGGTAAAGGCACACGGCACGTTTTAAAAAGATATGGTACCAGGTCCCAGCTATTTTCAGCAAGAATAAATAAACGTGAGAGTCGCATGTGTGCTGTAGTTTGTATTCAATGGTGGTCGGCAGTCGGCTGGCGTCGATGTTTTTGATTTCATTCGGTGTCAGTAGGGCAGGTTTGCTCGGCTGCGCTGCGGTGCGGATTGCAGGCTGCAGTAAGCAAGTTTTGTTACGAAGCTGAATGTTGGTGGCTAGGTTACTCTCCGTGAAGTAGATAACCACTTTGTCGTGGTAAGAGCCCCAGCGCCGTATAGGTGGAGATCGAACTCGATTAGATTCGTTCAAAATGATATTGCGCAGACTACCTCTCTGTCAATGACGCGTTGTTGCGAGTAATCAGAAGTATTTTTGGAAGTAGGGCGAACGCTGATTCTGTTTGGATTCCGACAAGTGGGCTTTTGTATCTGTATTGGTTAATCTCTTAAAAATTTCGTTTTTTTTTCATTTGTATTTTGTTGGTTTTTCTCTCTCATACCGATTGGGTTTTGTACGTTACTTAATACAATAAGATGTCTATTTCGACTGATTATGCCGGTTAAAATTGTCCATGATATCCCCATGGTATTCCAATAAGTCGACTACTTGTTGATGCTTTTCATTAGTTACCTAGTCATTAAGACCCGGTAAAATATCGCAATCAACTCTACTCCTACGTATCTCGCTCTACTAAGTATTAAAAATGCATTTTTCGTTGGTAACTAAATGAAATTCTACAGTTTATTTTTACAATAAATTTTCGCTTTGACTCCCTGACTTTTATTGCTAATTCTTTAATTATATCTGCATCATGAAGCTTGCTACACCTGCAGGTAGAGACTTAGGTAAAGCAGAAGACTAGATTGAGCACAACGAATTAATTTAGGTACCTACCTACTGCCAAAGTAAGGTATCCTTATATCTGGCCAAGTTTTTGTTTGAACGTGATTTGCACCAGGTGCAGAACTCGAAAATTATTAAGTATCCTGTGGCTTGAATGTACTGATCTTATCTCTATGTATACGGATTATTAATCCAAATTTCAAATAAGATACTTGGACCTAAACTATCCTACTACAACTCCTGAAAATGTTACAAAGGTACTTTACGTAAGCTTTACTTTAAGCAGACCAAAGGTATACATGTATAGCGTTAATTTGTCCTGAAAAGAAAACAGTCTTTATAAAATGCTTGGTTAATAAAACGCCGCTAAAGTTCTGAAAGGGAGAAGCACTTTATGCACGGCGGGTTTACGTAATTGACATTAAAAACGGCGGAGAAAACCTCGCATGCAGGACATTTTTGTCTCTACGGCACTCCCTTTGGTTGTACATAAATTCGTTGCGTCACTGAACCTCAATTATAGTCTTACCTATATAGTTTGTGCTGAAGGCAAGTATACAGGGTAGGCATGACCGCTGGACTAGATTTTTTTTTCTCGAATTTAATTGGTGTCTATGTCGAACTATGACCAAGAAAAATATAAACATTATTTTACTCTATTCTATTTGCTCACAACGTAATTTGAACGGTTCCTGCCGTGTACAGTCACGAGCGCCAACATCTATATAGCAAACCTTTAAAAATATTTAACACAGGCTTACTTAACCCTCTGAAAGATTGGGAAACTGTAAATGGGTATTCGAGGTTTATGGCAATTGTGGAGCTTTACTTTTTAGTGAGACTAAACATGCCTGAGATGGCAACTAGATCCGATGTATACACATGTA
This sequence comes from Ditula angustiorana, assembly GCA_963691745.1. Classification (NCBI taxonomy): domain Eukaryota; kingdom Metazoa; phylum Arthropoda; class Insecta; order Lepidoptera; family Tortricidae; genus Ditula; species Ditula angustiorana. The sequence continues at coordinate 5,174,278 of OY829472.1, read as the reverse complement.
CAATATCTACTACATCTATCTATTGTATGAACAAGTAGGTTGGTATATTGTCGTCCGAGCTGATATACCAAAAACGCAGTCAGCGGTGGTTAAAAAAAAATCGTGCTGCAGCATAAAATATATCTACAACAAACCTTATCTTGAAATTCAGAATCAATTAGTAGAGTTAAAAATTGATTTGCACTCGATGAAGTACCTACAGCTGATTTCAGTGTAAATAAATGAACTCTTGCAATATGCTCTGTCTGTCTGTCCGCGGCTTTGCTCAGAAACCTTTAGTATTATTAATCACGACGAAAAGGTGGTAAAATGAAATCTTAAAAAAAAATAGTATCCGGGATCCTATATATAACGTAAAGTGGGAAAGTTTTTTCTCGTCTATCTCATGGTGTGGAGTGTCGTTCAAAAATGTTGGAGGCGGTTATATGTGAAGGGAATTACGGCAGAAGTAAGAGTACTATAACGAAGTAAGAATGTTATGACTTTTCTATTAAAAAAAAACGCCTTTTGAAGTCGATACCGTTGGTGTCGGCGTCGTTTGACGTCGTCCCGAAGTCCCGACTATATGTGTTAATTAAAATTTATAAAATTGTACGAATTTATTTTTTTGAATGGTTTTCTTTGGATCGGAGATCGAATGAAGACATAACGGATTAATTTTTCTTTTTAGTTTTTGAAGGCGGCTTTTTTTACTGGGTCGGTTTGTTTATTTAAGTCCAATAGCATCGCACTTCAAGTAATCACCACCTTTTACAAAACATTGCTTTTCCCAATGCAGGGATGTTAATTGTTGAAGAGTTCTCCTGGTACTTCACCATCAGCTCCACTTGACCACATGCATTGTAACGAACATAAATTGTAATCGTAAATGTAATCGTATCGCAACCCGTGAAATACTTATTTTTGAGTAGTTCCGGTGGCCATGTGTAGTCTTCATCATCAGTTTGGTGCTTTCCGAGAGCAAATGGACGAGTAAATAAAAAAACTTTACGGTATATATACCTTTAGTATTTAAAGAGTTCCCTCGAGATCTCCAGGATCTCATCATGAGATCCTGATGACAATGGGGCCATCTGGAAAGTATTTCCCTTTCCAGCAAAACAATAACTTGCAAATCGGTCCAGGCGTCTTCGAGTATTCGGGGACATACCTGAAAAACAGTAGATCCCGACGAATTGAAATCCTCCTCATTTTTTGCAGTCTGTTAAAATGGAATACTGTCAAAGGTAAGTAGACTTTACAAGTTGAGATATGGGATATTTTCAGTTGCATGCTATTTAGAGTTTAACCAGCGCAAAGATAACTATGTTTTTTATAGTGTCTTAATGAAACACTAAGTACAAACTTATTTTTGTCTGTCAGTAATAAATTAAAGGATAATGCTATTTTATTCATTAAATTACGTTTTGGAATGGCTTTTGAACCCTATACAAGGCATGGGCCGACATTCTCTTGCCCGGTTTTCTTTTATTTGGTTCTAAGGACCTACCTTCGATGGGGTAGAGTAGAGCTGAGCTTCCCCTGGCTCATACTAGTTTAACGGACCATTTATAAATAACCTTATTCATAAAAGCTTCGTAAATCTATGTTAGTTAACATGTGTGTCTCTTCATTAGGTCTTCATCTGTCATTGTGACATTGGCCCTCGAACGAAAGGAACAAAACATATGTTATTTTTATTTAAAAGAGGTTGTTGGTGAGTTTTTTTGGCCCTCGGAACAAACCCTGGCTATAGGTACGTTCTGAGTTTAGCCATATGTCTTGCCTAGTCAGTCCGACATCTATCATAGCGCGGAATACGAAATAGATGCAAATTCTAAAGTGGCGCACTCACTACTAGTCAACGTCGTTCAAACTAATTAGGACTTACGACGGACTAGGTACGTTCTCTTGAATATTACTACGTCTTCATAACCTCGTGTGCTGGTAATCACAAAATTTCAAGATAAGATAATAGACTGGCGTGCTTAGGTAAGATGAACGGTGAAGGAATTATAATTGGTATTTATCTTAGGTACGCATCCTATCTCTACTTCAATGAGTTTGCCTGTGGCAGACGCTTATGAAAAGCTTTTGTAAAAAAGGCGCCATAGGGCTTGTGCAAAAAACCGACACGTGCAGCTTTAAAAATAAATTTTCCGCATCTATTTTTCATTAAGTAAGTCGTTGATAGGTCGTGTCGGTGACCAGGTGGTTTTAGGTTGTATATAACTTAATTTGAACGTATTAATTTAATTGAACATCTATGAACTCATTGGTTTTCTGATACTTACCACAGGCGCTACCTTGTGCACCTACCTTTTTATAAAGTCATTTGGAGCAATTTTGAGCTATTCTAACTTTGGTCAGTATTAATATTTCATATCTCTTTGATTTTGAGAAAGGAATGTAATTGTCGAGCTTGATAGAACGTACCAAGTATTATCTCTGTAATTAAGCTATTTTTTTTTGCTTTTTTATTGTTAAACTCTCAGAGAAAGGAACCCATAGAGTCAACCGAGACGTTCCCGCGCCGTACACTTTTTGCAAATTGCTAGTGATGTACATTAGTCGATGAAAACTGACGATGAATATTTGATATGAAGTACGACATTTTCGGGATACCTATTTTAAAATCTTGTACTGTGCCAAACTATAATGTCTTATAAAAGCTTTAATTGTAGCATAGCGAATACACAACCACAGCTGAAAATAAGTGAAGCGTCTCCTTGATGGAAATACTTTTGCGTACCTTCGATCCCAAAAGGCGAGTGGTGATGTGAAATCAAAAGTCAAAAGCCAAAGGTCAAAATATTTTTATTCAGATAAAGCTTACAAGAATCACTTATGAATGTCAGAAACTTTACTACGTCGAAGAAGTAACAAATATCTAAGTCACAAACTTTCAGCTTTATAATATTAGTAGGATTAGGATAGGAAGAAGGAATTAATATAACTACTGTCCCTTAAATATGTCAGTTTTAGTAAAAAATGATCTCAGCTTTTCTTTTGACAGAGCCAGTGTTTTTGTTGAAATTAAAAGAAATAAACAATTTTGTGCGGCGGTACGGAACCCTCGGTGCGCGAATGTGACACACACTCGGCCGGCGTTTTACTCACGGATCACTATCGCTGCTATGCCGCGAAGATAGCTTCAAGTGCCACGCATGCGCCTCGTCCGAGACGAACCTAACATCACACGTCTCGCAGTAAGGGCCTTCTAGTGTAAGCTGAAAAAAATATATACATCACAGGAAGGCCAACGAGCAAGTGGGTCACCTGATGGTAAGTGATCGCCACCGCCTATAGGCGCTCACTAAACCAAGGAGATTGCAGATGCGTTGCCAACCCAGAGGGCTAAGATGGAATATCTCTTGTGCCAGTAATTGCACCGGCTGTCTTGCTCTCCACGCCGGAACACAACAATGCAAGCACTGCTGCTTAGCGGCAGGATTAGCTAGCAAGATGGTGGTAGCTATCCGGGCAGACCTTGCACAAGGTCCCACCACCCGCAACAATTTCATAATTTTCCATCATTTTACCAGCCGGAACCCACCACTGGACAACTTTAATAATTCCATAATTCGTTTTTTCAGGATTCCGTACCCAAATGGTAAAACGGGACCCTGTTACTAAAACCGCTGTCCGTCCGTCCGTCCGGCCGTCAGTTTGTCACCAGGCTGTATCTCAAGACCCGTGATAGATAGACAGTTGAAATAATGCCGCTATAACAACCAATACTAAAAACAGAATAAAATAAATATTTAAGTGGGCTCCCATACAACAAGCGTGACTTTTTTGCCGTTTTTATTAATAATAGTACGGAACTCTTCGTGCGCGAGTCCAACTCGCACTTGGCCGGTTCTTTTATTAATATTAAGAGGAGTGTGAACCCAGCCCCAAAAACCGCTCCCCATACAAACGGCGATAAGGTTTTCCACCCTCTAAACCTTAACCTATGGCAATGACTATTTGGTATGTTGTCATCATGCCCTAGAAGTAGTTTTGTATGTTTTGATATTTTAAATACTACTCATAGATTTGACAATATTTGCATTTTATGAGTTTCATATGAAACAAAAAGCATCAATATTTTTTAAACTATTTAGAATATAAAAAAAAATCAAACACACAAACCTAGTTCTAGGGCATAATGACAACATACAGAAAAATCATGGCTATAGGTTAAGGTTTAGAGGGTGGAAAACGTTATCGCCTTTTGTATGGAGAGGGGCGGGTACAGCCAGCGTTTTATTAGATAGGCGTATATCTACCATCGATTTTTCAGGCCAATTTACTTATACTAACTAATGAATGAACTTCAGGAATGGATGCGGAAGGTTTATTGAAAGAAGTGACCGCAATAAGGACGTATAGTCAGCGTCAAATATACCAGAGCGGGCAAGGTAGTCAAAAATATCTGAACACGCCCGAGCGTATTTGTCAATAGAGTCGAGTTTAGATATTTTTGACACCTTGCCCGCTCTGGTATATTTGACGCTGACTGTACACACTCCTCTTAACAACTCCTTATCGTTTTATCAGCCAGTCGGTGTTTCTTCTTCTTGTGTACGTCTATCCCTTTCTTGCTAACAAACGTGTACCCACAGAGCTCGCAGAGGAAGTCCGACACATGTTTGATCCGTATGTGGCCCATGTATGTTGTGAGTTTGCTGTGAAAAAAAAAGGAATTCCATATCAGGCGAATCGGTGGAATAGAGCAATACGGTATTTCACTCAAAAATCTAATGGCATAAAATTGCTTGTGAGCTTAGTCGCGCAGGCGCACTGAGCGAGTGCACGCCTATAGAAAAATAGTATGAGAGCGTCCGCTAACTCGCACAGGTGCGGCTGCGGGCTCATACTATTTGATCGATAGGCGTGCACCAGCTCCGTGTACCTGCACGACGTAGCGGACGCTCTAAATCGACGAAAGGGCCTCTAGGTGTCGGCAACGGCTCCGCGCACGCTTCCCAAAAGTTCTGGACACTATTGCCCCATAGTAGGGAAAGGTATCAGATTGGCGGATACCTTATCGATAATTTCTACAAAATGTCAGATGCACCGCATCACTAGTCTATATTTCCATAACCTCTTATAGAAATAATAAATCATTTATTACTATTAAAATTAATAAATAAGCTTAGTTTTTACAAGCACAAATGAGTCTTTGCTCCATAATTTAACCCACATAATAATACTAGCCGTCCAAAACGCGACATTCCCATAAATAAATACCAAATAATACTTACTTGTAAACGCTGATGTGTTGTCCTTCATTGCTTTCTTTAGGACACCGTGATGAATGCTAACTGCAACCATACACGAAGTATACCATTTCGCACAATAAATATCACTTGCTTGTCTCAAAAATCTAACGATAACCATAAGAATTTTATTAAATTGCACCGAGAGCTCTACGAACCGTCATCACAATTTGACGTGAATATTATGCGACTAAAAAGAATGGCTGCTATTCGACAGCATATTAAATACACGAAATAAACTTTTTTAAACTGTTGTATAATAAAATGACCTATATGACCAAATGTCAGCACTGAGTGTGTACCCTAGTAAATTTAGAGACGGTGTGAAATAGCTATGTTTGTTCACTCCTTCACGTTGTTACATCGTAAGAGTGAATGGAGCAGATACATTCACGCTTTTTCTCAATTTTTCAGGCTTGCTCCATGGGTTCTAACCTCCTTGGTTAAACTATACATTTAAAACTCTACTTAACCCGTCAAAAGAATGTCATAGATAAATCAAAGAGTTTTCAGTCACAAACATCACCGTCTTAAAAAATCCTAAATTTTTTTTAAAAAGAAATTACATATTCCCTACGCAATTTCGTGGTCATACAGTTTACTTATAGCAAATTGTTTATATGTATGTTTTCCTGTCTCTTACGTCATTAACTTCTGTGCTTGAAAGTACCGTGTGCCTGTGACATGCTACTTTCAGCCTAGTAGCTAGCTGGACTAAAAGGGTTTTCCTTTCGTACCGCCCCCGCATGTACCCTCGTCCCCCGCGTCAAATTAAGGGGAGCGTCGTCTTAAGGAACAAGCCAATATAACACAATAACACCGCCTACCGCTCTAGTCGCCACCTTCCTTTGGGGGCACACTCCGTAGCAATTTTGGCCCACCTGTGTAGGCCAAAATTGTAATGTAATGCAGACGTAGCTTGCTCTGACCCATTCAGCTAAGCGGTCTTATTACCAGCATCGGAACGGTTGATAGTGTTGCAGACGCAGACCTCGTCAACGACGTCGCTCTTGGAGCGCTGCTCGTTGCAAGCCTTCAACTTGGTCGCCAGTTACTTAGTAAGTATCTTAATATGGAAACAAAGAATCACTAAACACGCTTTGCCACCCCTTGAAGTTGTTATATTCGGGGATCACATCATCATCTACAGTCCATCATTATACGTCCCATTGCTGGGCACAGACTGCCACGGACCTCTCGCAGTGGGAGGGCTTTGGCGTCACTTCCCAGAAAGGCCTAGTGCATTTTTATTATTATACGCGGCATTAAATTGCATTGCAGGTTTGTTAAATTTTTCTGATGACGTTTTCCTTCACCGGAAAGTTTATGATAATTTTTAGTTAAAAATTCGTAAATGTATACATGATAATTCCGCCATCCGCTTTTTCGCTTTTTTCCGCCTTTTAGATAAGTTTAAGATTTACCTGTAATTCAGTAAAATTGTTAATGTAATGGTTTAATTTATCTGAATTAAATGTTTTTTTTTTAATAAATAATTTTCCAATCCGGATGCCGACCGTACGTACATTTTTCCTTGTAAAGTGAAAATATAAGTCAATTGAGGGCAAGAAGGCTGCATTTCGTGTGTACTTTTTATTTTAATTGTAATCTTGAATGTAGAGCAAGGTTGGTGCGTTCGACTAACATTAAAATAGAACAAATAACTTGAGGCACGCACACTTAAGTGTTTACAGAGCGCTCGTGTTGCTTGCCTTACCGAGTAATGTCTGACGTCTTATCACCGACAAAATGTAGGCATTGTTGCTTACGGATTAAGGTTTAGATTTTCACAAAGAAATATCCGAAACCTATGCGTATTGCTGTAAACACTTCGTAAATACTACGAATATTAGACGTGTGACGTATCCATTTGTCTTTAAGTGAAATACAAGACACTGATTTTGTTTTGTTTAAATAAAACGTAGTCACTTAGTTGAATTGCACATGCTTGGCATCTCTCTGCTTAGGGTTCGGAAAATCTTATTCTTAATTCAGTCTTTATCCATAACATTTTCCTTACCAAGGAGCCGTCTATGGGCGGAGTCCATTTAGTAGCTCATCATGGTGCGCTTTGCTGCTATGTAATGTAAGTGTTAAAGGTGCGAGCCACGGTTTGGACCCACACAACCCTCACTGTTTTGTAATGCATTGGGTACCATATATTATGAAAAGAATAAGTGCCCAGCAGTCTGTAGATTATTATTAGGCAACTAATTATTTCTTGTAAATAAAAATTATCTATAAAGATTATCAATTATCATTTACAATCAGCGTAAATACTCTTAAATTGCCAGCAGCACTATTTATACGTCTTCCACAAACGGCTGTGTTTCGCAAGTTTACCAGAATAACGATCTATGATATTTATATTTTTTTCCACACATAAGTACTATTCAAAGAGTATATATTTGTTAAGTATGTGTATGTATTCATGATTTTGTCAGTAATAACATTTTATTAAAATAACAGTTTTTGCCCGCGACTGAAGGTTTGCTTGGAATTTGAATGTAGGTGTCAATGGTATTCTTTCTTGTTAATAATAATAACTTTAGCCTAGAAAGGCGGCGTAAGTATCAGGATGAAACATGCACCAGATTTTACGTTAGACCTCTAGCAATATAATGATGACCGCATCCAATTTCGTGCAGTAGTTTTTGCGTGATACGCGTACAAACATTCAGATTGACAAACAAAAATTCTATAGTTAATTGTTTCGTTTCTATTGCTCTTATAAAGGCCACACATGATTCTTTTACTTTAATATCTTCATAGACATCGGTCAGTTACAATGTTAATAATATGTATATTAAATAAGTATTTATTAACGACCCGCCCTAAAGCCAGGGGGGTTCCACTCCGCACTGTAGGTGCGCTTGCCGCATGACCTATGGCATAGGTTAATCGCAGTAGGCCGGCTTGCCGCGCGCGCGCCCGCTCACTTTGTATCGCGCGTTGTGATAGTATTACAGTAAGCAGGCCAACCCTAGCGGTGCACCAGGGCATTGCGGGTGGAGGGCGGTCGCGGGCGGCGCCTTCCTATTGACGTATGCCGCCTGGCGAATGTTTATGAAGTAATACGAACTTTTTGTGCCCGATCATAAAGTTGGAATTCGTTTAATGCTGGTCGAAAAAGAGAAGTTTCTGTACGTAGGTACTATTATTTATTCTGTGCTATAGCCCGCCCTGGCTTTGCACGGGAATAATCGGGATGTAAAATACATAAAAACCATGTATCAAATTCCGTTGCGTGGTTTAGGAGGAGAAGGCGTCCGAACATACAATGTAAGGATTTAGATGTAGAGATTACACGCATGTTTAAAAAAAAACATGAATTTCATGCATCCTGCGATCCTTTTTCCGCAATTAATTGAGTGATTTAAAACGTATCCACCTATGGAGGCAAAATCTGGGGTGACATGAACCGAAAGTAAGTATTGAGAATATAATAAGGTCTTTAAATTATAAGCACTGATGGAATGATTGAACCAGTTGATCGAAGTCAAAGTATTTTATTTGACACACACACACATTTGGTATACACATATTAATTAAATAAATAAGTTGAAATTTGAATACGATTTGGTTCAGCTATATTGCCCTGAAGGTTGAATTATTTTTTACAGAATTATAAGCCATTCTCAATAAATAAATAGTCAGAGCTGTTTTAAATTCTAGAACACTTTATTTGTCTCTGTGATATATAGGTAAATTGCGTCACAGTGCTACCTAGTTATGTCTGTAAAATATAGGTAGTTAGGGGAACGACTACCTCTACTCAGTAGCAGTACTATCAATGGACCTCGCCTGTGACCTACTGACCCAGTTGCGCGTCAGACTTATATTGTCGACAAGCTCATTTATTAGTACACGCATATAATGGCGTATAAATAAAATATATGCAATCAGCAACGTTACCTCCAATACTTAAACATATTTATATTTGTTGTCAAGAAATAAATAGGTCATGTAGCCCAATTAGAGTTGTCATCGTTTTGGTACGCACTTGTAAATCGCCAGGTGATATGGATGACACATGCTACAGTTATTTTACTTACTACAAATATTTGTTGTCACTGACAGGTCAGCAAAACATACATATTGGCTGATTCGATTCTAAAAGTAACATGATCTCCATTTATTGCGGTGATCAGGTGACTCAGATGTTATTATTTATATTTGTTCGATAGTTCTGTATTGTATTTGTACACTACAGTCTACAGCACTGATTTCTAAAGTGTTATATATCGCCCCCCAGGTGTCCATGTCAGCAAAAAATCTCACTTTTTTCCAACAAAACACGTCAAAAACTCGTGATAAGTTTTTATTTATTCACATGTAGTAATTTCAGTATTTTATAAAGAGCAATGTTCGTTTTGTAAATATACGATGACCGAAGAACTGGTCCATTTTTTAATAAGGAAAAAAATAGAAAAATAAATAAGGAAGGGTTTACACAACACTAAAAAAATTACAACTTGTCTACGATAGCAAAAAGTTTGAGAACATCTGGTCTACAGTTAACTAGTGCATTTCCTTTTTTGATTTCAATGAATCATGTGTTGGGGTACCAACGTAATTAGGTATAATTAGGTTTGTCTCTTAATAAAAGTACAATAGGTAGCTACATATACTCTTAATAGACTTTAGTTTACAACTGAATAGTTTCTTTTAGTTTCTAGCCAGTATCTTCTCAGCAGTGGTTTTTCCAAACCGGAATAAATTTTCTGACATTCATGAGTGAATGATTGCGACACCAGAAATACCCTAATGACGACTTTCTTCCGTGATTATGTCACTCAGGGACTCGGTGAGTTTTAGATGACAAATTTAAGTTTTTAAGCTGTATTAATCATTGTGGGTACTTGATAGAAATATCAAAAAAACAGGTTGACAAAGCTATGGGCATGCTAATAATATAGTACAACTTACGTACTATTAGGTTATGTGGAAGCCAATGAAATACGGATTTGAATTAATTGAAGATTTATTATTTTATGAAATTAAGAAGGTGTGCTTTTATTGAGGTGCGCGTTAACGAAGCACACAATTAAGCTTAGCAAGAGCCGGGAGATAACTAGACCAGAGGGCACCAAAAAGTGTATCGCTCTCGGACTTAGGAACAAAGAAGTATTGTTTTATAAAGTTAATATAAACAAAATATGGAAGGAGAAAGGTTACCTATAGTTAGAGTGAGACGTATTTATTTTTGTATATTCCAACACGTACCTACCTAAAGCAAACTTAAAAAGATGTATCTCATAAACATAACCTTCCCTTACGGCAGTTGCGTAAAAAGGTATCTCTTTCAAAAAATAAAAGTATCGTTCTAATAGCTATAAGTTACGTTTTGTTTTTAAAAACTGAGGACAGATTGAAATAAATATTACACAATACATTTTACATTTAAGACGTGTACGCTCGAGTTGGCAACATAAATTTTGAGAGCCTTCTCTTAACACAGAAGCTCACCTGAGTTAACTAGAAACTCGAGTGAGGTACGCGGGCCAGGCAAGGCACATCTCGCTTGGTCCGAGGGTGTAAAGTGCTTATTACACTATCCTATTTTTAGGAAATCTAAATAGAAACACTATAATTAGGAAGTAGGAAGCTAGTGATCACACTACACTAAATAGAATCCTAAATAGGACAGACTACTCGCAGTCGTGAAGAAGAATTACATTGGGCTGCACGTTTTGATGGAACTGGTCGCTCTAAATCGTAGCGATGCGATTACACTTTTCTAAATCGTGAACTATTTAGGAAGTAGTGCGTCGGGCCCTTCCTATCGCACTAAATCGGAATCTAACTGTTCTAACGTCGATTACACGTTCCTATTTCCTAATTAGGTTTCCTAAAAAAAAGGATAGTGTAATAAGCACTTAATGTTAATGATGCTGCACCAGAGTATACACATGGAGACAGAACGTGATTAACCCAACTTCTGAGACACCAATTAGCACTGATGGAATATCAATTTCTATGAACGACTAGCAAACCCGGCGAACTCCGTTTCGCCACCAGATGGCTTCGTTTTCTTTGCTATAAACCTCACGGAGCCCGAGACCTTTCCAACGAATGCAAAACCGTGGAAATCGGTTCGTGCGTTCTGGAGTTATAGCGTCAGGAAGGAAAACCCGACTTATTTTTATATAGTAAGAAGATTTAATGCAAACAATACTTAACTCGTACAACTTTCAGTGCGTTAAAACTGCATCAAATACAAATAAAGCCCATTTATCGCAAGAATACCACAACAAGATAGGACGTTTCGCGAAATTATGATAGCCGGGTTGACATTATTAAATCCGATGTAATAGGGTAAATTAACGAATAAAAAGCCTATTTTAAGGTGGGCTACATTCTGATGGTCCAATAAAAATAATTTAGATGACGCCCAGTCTCGGTGACCTGACACACATCGGTTGGCGTCAACAACTGCGGCATACTTTGAACGCTGAAAAGTTACCTAATTTACCCTGGGCATGGAATGTGCGAAGAGATACGTTGAATTATCACGCAAAAGTTTACACAGATACATAAAGGGTAACTGGCAAGCTAAATCGTGCTACGTACTGGGAAGCTAAAGTACGTTTAGTCTTTCGGCCCACCTCTGAACTGGGGCCGCCGCTATTGAGTTGCCGCGCGTGCGATTGAATACGAGTTATGTAAATGAAAATACGTTTTTGTATGAAGTGGGACTTCAGTACTTGTACTATCATTTATTCTGTGGTATTGGTTACCGCCGGGTATAGGATCACTGCTCTTAAGAGGGAACAAAGGAACAAGGTATCAATTTTTTTCAAATTAGGTACATATGTATGATCAATGTTTTGGTAAAATCTATACAGTAATTGACCAAGTCCCAAACTAAGCTAGATTTGACAGGAGCCAGTCGTAAGTCTGAGTTCCGTTTACCTAGCACAAACTTTCTCCTTCATACATTTTTCATACGATTCCAATGGTCGTGCTCGAGCTATCGATATTCATGGAAACGTTCCGAAGATTAACTTATGTTATACTCTATCGGTCACAGAATCACAAGAAACATTGACGGTGTGCTTGGAACATAACGGAAAGGCTATCACCACATAATTCTACTGCTTATAGAGCATGCGCATGGGCAAACCATCGCTTTCAGTTACTTTATTTTATTGTAAACGAGCCTTGGTGTATAATAACTGACCATTAACGACAGTTATCGATAATCCAAACAGATTCCAAGGTCGAACTTTTAACCCAGTTTACTTACTTTACCTATTAGTACGAAGCTCATTTTTTACCATACCCAGAAGCTTGGGTCCCGCAGACGCAGATTATTTATGGCGAACGACCTTGAAAGCTTAGATCGAACCCTGCCCAAATCGATACATTTGTTTTGCTAGAGGTTGAGTTAGTTTTTGATTGACGCTGGTTAGCAAACTATGTATGTATGTAAGCATAATCTTAGTATATACCTACTGTACTAACTAGGGCTGACGGTAACGACTTAAAGGGCTTCCCACAGTAATTGAGAGCCTATGTCCTTGATATTTCATAATCAGAAACTCATGTTACTCGTTCCTGTTTTCTTTTTCATGGCAAACCACATCAAGTATGACTTCACGTGTACCATTCACTTTTTGAGGCAGATAAAACCAAGCATACGTACCTAAAAAAATTGGCTGTGAAGAATGTAATAATTTGCTATATGTTTGAGTAGCTACAGCATCTTTGGTCTGAACAAGGCTTCATACAGTGTACGATTTGGTTGCTCTATTCCCCTTTATCATAAACGCTCACTGAACCTACTTCGGTTGGTTTCGTCTTTATCTGTCATTATGATGTTTCTTTTCGAAAAAAAGAACAACATATTGCAGTTAAAGGCCAGGCCACACCGAAGCTAGCAGCTCTACGAAACTTCGCATGTCACGCACACGTGATGCGGCTCTACGGAGCTAGTTGGAGCCGTGTCGCACGCGCGACGTGTACGGAACTGGTGTGTTTCGGCCTTAAAAGAGGCTTGTATTTTTATTTTAATAAAGTAGTACCTAAGCATTTAAAAACGGTGGCGGTTTTGTTACATACTCATATGTGTTTTTTTATCAATCTGCTACGGAGACTAGTTAAGTAATTTCAGAGACATGTTGTATTTCTGATTTTAATTGCATACCAATTTTTGATCTCCGACGCAAGAGTGTTGTAAGCTTGAAACCTCTGTCTGTGGCCTTGTAGCTCCGGATCCGGCGAGTCGTAGCCGAATTTATCGAGATGTTTCTTAGTCATGTTTGGATGCAAACGGGTTAGCGATACTTGAAAAGAAATGGTCGGGGGTAAATTCAAATGTTTTTGTTTTGTGTGGTTTTACATGCGCGCTCGGGTCGTTCAGTTTCTTTCAAGGCTAGTTTTATTTCATTACCGTTGTACGTCTTTAAGTTGCATCGTTTACTTTTAAAGATACAATGTGTTAAGGAAACATGTCGAAATCATTATGATCGAGAGGTGTAATGAGCGCCTTTAAAGTAAAGTGGTTGTCCTCGTTCCCAGTACTAGTCGCACTACAACCCCACCATTACCCGCGTAAAGATAAACTTTAAAAGTTAAAACAAAGCAATGCGGGTTCGCCGCAGCCCGCCTCTGCTTGTTTTACGCAATACACGTGTGTTCACTTGTACGTGCGCCCTTTGTCCGCTACAATCCGACGGTTGCGAGATCTGTACACCGCCAAACTCATTTACATTTAATTTAACGTCATAATATCCATCTCAAACAAATCCAATGTTTAGTTTTATGCTAGCTAACATTGTCATATCGCACCTTTAGAATTAAAGCGACTCAATTCTGAATATGACATTTCCCAAAATTAAACCCTATGTCTTTTAATTAAGGTGAAATTTTGGGCCGTGTATTATTCAGAAATGGGTCGCTTTAATTCTAAAGGTGCGATATATCAATTATAACTCTACATTTTCTAGTATAACTATGCCTTCAAAACTTCGAAATATAACTTTCTGTAGTAGGTGTGACTGCTATTTTCTTAATTAAGCGCACAATCTTGATATCCTAAAAGACAGACACTAGCTGACTAAATGAATGAATATTATTTATTTATTATGTCATATTTAGTTAGTAACAAGGACTTGAGACTATGTATGGTTATGGTGACCACTTCATTATTAAGATCACAATTCCATAATTATAAACTTAAAACATTGTCATTGAAAATTACAAAAAGTGACAACCTTTTTAAAATTTTAAAACATTTAAATAATATTTAATAAATTTTCAACGATAAATTGTCATTCAATGAACTAACTAAAAAAATAATATTTAAAAAATAATAAATAATAATACCGTTAATCTTATCTCAAAAACTAACATTAAAATAAGTCTTTTAATATGATTAAAAATTTAACTTAATACTTTCGCAGACGGTAAACGGCTATATCGTTATAACGGTTATAACAATATAGCAACCTAGGGTCAGGGTCACCGGTGGCGAAAGCTTTAATAGATTAATTATTAAAGCTTAAAAAACAAACTAACCATTTACCTTGACGGTATGTAATGAGTTGTGAAATATGAACATAATGGTTATTTCAGTTATATATGAGTACATCTGAAATAATAGAATTTCAAAAGGTTAACTTTATAGAGTCTGTTCAATCAGCATCAAATGTATCCGATATCCACGAACTTATGCATTTATGTATGTATATACTATTAAGTAACCTTGGCCTTTTTAAGGTAAGAGTGAATAGGCATCTTCTGGGTGAGCGTGCTACATCCTCGGCTTCATCTTCATTTACCATCAGGTGAGATTGAGGCCAAACGCAAACCCATTTCCAATAAAAAAAAAGTGAAATATCCCTCGTCGGTTCTCTATTGTTTGCCATAACATTATTATTTTGAATTGTTTAAAAAATAAAACCCTTAAGAAAGAAAGAGGAATGTGATATAAACTAAAAAAAAAGTGACCTGTGTGACGTTACAGGCAGAGGTACAGAAATCGGAAGGAAGTTTCGCTATAGTACCTCTAAAGTGAGTGCTGATGGTAAATAAATAGGTTAAATAAGTTGACTTTAAAAATACGCTTCACTATTAGATTTCATCTACTGGTTAAAAAAAAACAGCATTTCCAACATTCACCAGGGTTAACCTGATAGGAAACGGGTTAATATTTTTTGTAAAATATGTTCGTCCAATTACTGGTACTCGTAATATCCTCCCTCATACAACGTCTACGTCAATACGGGGTGGGGGCTGAAATGGATAATGATGTAGTATATTTTTAGAATCAGCTCGAGAAATCCCTTCATTTGATCCTCCTTCTCCAAGATAGGATTAAGATAGGAAATAATTCGTATAAAAAATTATGACGTCATAACTCCCACCTGCCGCCGTCGAAGCTTCCGGCTCTACGGCTTAAAATGCTCTAATAATACTCGTAGGTAGACCACCGCCAATAGACACCCGCAACACCAAAAGGATTGCTGATGCGTTGGCAACCCAGGCGGCTAAGATGGAATAACTCTTGTGCCAGTAAATGCACCGGCTGTCTTGCTCTCCACGCCGGAACACAACAGTGCAAGCAGGCAGGATTAGCGAGCAAGATGGTGGTAGCGATCCGGACGGTCCTTTCATAAGGTCCAACAACCCGCAGGTGATACCGCGATTCTAGTTAACCGCTTCCACTAATAAGAGTTACTTTTGTATCTAAAATGAAATGGGACCCTTACAGTGGAAGCTGACATCCTTAAATCAATAAATTATAATGGCAACGTGATAAGACATAATTTTTTTTTAATTGGCACAGAGCGGTATACAGCATCATATGTTGCTCTACATACTACACTACAGATGGTGCTTGTGTTGTAGGCCTTCAATTACGAGTAAAAAAATATAAAACGGGAACTTAGTTTTTCTGGGCCACACAAAACATAGGCTTTGATTTCAAGAGAGGTCGAGGGTTCCACATGAAAGTTGTTTCTCCAAATGATATTTCGGGAACGACTAATACAACTTCAAAAAATGTTAATGGGTTGTTGATTATTTGGCCTATCTCCAGTGCATTAATACAGGTCAAGGGACACCGCTTTTGCTACTAAGGTGTTTGCCGTTGCAAATTTATGCCGTTGGACCTGATTGGTGAAGCCATCGGCTAGGCACGAAAAAAAACAGTGGTAAATGATGTTTGTAATATCGCCCAAATCGAAGTCTGCTGCCGTATTTTCCCTCTTCCAAAGCTTAAGACACATATGCGGTTTTAGTACTTTCTCTTACTGCCGCTGTCACAATTTTGCTGTCATTTAAACGATTTCGTGCGTTTCCTGATTAAAGTGACCTTGTTAAAGCAACGACTCTATAAACAAATTTCATATGTACGTTACCAGGCTAAGGCTGAAATTGTTCCTTAGCACTTTGACGTTGCGTATACTTCTCCCAGAAAGCCATATTGGTTCCGATGCATGTATGAATAAGAAATAAGTTAAATAACAAGTTAAGGATGATAGATAAGTCAACGTAAACAAAGTTTTTTGTTTTTTACGTGGAAAGTTATAAAATTGTAGTTTTCGGCGTAGAAGATATCGTGTAGTATAGATAAGGAACTTCCCTGATAAAGGGTATCGGCTTTTGCGGAGACACCAGTCGTGGTTGTTTGCAATTAGCGAATGAGTTAGGACAGAAAATAAACTTGAGTATGTAGCTAGAATCTGAACTGGCAGGCAGGAAAGCTATAAAGTGGCTCTAGATAATTCTTTAAAATAATAAGGTTTGTATATGCTTCTAGTTTTTTAAGTAAATAAAGGCTATGGACCAAGAATAAAAAAGTGAAGTTGTGTATATGCGCCTGTAGCGCGAACATGACGGCCCTGGTTTAATTTGGGGTAACTACTTGCGTCTCTGTCTAACTAGTGTCACAAGAAAGAGCCGCTGTTGGTAAGCTGTTACCGCCGCTTACACATTACACCAGAACCACAGTATGTTTTGGGTTTTAAAATTAACGATGTATTTATATAGCCAGTGTCCCTCGCGCCACTGACTAATGCAAGGAAACCTAATTAACCAAAATGGGGTCATCGTAAATCAAACTACTTATATGTTTCATAATATGCTTATTTTGTTGTTGCACATGATTAATGATTTTAGATATTTCGTCGGTTTCTTCAACTTTATTGGGCCATTGATTTGGAAATAACATTGATAAAAAAATTACATCCTTGTGAGGTCCTTATATTATTAAAAGGCTTAAATTAAATATAAAATTGTACATGTCCATTTAAATAAAATAGTCGAGATGGCGTCCGGTTTTTGTGTATTCAAAACGACAGCAGCTCTATCTGTGTCAAGGTGCGGATCGACTCTTGCGCAAACGGTTTTAATACTCCGCCCGGTTGCGAGGTAATTAATTCGATTCAGAGTGTCGTAACAAACGATACTCGTTGTAGTTTTCGTTATTTTTAAATACTTTTTGTTTAAATATTTCTTTAAACATTTTAAGGATTAGGTGTTTTTTTAAGGCGGGTTTTTAACTGTTGTAATGACAGGAAAAATAGCCTAAGGCCTCATAATAGTCAAGATTATCGGATCGAAATTCCGTATCATGTAGCGGATCTTTAAATAAAATCCTGCCAGATAACTAACATTTCCTTAAATATGAAATTCTAAAAAACTGAACCTATATAGTAAGCACTACACAAATAATTATATACTAACCCGAACTGCTTAAACATTTTAGTGTTACAACATGTTTATCAGCTATCAACGTCATGTTCTTCGTATAGATATTTATTTATTTCGATTAGTTGCATCCAAGTATAGTAAAGGTCCATACAAATCTTACCAAAAAGATCCAAATTTGCACCAGCGATATAATAAGTATTAAATTGTTACGAACAATTCTAATACTTTATCGTTTTGAATTCCCAACCTTGTTAATACGACGTCTTTCCTTGCTCATCTAATAATTTAAATAATTTTGACTCCCAATTTTCAAACACAGCTCATTATATCCGTACCATAAATATTTCATTTGTAAATACTGGCTGGCACAGTCATACGTATGTAAAAATAAATATTTTTTTTCTTTGCCGGAGTGGGGTAAAAATAACCGGCCAACAATGCGCCTTAAGAGCCCGGTGGCCATGCTCTCGATAGCTCTCCTTAGATGGCTCTGCAGTAGACTAGGTCGAGGAGAACCACTACGATGTCAGTGTCATAAGAGTCATAACGTCATGCTCCACGGCGTGAATGCACTCTGTGTTTCATGTACATTGCCACTTTTGTGTGAACTAGAGTTGGATTAAACGAATAAAAGCTGAATTGGAACCGTCTTTAAAAGAGTGGTCCTAGCTGGTCAGGTAGTTAGCACCTATGTAGTAGTGGTTGTGCTGTGTGGTCACCCGCACTGTTTGCTTGCAGTTAAACGATTGTTTAAGGTCATGTGTGTACGAGTGTTTTTGAATGCGTTGGGCATAGATTTTTAAGATTAAAAAACATGACCCTAACTAATGATTGATCTTATATAGAATTATATGACCTACAGAGTCGCTGAAGCATTCTTGTTTAGAATGTTTTTCTTTGAATAATATTTTTCAGAAAAGGTAATTATATTTTAATCCCTTTTTACCCGTTTATTTATTACGCAGCAGGTAGCTAAAGGTATCTATCGCAAACCGTCGGGTAAGGTATCGCTCAGCATCCGCCTTACCTAACCTACTAAATGACGTCAATGGCATACTCCTTCCGAAAGTATTTTCGTAATTCTTAAGGTTTCTTAAGGGCTTCAAATAGTGCTACTTCGTCCGTCTAATGAAGCTATTAATAAAAAACCTTCTGGGAACGCTGAAAGAGCTCCATATTAAAGTCGTTTTTTGCGGCACGTTTGATTTTTCTATGGAGCAGGGTTTTCCGGCCATTCTTCATATATATTATTTATTTTAAATATGGCATGGCGTAAGATTTGTGTATGACGTAGGGGTTATTAAAGCATAACACAGTTTTTATTTGCTTACCAAAAATTCAATATAAAATCATATTTAAAAGTTACTGTTGTAGTGGTTCATGAAGAAAATTCTGGCCTCAATCTGGCTGTTTTAAAACTGCTCTTAATATGCAAAGTATTTTTAACTTTTTAACCGCCGATTAGTTTTTATTGAACATGTCCGTGTCGCCACCTATACAAAAATTATTCATTTGCCTTAATTATGCTAGTGCAGGTCCTAAGCTTGAAATACAGTCCCAGCCGCAAGAAAGCACCAAACTTGGCATGAATGTAGCTTTCATATGTGTGCTTCGATGTCGCTAGAGAAACATGCTGAAAAATTATTGTTTCCCTCCCTCCCCCCTTTTCTCTCTGATTTTGGTTTTCTTCGTTTTCTACAAAAACGGTAGAATTGAGGAGTTTACTTTTCAGAGACCAAATCATCTTCGATAAATTACCTACAGAACAGTTTTAAAATTATAGTTGTAACATTGATATTTTTTAAATACAGCTATAAACATATCATAAAATTATTAAAAAGTTGCACTTTCTTCTTTCTAGCTTCATTTATAGGAAAATAACAAGAGTTGTGATAAATCAACTAAAAATATTAAATACCTTATACATTATGCTACAATCTGACACCTAATTCATTATAGTAGCAGCATTGATTCCCGAATTACAGCTCATGGAAATTTTAATCCAAAAAAAGACTTAGGTACTTGCTTTATGGAGTCAGACGTGATGAGCTGTAATTCGGGAACCAATGCTGCTACCATAATGAATTAGGTGTCAGATTGTAGCCTAATGTATAAGGTATTTAATATTTTTAGTTAATCTGCCTGCCCATCTGGCGTTTGTTCAGATTTTTCATTGGACTAGTCAAATTTCAATAGTAAGTACCAACGCTGAAGAACTTTTAAAGTTCATGAAACTATTGCATCGGTGTAGTTATTCAATATTACTTTAGAATTCTTGACAACTGGACTTGTTTTTTTCTCTTATGTTTTTTTACTTTTTATTACTCGTTTGTCGTATCTTGTCAATTATTGGCTCACTGTCAATGACTGGGACCGATACCTTAGTAAGTAAGGAATGGTTTAATAATAAAAAGACTAACCCCCTTATTTATAAAAAAATACATTTTTTTAAGCTAACAAATGTTTTGTCCCCTTTATGTACCGGCTATCCCGATCCCGGTAGACCTGGCAATTCTAAAAACGATACATGAGATACACGATAGCATAGAGAACGAGATTTATGCTTGTTATCGTTTAGTTGGCCATGCCCAATCAACATCTACAAAATATAATAAAGAGATAAACTTTGTTTTTTGTTTCATCATTTGTAGGGATACTCTCTGGAACTACTGAACTGGTTCCAAAAATTATTTTACTAAAAGAAAGCTACACTATCCCTGACATATGCTAGTAATTCTACACGAACGCTAGTTGCTTAAAAGGTTAAAGTCTGCAGTAAAATTCCACGAACACAGTAAAGTCTCCAGAGCTCATTTAGGTTGTAGTGTAGGCTGTAAGAGGACCGTTTTGGTGGGCCATGTAATTGCTCCTCCTGCAGGGTCGGCTATGTGCGAGTGATACCTTTCTGTTATAAGCGTCTGTAGATTGTGGTATTGCTTACCATCAGACGAGGCACACACTTGTTTTCCACCGACGTGGTATATTAAAATAACATCCGAAATAACAAAACCTCTGCACAGTAGTTGCATCTATATTTATTGTCTACTCGTGACCACGGCCATTGAAACATGGCCGAAACGTCGAGGTAAATCAACAATATACTTTTATCGCGTTAAAGTCTCGATAACGTTATAAATATGTCGCACGCTTATAATTAAAGAGACTCAACTCTGAATATGGCATTTCCCAAAATTAAACCCTATGTCTTTTAGTTAAGGTGATATTTTGGGACGTGTATAATTCAGAAATGGGTCGCTTTAATTCTAAATGTGCGATATGTCAAAATCGCGAAAGTTTAAAACAGCTTTTAGTTGAATCTAGTAATATAATTGTAACATTATGTTTATCAGCTAGTTCTGTGACTGACTGTACAGTCAGGCAATTAGAATTCTGAACCACTGTAGAACCTTGTCGCAATGATTAATGTGTTATGTCATTTACTATGAAAAGTGATTATAGTATTTATTTATTGTAACAAGGTTTTTATTAGTACTGGATTCAGTCAAATGGCCAAATATGTATATGTGAACACAAACCTTATTGTCAGTGTCACAGACGTGTACACGTGGTTAGTTTTGGCATGTAGGGAACGTATATATTTATGACGTTGACTGTACCTAGCTAAAATCGCTAAAACCTAATAGTTTCAGATGTAACTTAATAGATACTAACTAAAGCACTAAGCAACGAAAAGTTTTACACCAAACCCGGTCGTGATTGGGGTTTTAAACCAACTTATGATCTAGTCCCAAAAGTAACGAAAGCTTATTGCTGTTACTATATCTATAGAGATAAATTTATACGTACCTACAAATAACAGCCGTTACTCATTAAATCATTCATGTTCATCGAATAATCGAGAATCAAACCCACAACCTCTAGCTTCGAAATCAAGATCATTCTGAGAAGTAAACAATTTGCAACGTGTTTGCAACTTTGTAGATACTTTGTTACTTTAGGCTGACTTATTCGTACGGTTTCCTTTTCACTAACAACTGGAAATGCTTAATTTTTTTACTTAAGAAACCTGGTGTTGTCATGTTTCGCTGAATTGTTAATAACGAGAAAAATAACGAAGCAACAAATCAAAAGTGTTTCGCAAGAGCTACCTATGAAAAGCTTAATTTTGTAGGCAAGTCAGTATTGCTCAGTAGGTAGGTATATTCACGCCGCCTACAATGGCGTTTGACCTTCACCCACTTATTCGCTCACTCGAAGCGAGTTACCTACGTAGTGGATCTTTTCAGAATACTAAAATATATATTAATAAACATAAAACTGTTTCTAAGTATTGAAATTAGTCGCTATACGACAGATACTATCGCATTTTTAAGCCTTCTAGGTACATAGGTACTTTCTACATGATCTCAATTGGTTGGTTGTAAGAAAAGTCGAGGTGTTAGGGAACTGTTAAATAAATCGACCGTCAGTGGATATAAATGAAAATGAATAAATGCAAAAGATTGACGAAATTGGCTCAAGGTATATTTCATCACAGTGAGGAAAAAAATTAGAATGCCAAGAAATAGGCTGACTAAAATTACGTATGTGCAAAAATTTTAAAGTAATCTCACTCACGCCCGAAAGCTGTTTCACGAAAACCATTTAACACTATTATTAATTTAAAAAATAGCAATTATTTACAATTACAAACGCAGTTGTGCAAAATAATTGAAACATTTGAGGCACTCCCTTGTTTTAGTTAATGGACCGAGTAGACAAGTAGACATATTTTACTTAGTTTTTATTAACGCCGATATGTCTAAATGGCATTTACGATGAAAAACACCAAAAACAAATTGTACAAAGTAACAGCATAGGTACAGAAAATAACTAGATGTCAAGTCACAGTACCTAACAAATAATAGAACTGAAGGATCATTGAGGAGCATCAGAATCATTTTAAACATAAAATATTTACAATAAATAGTAAAATTAACAATTATTGTCTAAATATATAAATAAAAACTAAATTCTTACTTAAAATCAAAATTCTTTTTAGTACCTAAAATAAAGATGAAAATATTTAAACACTTTTACAAAATTCTAGATGTCTCGAAATATTTTCCTAGTAATATTACGTTAATTCTCAACCGAGTCCTAATTTTTATTTTGAATTTTTCCACCATCCTGGGTTTTTTATTACAGAAAATTCTCATTTGGTACCCAAATTACCACTGCGTTACCAGTCCCCATGACTCCTCAAAAATAGTGTCCACTGCGTTACCAAACAATAGTTTTTTTCTTATTCTGACCCTAAATATTTCTATAACAGTCATCATTTGGGTATGCGTATGTCATTCTGAATTATAAAATAAAATGTTCTTTTAAGAATATCAGAATAAGTAAAAAATATGCGTTATAATATAATGTACAAGGGACGTTTTTATAGGCATCAAAAAGAATTTTGGCCCAGGTATATTCGTGCACGGAATAAAATGCGTCATTCAGCAAAAAGGCTTTCAGCCGACGGCTCAATGTGTCGTCTTTAGTTAACTTTCAGGATAGGTGTATAAGACAGGAAACTGCGAATGTATGTACTGTATTAATTAATATAAAAGCTTCGTTGTGCTTGCGTTAAATCTGTCCTTTTCCTTGTTTCTCTCACTGCTGAACAAACGTTACAGTGGTTACAGCTACCTCCCTAATTATCGTGATTTAATGCTGCACTTTAGCTTCACCGTAGCGATATTCTTTATCATTTAAAATGGCATTATTATTTATTGTTATGCACTGTACAACTACTACTGAGTAAGTACATTTAAGTGTGTCACACATATAGCAGCAACTGCAGATCTGTTATTCTCTGTCCTGGTTGTTTGTAAACTTGACCCACTTGTCACACACAATTTATGGTAGTGCTGAGTACCTTAGTACGTGTTGTAATTCATTATACCAGTAATATACCTACCCAAGTAGGTACTTTTCGTCATCGCATGAGACTCAAATCATCATTATTTTTATTTAAATAGAAACCTTTGTACCACAAGTATAATACGTTGAACTATGTTTTTAGTTTTCGATGCATCATTAATTGCATCATAATTCTTAAAACATTTAAGTATCATAACCGTGCAGATAGGGAACTTTTACTGACGACCAGATAGCCTAGTGGTTAGTGACCCTGACTACAAAGCTTGAGGTTCCGGGTTCGATTCCCGGGAAGGGCAAATGTTTGTATGATGAATACGAATGTTTGTGCCCGAGTCGTGGATGTTATATGTATTTAAGTATATATTTATCTATATAAGTATGTATATCCGTTGTCCAGTACCCATAACACAAGCAGCTTTAGTTGCTTACTTTGAGACTAGGTCAATCAATTGGTGTGAATTGTCCCAAAATATTTATTTTATTTTTTTACAAATCAAAACATTTATATGTGTTTAAATTAATCTATTGTACATAATAATGAAGATGATTGTCAGTCATAGATGGGTGGTTGAGCGGTTTACCTGGGGTTTACTCTAAAACGCTCCGTTGAAGAATGATACCAGTGGCTTTAACATGACTGGCCAAGGTTAGTTTATCTCTATCCGCGTCCCTTCCTTATGACACTAGTTAGACAGGGACACAGGGAGGGGTTAAACTAAACCTGGGCTGTCATGTTAGGGCCGCTGAGTGACGTCATTATGGCATTTCTGGTACCGCCTAGTTTGCATGGCGCGTTACCATTATTGCAGGTTTTTGGCGTTTTTTACAGGATAAGCCATAAAATAAAATATTTCATATGAGTAATGATAAGCACTTCAGAAAATAAAGTTTTGCCTAGTTTTGTAGCTGGAATGTCCTTAATTTTTTTTTATATTTAAAGTGGTAATAAAACTCAACAAATTGTTTTTGTTTGCTGTCAACATTAGCTTTAG
Source organism: Ditula angustiorana (assembly GCA_963691745.1). Lineage (NCBI taxonomy): Eukaryota > Metazoa > Arthropoda > Insecta > Lepidoptera > Tortricidae > Ditula > Ditula angustiorana. The sequence continues at coordinate 5,149,506 of OY829472.1, read as the reverse complement.
GCTTCGTACTATCATAATTCACTTATGAACGCAGCCAGATTTCTCGTGCATATTATCTATTGTTTTCGTTCACTGCATTCGAGTCCAGATGCGTCGATGCATATCAAAATTGTATAAGTCCTAAAAATTTGGTTTAACAATTTAAAGTTCATTCCATTACCTAAATAGATTATTACGAGCTTCGAGTTCGAGATTGTATTCAAGCGTGCAAAACTTTGAATGCAAATGCGCGAATCTCATCTTCGTTACAATATACATCTATTTTTTTAGCATCTTGCATGGACTTATGTAAGTTTGAGATGCGGCGACACAGTTTAAGTTTATACCATCGTTACTCATACCTAAGGTTGACATTAAACGCGGGCAGGAGCAGTCGCTGGGGCAAGGACGTGGCAGTGAAACGTCCCCCGCCTCAACCCCCGCGGTGCCCCAGGGTGGTGCGGACCAGATGCGATTCGACTGACCTATTTTCAAAGCATGACCTTGACCTAGCCTGGCCTAGATCATCCTATTTATTATTGTGTATAAAATCTAGAAAGGCTCATATTGTTAGTTTGGTTTTGCTAGTTTGATGAAAAACGATCACGTAGATCCCCTTGTTTTAGCACTTTTGTATATTTCAGTGATATTAATGATTTTCATATTATTTATTCGCTGAGGTATTTACCTACTAGGCTAACTGTGTGCATTGATTACCAAACTTATTAAAATTATCTTGAAATCATTGTAAGTCGAGCATCGATAATGTATATTACCAATTTACTGATAAATTGCTTGGCTTAGTTTAATTGTATAGGTAGTTTAAAGTACGAAGTCCAGTGGTTATTATAATAAGTATCAGAACCAGAGCAATACAGAGATCGTCTCGTTTAGTTCCCAGTTGTTCAAATCCCCCTGACCCAGTTTCGTACGAACTTGGCCCATTTTCCTGACGACCCTAGAACATACTCGCAACGCAGCGTCGCATATACTAGCAATGTAAACTATACTATATGTAGATACTATTTTTCATTTATGATGTACACTCATAAACATATATACTACTGTTAAGATAAAATGATAAGAACTCATTTGATTTTCACTTAATTTAAAATTGTTTGAGTTTATTGCTTTAGGCAATCAGTTGGATGTGTAGAGACAAAGTTAAGCAAAATATACTTAGAACAAGTTTGCTATAGGTTAAGCTAACTAGCGCCTATTCATTAGCAGTTATTAAGTTGGGGAAGAAACTCCCCCAACTGTTTCAGATTTTTAGATTTGGCTCGTCAAGATAATCCGGCCTCTTAGGCCGCATATCGCTTTCTTGTACTATTATCTACAAACTGGAACAAATTACCTTGCTACTCCGCGAAACCAGTGCCGGGCTCGTGCAAAATAGCTGCGTCTGTGCGGCACATATATGTTCATGCAAAACCCCACCCCCCTCCGCTTCCACACGAAACAACAAATATCACACAGACTCAACTACACACCACCACCACTAAACACTAAAACTACACGATCGACGCGCGTTTCGCCTCTATACCAGGCATCATCAAGATCGAACGTGTAGTTTTAGTGTTTAGTGGTGGTGGTGTGTAGTAGAGTCTGTGTGATATATGTTGTTTCGTGTAGAAGCGGAGGAGGGTGGGTTTTTGCATGAACATATATGTGTCGCACAGACGCAGCTATTTTGCACGAGCCCGGCGCTGGTTTCGCGGAGTAGCGAGGTAATTTGTTCTAGTTTGTTGATATGGACCTCCGCAAAGTAACGCCTGAATCTATTAATTACTATTATCTATCTTGTGTCGCTGGTACAATAGAGCCCTAGCAACCTTGGTCTGGTCATTTGAAGGCTCTATAAATAGTGTTGCTGTGCGTGTAGCAAAATATTCTTATAAGACACCAAATGCTAACATACGAAGCTCACTCTGGCTTGTACATCTTACTCCCCCGACGTTGGATTGATTATAGAGGTATTAAGTTCTTGGATCTCAGTGAGGAACTTAGGAGAACTGATACCCTAGTGCTTAGTGACCTTGACTTCAAAGCTTGAGGTTCCGAGTTCGACTCCCGGGCGGGGCGGTTTCACGGATGGTTTTCGCATTTCTGTGCGCAAATCGCGCTTGGCCGCTTTATTTCAATAAATTTCTCACAAACGTTTGATAGTGCACTTTTTTAAACTGCTTCAAAAAACACTCTTAACACTTGGGCTCGCGCACTGAGGGTTCCGTACAAAGCTAATATGCACCGACATTGCTCTAACGAAAAGAAAATCTGAGATGAGAGACAAACGTGACTTTGCTATTGGAAAACTGTTGTCCCCATAAATACATACTAAGTGCATATAATATAAGTTCGTAATAGCAAAAAATATGTTTTTTGTTATAGCTTCTTGCCATATTTTAATGGGTCTAGGAAAGTACCCTATAAGTTTTTGTTCCCTTTCGAGTGTTAGAAATATAAATTAAATTAAATTAAAGTAAAAACTCTTTATTGCTAAAGTATACAACATAATCAAAAGAATTACAAGGAAGGTTATGTACACAAAAAAAAAACAGTGCAAAAATATAGTTAAACTGTAGGTCTACACTTGGCAATGGGTACCGGGCTCAGCGTATGCTGCGTAATATGCGGAATAAACGGCCGTATCTTTTGATTGCATTGACTGTAGACCTGAGTATTTGATATTAATTTCAACTTGATATAAGTGAGGTACGAAACTTTAAAAAGGAGGACGTCCTCAGTTCGTCCGGATCTATTTTGTAAATTATTTAAGAATTTAAACAATAGTAATATTAAACATGGAGTCTATTTAATTAATTGTTTCACGGTTATTTAATGAGGCATAGATTTCACCTTGACACAGTCTCGTTGGATACAGATTACACAATGCAATGGAAGTACATACCGCTGCAAGGAAATTCTACTTTACCTACAATGGAAAAGTGAGATAACAAACAAACCTTGCTTTGTACCTATTGTACGACGGAAACCTTGGCTAAAACGACCGTCCTGGTAAATAAGTCTTTAAATAAAATAGGCGCTTAACAACTAAGACTCGGTAGTTGTAGTGTAACGTTATAATTATATTTAGAACGCGAGGTACACACAAATTTGATGGAGATATTATAAGTTTTCTGATGTAAATGTGCATACGAACATTACGAACACCTAATGTAGCGCTTACATCACTTTCGTGTTTATTAAACACACAAAATTAATAGTAGATTCAGAAATATTCTCTGATGATAAGATACCGGCCAGAGAGTCAACGAACAGTATTCGGAGCCAATGATTGCCAATGCGAGTCAAGATAATTTTCAAACATCCCTGTCAAGTAGCACCTATGCGTTTGTATGGAGCCTGCCAATATTTGCCGATTTTTTGCTGAATACGTTTTACAGTATAATTCCCATAATAAAACATTATGCATGTGCGATAACAATTGCAAAAGAATAAGTAATAGTAATTTATATTTTACCAGATTTTTGTTATTGATCTGAAATACCCAACATTTTTTTTTCTTTTGCCGGAACCGTGAATTTTTGGGTAAAGTCTAAAAAAAACTTTTCCACTCACAAAATGATGTTGAGTTGCTATTCCGCGAGACCAAGGAGTAGATTATTATGCTACTTTTTGTTAAGTAATGCCTGAATCTATTAATTACGCGCACCAATCATCAAAATTATATGACATTTTCATCAAACAACATTTAATCAAAGTACTGTGATTTTGCAAGTCTGAAGCCATAGTTTTCATAAATCCCGTTTTCTATCGTTTGCAGTTAGTTGTTTTTTCTTCCGAGCAGATAATGCCCGCGTGTGTTATGCTGTGCATGTTCCGGCTCTATCTCGTGGTGCCGCCGCCGGCTTATAATATGTGTCGTATTTCATCTTTCGAGCATGCATTTACCAAGAAGTTGATACCGTGCAGGTTGACGTCATCGGTACAATTTCCGAACTGCCTTTAGAAATTATTACAATCTTCCTTTTATGGCCAATTAAGGTAGCGGATTTACTCATGGGATATTGCGTAGGTCACTACATATGGCTTGTTTACAGAGCTCTCCCAGGAGGGGGGCCGGGTAATGGCAAATTACGGCGAGATTGTGAGCTGAGGCTCTAGTTAATGCCTTTCTTAATTCGATCAATAAAAAATATACACATTATTTACAAGGTTCCATCTTTCACTGTCTTAATTTTTGTTGTGTTTATTCAACATGTAAACATGTCAAAAGCCATAGTAAAAAAAAGAAATAACGTGTTGGTTTTCCCTTTAGAGGTAACCTTGACATAAAAGCATACTCCCACTCGAGTTCCTAGAATTTTCCGGTAGCTTTGCCTCCGTTTCATATCAACATACTGAATCAACAGTTTGAAATATTTCCCATAGGTGTTGAGTTTCTATAATCTTGGGTTTAAGATTCATAACCGTAGGCTTCGTATTTTGCACAAGCTAGCAGTTTAAGTTCATCGGGATCGTGAGAATTATACTGAAGATTGTAGGTATAAAAATTACACAAAATAAATAAGATTAGGTTATGACTAGCGTTTTCCCTGACACCTCAATATTTATAGTAATGTCTTGGTGAGCCTGCTTATCGCTCGTAGGTAAGTACATTATCGTACACGTAGGACGTACCGTGGCGACCTCGTCGAACCAAAAGCAGTACCACTGTCACTGGGTAAGTGTGTCAGTGTGCCAGTAGGACGCGCGTCATCACCGACCGTGCCCCTCCCGCCCCCCGGCGACCCTCCCGCTCCTCCCGCACCAAGGTCCCGAGATACTGCAGTTCACTTTATTCTATCATTTATATTTTCTGATCAGGGCGAAGGGTGGGCTTTTAATAGATTATCGTAGTCAACTCGCGGCTGTACAATTAACCTCATTCCGCTTTGTTACTACCAGCATACTGATGAAGCTGTTACGTAACTTGGGTTATAAACACAAAATTTGATGTTGCCTGGTTGGAATTGTGATATATGTAGGGGTGTGCGTCTGATACAAACTTCATTTCAAAGGACCACCTTCGCCGTCACACAGATAATGGAAAAGTATTAAAAATACAAGAAATCACTCTAGGTATTGTTTATAGATAACAGCACGGCTTTTGACTGTCATAAAACAACAAGCTGTGGAAAGCTCTTGCGGACGCGGAGCAAGGAATATGCTGGAAAATATACACAAACAGCAACGCAAAAATAAAATTCGAAAACCCTGGTGATAATTTGATTATAGGAAAGGGTGTAAGACGGAGCGATAAAATGAACCTAAATTGTTTATCTCTTAGAATGTATATAAAAAAAGACAGACACAAAAATAAACGGCGAATGTATGTCTCACCTTTGGGTGATGATGATATCATCTTGCTATCAGAAAACTACGAAGAAATGCGAAACATGGTCAACATTCTGAATGTGGAAAGTATAAAACGCGAACTATATTTGTACACGGACAAAACCAAGGCGATGACTAACGCTGTTAAAGACAACTCGCACCCTTAGAATTAAAGCGACTCAATTCTGAATATGATATATCCCAAAATTAAACCTTATGTCTTTTAATGAAGGTGATATTTTGGGACGTGTATTATTCAGAAATGGGTCACTTTAATACTAAGCGTGCGAACTATTCGTCGGAAAGGATAACGTAGCATATAGCAGTGGGAAAAACGAATGCCAAATGGAGCGGAACTACCTTTAAAACTGTAAATTCTCAATTTTAATCAATGGATTGATTTCATTTTAAAAGAACACTACCCTCATGGACTTTGAAAATTCTTTTGTCTCAAACGGGCTAAACCTATCAAATGTGACGAAGAACATGCTGTTTTTTGTGATATATACAACAAGAAAGCTTTTGATAAGGATCATTTCTTTGTCTCTAAATAACCTAACACCTAACCCTACTAGCGCTGGAAACGCATAGAGTACTGTTATTACCAGTGGTTGGCATCATTGTCACTCGACTTTACTGGTATATTTCCGTATCATCTCCTCAATTATTGAGTGCCCGTCACCGTGGCTGAAATCGTTACCTGTTTACAATAATTTCAATTAAAAAAAGAATACCATGAGAACCCACAAAAAATTAACTCAAACGTATTATGTAGTGCGACTACCATATGTTCGTCAAACATGGCCCCGTAATAGACGCTAAAAAAGATTTTTCGAAAAAGCAGCGGAGCACAGAATGCCAGACATCAAGAATTAAGCTGTAGAACCATATTGTTAGCAACTAAATTAAATAAAAAAAACTAAAATAATAGAGGCATTAGTTCACGGTTCAAAATTCTAATGAAAATGGCAGCACATATCTCCAGAGTGAGTGCAAATGGAGCTATTACGCCACTGACACTTCGTCTATGATAAAAGAGACAGACCCTTAATTCAGGCGTTCATCAAGAGTCAACTTACATTTGAGTTCTGTCCAAAAATTACAGGTTTGAAGGAATCGGACAACTCTTTTTGGCATACCTCAATGCAATTTTTATTTTCATTGTCACTAGAATTGCCTCGCAGCCGTGGAGTCGGGGGGGGGGTCATGTAGTCAAAGTTCAGGTCAGTACGGGATCATAAATTATATTAGAAGAATAACTAGCGGTCGAGATGAATCCGCCCTTGCGGTGGAGAGACGACATTGTGGTAGCAGGACACTCTGGGTCAGCCAAGCCCAAGACCTGAGTACGATAAGAATAGGTACCTACTTGGCAAGTGATGGATGAGCCTTCGTCCAGAAATGGATGATCAAATTATAAAAATCAAATTACGGGACTATTTAAGAATAATCAAAAATTAACTTGAACATATGTCGTAGACGTAATTTAAGAAAATCCCCATAATTTGTGTCCTATATATATCAAATAAAAGTATAAAAACAAGGTGTAATTATGTTTAACCCTACGTAAAGTTTAAAAAAGTTAAATTATTATGCTAGGACACTTAACAGTGTTTTGTGACGCAGATGAGAGTGACGAAAACATGGCAGGCGCCGTTTTAGGTCAGGCCGTATTCAATCAATAGATGGTAGTTTAAAAAAATTAAACATATTTTAAAGCTTCATGACATAAATCATATATACTAGAGATGCAACGAATAGTTGTTTGGCTGGATACCGGATATTCGGCCGGTGATTAGGCCGAATATCCGGTATCCGGCCGCCGAATGTTCAGCCGGCCAAACGATACCTACATTTTAATTTGGCGGCAGGCGCGTCATGCAGGTTTCAACCTGTTACGTATTGTAGGTTCGCGCGGACCGTTTTCTAGGCAAGAAACGAGTTTTATTAGGTCAGTGTAGGGAACTATTTCGTTCGTATGCAGTACACGTGCGCCCGCCTATTTTGCTGAATCATCATCTCAGCCATAAGAAGTCCACCGCTGAACATAGGCCTTCTCCTTGGATTTCCAAAGTGACCGGTTGGAAGCAGCATGCAACCAGCGCCTTCTTGCCACCTGTATGAAGTCATTAGACCATCTTGTGGCTGATCGTCCTACACTGCGCTTGCCAATACGCGGCCGCCATTCGAGAACTTTTCGACCCCATCGGCCATCAGTTCTCCGTGCTATGTGCCCTGCCCACTGCCACTTCAACTCGCTAAACCACTGGGATACGTTGGTTACTTTCGTTCGTCTGCGGATCTCCTCATTTCTGATTAGATCGCGCAGAGAAACTTCAAGCATAGCCCTCTCCATAGCTCGTTGCGTGACTTTGAGCTTTCTTATAATTTGCTGAATAGATAAGTTTAATTAAATTGTACGTTAAAGGTAATACTAATAAAGCTGAGTTTCTTGCGGCGTTTCTTCTCAGTAGTATCTTCCATTTTTCAAAGCGCTAGTAGATTCAGACGTGTAAAAGAGCCTATATGGCTTACTTGCAAATTTTTTTTTTCATTTTCAGTCATTTTTAAACGAATATTGATAATTTGTTGTTGTTTTATTGTATACTAACCATTTTTCAAAGTTAAATACCAAACAGAATCCAACACACACACAACAACAGAAACAGAATTTGGTATCCGGCCGGATAGTGCGCAACTATCCGGTATTCGGCCGAATAGTAAAATAATGGCCGGATAATTGTCGGCAACAATTGTAACCCATTTGACATACTGGAACTTTGCCGGGAGAAATGCTTGGCTTGAGAACACAAAATGATTTGACACTCGATATTTATCTCTTCAACCCCGACGGAGATGTGAAAGCCAATTAATTATATTCCTTTACATAGTTTTATATTAATTTAAGGACACGTAGTGTAAAAGGTACTTAAATATTATTCATTAAGACGATCACCCATACGCGGTCAGCGAGAGAATTGCGCCGTTTTGTGACCGTTGCACCTAGCACGAATCCTCTCGATGCGCGTTAACTCGCTACGTAACTCAGTGCGTCTCTCTTCTAATGGGCTAGTAAGAACGAGACGCATACAGTAACGTAGCGAGTTAACGCGTGTCGAGAATATTCGTGCTAGGTGCACGTATCGCAATTGCATCGCTGCAAAAAACGCTGTGAGCGATCGCCCTTACTGCAGAGACATAATAAGTAAGGTAAGCAATCGAATCGAAGGACAAGTTATTGGTTAAAACTTTTAGTTCATCCATTGCTAATTTGCTTAAGAAAATAAAGTGATTTTATAGAACGAAGCGAGGAAACAGGATAGATGGACTCCATGAGCGTTAATTAGTCCAGGGCAGCAAAACCAAAAAAAGAAGGGTGATGAACACATGCCTAGTATGTTTTAGTCTTTTTTCCCTCGGATGGACCGATTTTTGAAATTGAGATGTTGGATTTGCCTTCTCTTAGTGATGCAAGTAAAATTAGGTTAGTACCTACATGATATTTAATAAAAATGAGGTGGGCCGAAGTGGTTTTGGTTGGTCGCAAACGAGATTAAGCCTTTTATTTAGCCCTGACGTTATTTGTCTTTTGACTTTCATTTTCGGCATCTCGATGTGACATTTGTGTTATAAATAAGTATATCAATCAATATTGTTTTTCAATAAAATTTTAATTATACTTTAACCTGTCAAATACAGTTTATTTCGCTCAAATCCACCTAAGTAGTAGGTTTGATGCTAGCGCGACCTCATTTCAGTGCTTACTCCCGCGACCTATGACGTCAACTTTTGAGTAAAGGGAGAGTCAAATGAAATGAAATAGTCCATATTTAAAAAAAATATATAACAATGACTCCACAATAATATTACATTTAGCTACATTAATTTCATTTTATTTATGTACTTTGTAAATTTCGATTTGACGGGCTCGTACCTAAATAAATTAAAAAAAAGGTGCGAATCATCGCGGTTATCATCAGGCTTTAAAAAAAAAAATTAAACTCCTACAATGCATAAAGGGCGTTTTGTCCCGCATATTGTATAGAATACTATTAGAAAAAAAATTGCTAATGTACTCATTATTTAATAAATCCATGGTTTGCTAGTAACGAAACTTTCGTTTATTATTGTACACGGGGCAGTATTCAATCCCAGTGTCCTAAAGTACAAAGTCCTGCGGAACCGCCTGCTATTATTTAAACAAATTACCTTTTCACAAAAAAGGTGCGAAGCCGCTGACTCGCGTTTCCAATATGGCGGACAGCGTGGGTCGTGCATGCGTTTCTTTTCCATTTCGAAGGTTACGTCAGTTGTGCAACATTTGACTCGGCAACGCAACGCAACCAGAATAAATCTAAATATGAAGGGTAATGGTAAAAGTCTTGAAATGTTTAATATTAAGGCTCACAATAAGTGCCACGAATAGTGGCAACTATACGGAATGATTGTCTTCTTAACATTTATTTAGTATTCAAACATTGCCAATATAAAACTGTAGCGCTTTGGCGAAATTGAATTTCAATTTATCTTAGTAAGTAGGACGCGACACAAGCGCTGGCTTATGTTGCAATACTGCGTACAAATGAATGTATTACACGGAGACACAACACTGTGTTGACGTGAAAAATTGAAATAGCGTACGAGCTCGGAAAAATGTTAATTTTTTACCACTTTTGAAATCCTTTGTCTGATTTATACTGCGTCAAATAAAAGCTGCTTTCGTGACTTCTAGTTGCGAATTATTGTGAATCTTATCTTACGCAAAGTTAATTTTTATGCCGTTATTTATGAAATATATTATCATTTATAACATTTTAATGCCTTACATGGGTTTTCAGACACAGTATAAATGTAACTGTCGAAATTTCTGTTATTTCTGTTACTGTATTTTATAAATCATACTGGATACCGGCGTGAAGTGGTAGCTTGCTACTGAGTTTTATATGCTGAGTGTGTGATCAGGTGGCCCACTCAAGGGGTGTTGGTGTCGCTAGTCCCCATGGGCTGCGGTAATCACTTCCTGAGAGGTGACCCGCATGGTCGTTTTCCTTTTGTCTACTATGAGAACGAATGCTGATTTATGTGGTTTCTCAAATGTGGGCCTCATAGGTAACGTGTGGTTTAGCCACCTCTCGTGTGCTCCATCTACTTCAGTAAATGCGCTTTTATTATTATAAATACACAATGCCGCATTAATGTCGATAATTGCACGTGTCCTGCCAGAAACTTTCAGTTTAAGAGTGATCCCGTTCTATATTCACAAATAACATATATGTTAGCTACATTTTTTCTACTTTGTTCAGGTATTCTTTTATCACGGTTGGAAAATTGTAGTCCACGAGCACGAGTACTGCCGTGGTCGTAACAATAAACAAGCCGACTGACGTCATTCCGGTGTGTAGAATTAAGTGTTGCCCTAGGAGACTAAGAGAGCTAGAATAAACTGCGAGAAAATTTGAGAAACATACTAAGAGCTTGATTAAAAAAAAAATTGTTAACACATATCGCGACACGTGATATTTTTTGTTACAACAAAACTATTCCACTACACGCCTAGTTGGTGATTATTATTAACAATCTACAGCAATGCGCGGCTTAAAATTCAACAATATTTGAAGCCTTTATTCATTGCTCAACCGCAAAGACCTTGCTACGTCAAGTTAGGCAACTTTACGGGCCGACGCCGAAAACGCCGAGGCGCCTACTAAAATTTTGACTATGTACTTATCTCGTATCCACTGTATCACTTGTTTGGTTAATAATAATAACTAATAATTTTTAAATGTAAAATCGACTTGTTTATAGTACTTCTGAACGGCCTAGTACAGTATATGCTAGTATAGTCACTTTTGACCCCTACGCCTAAAGTTCGCGGCGATCGGTGGTAGGTTTGCCTTTAGACCATTTTTAGTAATTTATCTGGATAAATTGTAATTTTTTAGCAATCTACTACGCGGAACTTAATATAATAATTCAGTTTGACATAAATGCAATTGGAACCAATCTGTCAAGGGAAAATGTACAGTCAGCAGCATCAAAATATATCGGAGGTGGCAAGGTGGTCAAAAATAATTGAACACGCCCGAACGTATTTGACAATAGAGTCCAGTTGAGATATTTTTGACAACCTTGTCCGTTCCGATGTATTTGATGCTGACTGTTCGCTATAATTGAATAACCCTCCCTCTTGGAGACAGTCGGGTAACAAACAACATTCAATTCGGTTCACAGTTGATGACTGTGAAGAGAGTTCTGAGGTAACTAATATGACAAATTAAATTAACAAAAGATACGCACCGAATTAAAAACCCTCTCTTTTTTTTAAAAGAGTTAAAAATAGGTATTAGTATAGGTAAGCGATACAATTGAACGTTTAAACTTTACACAGATGAACCGATTTCGGTCCAATATATAGTAGGTAGCAGCTTCAAAATAAAATAAATAAGCAAAATCGGGTCAACTGATTTTGATAAGTAAACAAACATTAAATTGAAAATGTTCGTTTTTATTTTTTTATACAGTTATCGATTTCCATTTCTATTTTTACTGCTGAACCTTGAGCTACTTCCAACCTTCCAACTGGTATAATCAGTTTTGAATTAATATTAATATTGATTTGTTTACGAGTATGATCGCAATTCGCTTTCGTCTCATTTTACATGTAGGCAGATTGTTTTTAAAGATCTTCATGTTTGTTCCTTCGGGCGTGTCGAACAGTAAAAGTCGTGTATAGTGTAGCTAGGCTGTTTGTGTTATTTGTTGTATAGACAACAAAAAATAACTTTAACCAAACATAAAATTCCGAGACTAAATACGTAGTTTGAATATGCGGGAGTATTGCGCATGCGCGTGTATAGGTACGGCGCAGCGCGAGCCACCCCGCTCCGCGCGGGCGCCGCCGCCGCCGCCGCGCCGCGCCGCATCTCTCGAGTATTTTGTAACACTGCTAAAATCGTGGTAACCAGGCCAAGGCTCCGTTTATTTACATATGTACGTGAGAAATAGCATTCTCACAACCTAAATATACGTAACTGCCACTTAATTTAATATTATATCCCAGAGGTGGGTACATTATAATGAGAATATAATTTAATTATGCATGTCCTTTGTCTTGTTCTTTCAGGGATAAGAGTAACTAGCGTGTCAATTGAGTGTAAACCCTCGAACCATTTTTTTTTCTTTGGCGTGTTGCGATCATAGTACAACTTTAGAGTGCCGTATTCACTATTCAGTGACGATTTAGCAAGCTACATCAAAAACTTTAAACAGATGAATATTCGGGAGATTGATTTATATTTAAACGCTAATTAAACTAGTAATATTAAATTATACGTAAAATTTATTTCTGCATTTAAGACGTTCGATTCAGGAGGTGGGAGTGTCAAGGTTTCTGTTGAGAAACTATTATTTGCGCTTATTACACAGTGTTGCATAGGTGTAAAATTTTAGAAACAAGCAAGGGTGTTTTACCATAAGGTAAAGTAAGGATTGATTTTACAACTTAAGGCAACTAGATCCGCGAATCGTTTTATTTAAAATGAGAAATACGTGTCTCCACTTACAGCAGTAAACCAGATAGTTTTATCTTCAGGGCATAGATGCTATTCGAGATAGGTACTGTTTTCAAAACATAAAACAACTTCACTCAGAGACGAGTCACGAAAGTGAGGTCTAAAATCGTACTATATTCTTTAAAAAAAAACATTGCAAATACGAGCATTTTTGCTGACTGTACTTTATAACTGCATTTATAAAGTTTGTATCAAACAATGTGCTTGCTATTATTTAGGGAACCCGAAGCCCAGATTTTTCACAAATCTCGATTTTATGAGTAAATTGCCTGTATTAATCGTCAACTCTCTCCTTGCACGATGTTATTTGTCAGATGTCATTGGGTCTACTTGGACTCTTAAGAGGAAACACAAGGGCCGTTTTTCTATACAAACGTCGTCCCCTGTTTCCTCTCTGGATAATGCCAATAGAGCAATATTTTTTTTCCAAAAAATCGATGGCCACTATTATGCATGTCCCTATGTTTTCCTTTTTTCAATTAATTAATTAGTAAAAGAGATATGAACATTCAAAAACTTAAAAAATTGGCCAGTCTTTCAGCTGCGTTCATACATTCAGAAAACAAATTTTACTAGATTATTCAAAAAAGGAAAAAAATAGGAACACTGCCAAAGCCTTTCTTTAATTTTTAATAAAAAAAGAAGTTAAATCGGTTAAGTTTTGGAGAAGGAATCAGGGGTCTACGAATCGTTGATTTTTAGTGTACTTTAAATAGGTATTTTCAGTCTAAGCTGCAGCTGTCTCTATTGCGCTCTGCGGGGGGAGGCTTGATAGATGGAGGCAGCAATAGATTTTACAAATACATATTTTTCAATTCTCTAGGCCTTGAGGTTTCCTCTTAATACATTATTCTAGCTCGGGATGGATCGGACTCTGGATTATACTTGTGTTATCATTATCTCCAGCCCGTATGCGTATGCATATGCCTAGCAATGGGACGCATAAAGGCTGAAGAAAGAGGAAGCGTATGCCTCCTCTCACACTGAGGCTTTCTCGCTATGCCTGCCTTTTTATTCGTTCTTATGTTTCACTTTGCGTGTGTAATCATTGCAAGTCTTGAGTTCTGTCTTAATTGACCTTAGTGAAATTCAAGTGGATAACCACAGTGCAGTAGTATAGCGTTCTTATCCCCGGTGTTCGAAAATTAGGTTATTTATTACTTTTAGTGACTATCAATCAAGGCTATTTAAGCTCGACCATCGAATCATGCATGATACTGAACTTTAAGCAACAAAAAAAAGGCAACCCGGCGACATCTTTTGAATATCACTTCAATCAGTTATCATCTAAAGTCCAAGAGATAGAGTAATCGCTTAGATAGATATTATATTGGATTAGTAAAAGCGTTGGAATGTTTTATTATACTGACAGGACTGGGCGGCCGAGGTCTGCTCAGTCCAGATGTAAAACACATGACGAAACTGCATTTTTCCAGAAATCCAGCCTAGCTGGATAATTTTATCGACCCGTATACTATAAGAAATTTCTTGATCACTTTTCGACCGTATTACAAAGGAATAAGGTTCCAAAGTAGTCAAGCAATTACTTGGTCGACGTTACATTATTTAATCGAAATCCTTTAGAGTCATTTTAATTATATAAATAAACAATATATATATAAATATTGCTCTTATAATAGTATAGGATAAGCAGTCATCCTGAGAAGTCTGTTTGATTTTATAATCTCATTTCAAGTTTTAGTAACGATACTTAAATAAATGTATATTTTAGATTGAACTATTTACTGATAGGAATATCATATCAGTTACATAGTTTGGTATTAGCTCTCCATACAAACGGCGATAACGTTTTCCACCCCCTAAACCTAAATCTATAGCCATGATTTTTTTGTGTGTTGTAATTATGCCCCAGAACTAGGTTTGTATGTTTTGATTTTTTAAATATACTCAAAAGTTTCAAATATATTGACGCTTTTTTGTTTAGTGTGACCCTCCTAAAATGCAAATATTGTTAAATCTATGAAAAATATTAAAAAAATCAAAACATACAAACCTAGTTCTAAGGCATAATGACAACATATCAAAAAATCCTTGCTATAGATTAAGGTTTAGAGGGTGGAAAACGTTATCGCCGTTTGCATGGGGAGCGCTTTTTGGGGCTGGGTTCACACTCCTCTTAAAAGTTCCCTTCCAATCAAATACAGTTTCCACATATTATTTTGTTTTATGTTCATGATTCTTAACATGAATTTAAATATCTTGGGCGCAGAACTTTTTAGAAGCTCCTCGTAAGTGACCAAACCGATTTCGTTCAAATACTCTAACTAATATACAGGATAGAAAGTTTGAATGCCACATGGATGGCAACTACCTTAAATACTAGAAATAGCACATTCTGTGTAAAGGATCCGTTTGAATATAGTTAATAGATTCAGGCGTTACTTTGCGGAGGTCCATATAGTAAGGTTCGCGAGTGTTCCGACTGCTGCTAAAACCATTTGCTTAGTGTTTAACAGAAGGGTGGCGCAAAACGGAAAATAGCTGTCGAGAGCGTAACTTAGGTTCGGATCAGAAGGTGCTTTTATGAATTACTTGGCTAGTTGTCATTACGTCGCCGGTGCACCCAAAGCGCTCATATCTATATGGTCTTCCTTTCTATGTTTGTTTTAGGAGGTTACGTTGCATTGCAGAACAAAGCGGCGTTCGATATTCAAATTAATTAAATCTGAATTGCTAATTTAAAATTTGGAAAATTACAATCTGGTTGGTATCCCGGCTTAAAATAACCGAAAACCCATACATGTGTTGCCTGCAGTGAATGCGTTTACAAAGGCTTAAAGGCTAGTTGACGCTGTTAAGGGTGAAATACGGAGTTATATACATATTGTGGAAGTGAAATATATGGGTTTTTTATTTATGCCATCAAACTGCTTTAAAATATTTTTATTGAAATATTTACAACTACTATCTTTTGGCGAATGAATACGGCATGGCCTAAAACAACGCCCGCCGTGTGATGTCATCGCTCTTGTCGACACAAAACAATGTGAACTGTCAAGTCATAGGTACGCTACGATATGTCTACAATTTATTACTGTTTTTAAATTTTACATAATTTTCTACGAATTGTGTTCCTATCGAGAAAATACGCCTACTCGTATCACGAAGTGATGCTGTAGAACTAAACAGTAGTATTTTGGCACGGATTGATTAATACACAATGAAAATATTTTACCCTATTTAGAGATGAAATAGGATTGTAACAAATTTTCCAATACTTTCCACTTCTTTAATAAATTAATTATATCCATTAAGCTAGTAGTAGCCATTTTCTAGTAAAATACAAAACTAGAACTACGTTTGAATGAAATTTTAATTGCCCCCTTATTTTCTTAAGCTTGCTAACAAGATGGGCCCAGGTTTTATGTATCCCCTGTTAAGGCTTGAAGCCTTTATTGAGATTATACTCTATGATTGTATGCCTCCCATAGACTGGGTTCGGTTACCATAGTATCTTATCTCCTATATACTGCATACTTATATACTGCATGTAATTTGTGTTCGTATAAATCCAATTCGATCCTCAAAGATACAAATGTTAAATATGGTAGCAGAGCGTGGTTGAATTGAATAAAGAAAGAAGTTTTATTCTGAGAAAGATTTTTTTCCGAATCTGATTCTTTACGGAAAATAAATTCATATGGTGAAATCTGTACCAGCTGTCAACCGCTACGGATAAGGCGATTGTGGAAGCATCTAGGGTGCAGATAGGACACCTAGATTCAAAAAACTTCGAATCATGGAAATACAGAATAATAGTTGTTTTTAAGGCCATCCCTGGAGCTTTAGATATTATCGAAGGCAGGCGATGTAGGCCACAAACACCAGCTGCAGAAGCTTCAGAAACCGTCAAAGCTAAGTATGTAAAAGAAGTTCAAGAATTTATGAATATTGACAGTGCCACCTTAGTTCACATGACGACCAATATGACATGAAATTTTAAATCATGTCATGCGTCTGACAAGTTCACAAGAGGTATGGGAAGAGCTGATTAGACTATACGGATAAAATAGTGAACATATAAGCTACGATTTATGTCTACAATTCTTCAGCTATAAGAAAGAGACAGCTCATGATGGTGAATCGCATTTCTGCGTTAAAGAATATCTGGCATGAATTGAACAGTCAGTTAGATTCAAAATTACCAGACATGTTACTGATCTGCAAGATTTTAAATACTTTACCAGAAGAGATCTTCGCTTTTAAATCAAGCTGGCTACTTATGACTAAGAAGGACAGAACTATTGCAAATCTTACTACTCAAATATGTGCTCATGAGAAAACCTTAAAGAACAAAAATGAAGATAAAGGCACCAGTGAGGCATTGTTCATGAAAACTTCAAGAGGCAAGAAAAAGAAAGAATTTAAATGCAAATATTGCGGACTACCTGGACATTAAGTAAGGCAATGCAAGACATGGATTTGAGATGGTAGGCCACCCAAAACGGCAACCAACGTCAATGTTATCCAACGGGTCTTGGCCCTTAACAATTCACGGGTCACAGATAAAGACAACTGGTTCGTGGATAATGATGCGACAAACTATGTAACAAACAGAGGTGATCTTTTCCAGACATTCGAATATTTTAAAGGGCAACATGCAGTTACTGCAGCCAATGGACAAACCATAGAGGCATTAGGAAAATGTTTCTGGAAGACGCGAGCAAAGGTGAATGGGCATTTTTGTATGGGCGCTGTCCCAACCCTTGTATACAATAGTGAGTAGTATGGACGTGTAGTACTCGGTGTAAGGATCATCATAGGCTATGTTTCGAAGACCAGGTGTCTGCAGCATTAATCATTGTTTTGTATGAAAAAAAAAAACACCAAATTAGACCTATGCTCCCATTACGTTTTTTACTTCTAGTGGCCTCAGTAATGGGTGGTTAAAATCTTTCGGCTATATCTCGAAAATGATTTTACAGATACTTTTCATACAACTGCTAGTACAAAGTGAGGTATAAAATGGGCTGTAGCTTTTTCCCTGCAAACATCTCGGTTTTGCTGTCATATAAAAAAATTAAGCTCTTATTGAGAGCTTTCTAATAAGATATAGCACAACTGTATACAGCACTTGGGACAATTTGGCCATTCTCCTTTACTTAAAGATGTTTGGTACGTCCCATGTATCAAGATAAATATCCTTTCTGTTCTTGCTGCGCATGACCACTCACCAAATAGTCTTCGAGTCAAAGCCTGACAAGTGTACAGTCACGAGCACCAACATGTATACAGCCAATCCTTCCCTACCTGTCAAAATTATGTAAACATCAACCTTATTGCTAGAGGCATAAGGTCTGTGTATACATATTTATGGAAGATTGACTGTATAGATGTTGGCGCTTGTGACTGTACAC
Organism: Ditula angustiorana; assembly: GCA_963691745.1. Lineage (NCBI taxonomy): Eukaryota > Metazoa > Arthropoda > Insecta > Lepidoptera > Tortricidae > Ditula > Ditula angustiorana. The sequence goes on along the minus strand of OY829472.1, from coordinate 5,131,238 downwards.
TGAAAGTAGCTGGAAGGATTAAGTTAATTGGAGTGAGGCAGATTAATGGCGGGTTTTATAAATTGAAACTTGATTGCCTGCCACCGAAAACAGAAATTAACGCAATAATTACAAATCCACTACAAGTTTATCACGAGAGGCTGGCTCATCAAAATAAAAGACATGTGAAAGTTGATGGAATATTTATTTGAATTTCTTATCCACTCATCTATAGAATGCCAATAATATTTTTTAAAAGTATTTTGAAGGCGGCTTTTTTTTCTTGAAAACATTTTGTAGCCTTTTTAATTGACAAAATGTAACTTCATCAAATGACGTCAGTAGCTCTCGAACTTTTATAAAGTGTTGTGATCAGAATGAGAGAACATGTTTCGCTACACCTGTTTTGTTCTTTCAACTCCAAAAAAAAATATTTCCATAACAACGTTGACTAAGAAATCTTTTTTTTTATACAACATAGGAAGACAAACTAGCAAGTTCACTAACGCCCATAAATACCCGCAACACCAAAGAGATTGCAGATGCGTTGGGAACCGTGAGGGCTAAGATGGGAAACCTCTTGTGCCAGTAATTGCAACGGCTGGCTTGCTCGCCACGCCGGAACATAACGGCGGAAGCACTGCTGATTAGCGGCAGGATTGGCGAGCAAGGTGGTGGTAGCGATCTCTACGAACCTTGCACAAGGTTCTACCACCCGCAAAAAAAATATCACAAATGTTATCATAATTCGTGAAGCATTTAAGAGTTCCGGTGACCATCCGTGGAGGCGATCATCATCAGTCTCAGTTTGCTAAGAATGTCGCCATAGTGCATATATATCTCTTATAAAATTCCCAAAACGCTATAGTTTGTTACAGTATTTTAAGAGTTTCGTTGATTTGTCACGGATGCCATCATCAGATCGTCGATTTCATTAAAACGGAGACCCACTTAGGACTGTACCATTTCACCATTTCAGACAATAAAAAAAACATATACGCGTGGAATTGAGAACCTCCTGCAGATTTTGAAAAGTCAGTTATAATAGTAAACATCATCTACCAATAATCTTTATCAAGTATTGATAAGTATAATTTGCAACCACAATTGTATACAGATGTTTATTTGAAGCGTTTATCTCCGTATGTGATTACACAGGTGTGATACTCGCGTACATACGTTGACTTGTGGGTGTGTGCCGCGTGCGCTCGCGCCTCGTATCAACACGAGCTTTGATAAAAAAGTGGGTCACCGCCTAAATATGCTTAATGTTGTGCAAAGTTATACTATCGCTTCTGATGGATTTATGCTAATGCATACTAGTGTGCAATTGTGTTCAGGCGCCTCTGCTACTTTGTTGCGTTTATTAGGGTTCCGTAACGAAAAAGTTGAAAGAAACCCTTGTGGTAACGCTCCTCGTGTATCCGCCTGAAAACCTCATATTTACTTTATTGGTAACTACTGGAGCTATCGCCATGACATAGAACGCTGGCGTTGATAAAATAAATGATTAACTATTATTATCATCCTATGTTAAAAAATACTTATGAAAATATTTTGTTCAATTGCATGTTACCTTTTTTAACAATATTACAGAAACAATATATTGGTGTCGGTCAATGACCCAATTTTCAAGAACTCGCAAATTGCAACTACAGTGGCCCTAACATGACTGGCCAAGGTTAGTTTATCTCTATCTGCGTCCCTTTCTTATGACACTAGTTAGACAGAGACACAGGGAGGGGTTAAACTAAACCTGGGCTGTCATGTTAGGGCCGCAGATTGCAAGATCTAGTCTAGACATGTATATTTGTCTTGGAGTAATCATATATGTCAATTAGTGAACCGTTTTTTATTGTGTATACTTACCTTGTTATGAAGAAAGAATCACAGGATAAATAATATAATCTTTCTAAACAGAAGTATAAATGCCAGGTGTCCAGTCCTTGTGGACACGACATCACATAAAAACATCGCATTGCGAAACGCAACGACGCAACTGTGACCTATTTCAGCGGTGAAAACACTATGCGCTTACTCAAACTTAATTTCAAATTCAGATTGAGAACAAAGGCTTCTGGACAGTTTCGTGTCAACTTATACGAGATTTTTAAAATTTAAATTTAATCTGAATCGGGAGCTCATGTTTCAATCAATAACTCCTATTACCATTATAGAAATCTGTTCAGAATCAGTATGTAAAAGCATATTTTCATGGCTTTTCTAGAAAATTTCAATAATCTTCAACTGTTTCTTGATGCGCTATCTGACTGTTTCTGTGCTTTTATATTGCAGAGTGAATAAGTGTACGTTTGGTTGTTCGGTTTTCTGTGATTCACATGGATCCAACCCAACGCCTTTACCGTATGCTTAGTACAGAATCTGCTTGCAGATGTCGTATGCAAGCGACTTGGCAAAATTCGCGGCGGGCATAATGATCATGATAATATATCCAAATAGCGATGGTGTCTAATCGTAAGAGATCATTTCACACTTTAAGTATATTTATATCCAGAATAATAATGATTTGTATAAGTAAAGACACCTCTACTAAAGGCAAAATTGCGTTCTGTCACCGCCCAATACGGTCAACGCATTAGTCTCAGACAAATGCGATGGACAAATTTCGCGTTCATGTGAACGCCCGCCGTGCGGCCACCGTACGGCGCGGCGGCTGTAGCTGATAACGAAGGCTTGGTCGCAGATATGGTGACGTCATCTAACACTGTTCCGGTCGCCGCGCCGTAAACTTCACCCACCCAGGCAGGCAGCGAACATTTAACGCCTCGTATGGTAACTGAATAACGTCGGGTTTCTGGTTGCTGTACAGGCATACTGATCCCCGGCAATGTTCTGAGTGATAAACATTTGCTGCGTAATTCATATACCATTAAACACTAAGACCAAACGAAGTATTTACATGAAATAAAACGTTAGGAAACATTTTGCATAGAATCTAGAATAACGTGTTTACAGATACTCTTATTTATGTACTCGCAGGAAAGTAAAAATAGTTAGATGGAAGGGTAAAGTACTATTTATAAATTGTTCTGTTTTACATGAAACTACTGGTAACTCCAGCTCAAGACTAATCTCCATTATCAGTTAGTTTGAAGTGTTATAAATTAAGAAACTGTAGGTTTCAACGACTCTATAGCAAACAATTGTACATTCAAATATGAGGTTCATTGAAAAAATAATCTAGAAAACACTATTTTTATGATGGCAAGGATGACTTTCCGCATTCGAAACATTCTTCAAAAATCCGTGGGTCGAAAGGTAGCGCCATTGTTTTCGTCTCGAGAGTTCTGATCGTAAAATTTTCACTTCAGAGTACCAACCTAATCAAGATTCGTGAGCATGGTCATGGTGCACTAACCAGCTTTAGTAGCTATACTGAGTCCCACAATCATAGCGAAAGCATTATATGCAATTAACCTACCTCCTAGCTGTTCCGATTAGGGGGATGCCATCCTCCTAAGAATAAATGCCTCTAAAGCACAGAGGTGCTTATTTTTCGCAAAGTCTCTTTCAGCTGACTCCAACTTTCCGAGGTATGCCTGTACCAATTGCTGACCACCTTGTTTCCCATAATTAGCCTCTCGGTAAACCTTAGCTTTGAGACTTACATTTAAGTCTGGCAAAAACCGCTCCTAACATTAACCTATAACTCGGCATCCTATCAGAGGCGATACTTCGCTGCCGAGCAGATCTTGAGCGTGTACCAAGCTCAGGTTCGGTCCTGCGTAGACTATTGCTGCCACCTTTGGAACGGCTCTGCTCAATTTTACCTTGCTGCCCTAGATTCAATGGAACGTCAGAAAAAAGGTACTCCTTGGCGATTACTTGCTAGAAAAGAAGTTCAGATTGTGCATCACCACCGTAAAGTGGCTTTCCTGACGCTTTATTTCTGCCTAATACATTTTGGGAAATGTGCTACTGCACTGAACGACCTATTTTCCACTGGTTAATTAACCCAGAAGCTTTACCCAACAATGTATGTAGTAAATATTTCTTTCATTCGTAAAAAGAGGTACCGCTCATCCTTCATCATGCGGACAGTTATGAAGTAACATTCCTTGCCTGCGTTGGTTTTTCCTGATTCTACAAGCGCAGCTACTTAGTTATGTGTCCGTCAAAAACCAAGTTGCACGATAGATAAGAATTAAAAGTACGCACGTGTTTATCATGAGTTTCGTTTTTAAGGTGAAAAACTGCAGTAAGTTGTAGTATTGGAACAATTAAAATGATAATTCAACGATTGGACAAACGCGCGTCATTTTCAAAACATAACTCTGTTCCGTGCAGCAGAGCCTTATGATGTTACGATATTATATTTTATATTATTTATTTATTAACCCGTTTACACAAAATATCTAGTAAGTGTAGTTTAACCCATTTATCGCTCCTAAATTCAAGTCGTTATAGACTCATAAGTGAACATTTGAAAAAAAAATTAGTCATTCTTTATTAATCGGCGAATGTGATTTTTTCTGGAACACGGACACCAGAATGTCAATCATTAATAAAATGGTCTCTGTATACAAATAAAGTACAGTATAATTAATGTATAAAATATCTAATAATTTTGTTTTCTCAAACATCGTCGGAAATGTTGTCATTGTACTCGAAGAAATAAACCGCAAAGGACGTTGTTGCCGGCTTTGATCAAATTAAAAAAAAAACTCATTGCTGGGCCCCTATTCTGGGTTCATGCGAGATGCATCTCGCACGAGAATAACTGTCAAATCCCAAGGAAATCTGTCATTTGTGACGTATGTCGCATGCGAGATAGCGTCTCGCATGACCCGAGAATTGGGGTCCAAGACAGAAATTAACTTTTTAAAAAATGATAGAAACTATGGAAAAATCTCATTCAGCCAAAACCAGATACCGGGATTCAATAATTTTGTTAGAAATTTAACATTTTTAATCATGTCTTAAATAGCTTTCGCGTATTAAAAACAAACAAGTACTTTTCAATATTAAAAAATAAGCGGGAACACGTAAATAAGTAACAAGTTTTGATTTATTACTGACAATAAAGATAAATTAAATGAAAATAATGTGTTCTACTGAGTAAAACATGAACAATGATTAATTGCACAGCACGGGAAGAAATTATGCAATTAAAAGCGAAGCATAATTACCTGTGACAAAGTTATAGTCGCGAAAATCTAAATATAAATTTGAAGACATAAAAGAAGATGAGAACTGCATAAAATGGAGTATAGAGGGAAGGAGTGAAAAAATAACTACTTAAATTTTATAAAACTATTACATATTTATCTGCATTTCAATCGGAACAACCCAAAAAATAATATTTTATTCAAATCACTGTCGCAGTATAGACTCGTTGGAAATTTGTATGTTTGTACGTGCTAAATAAAAATCTTTATTTGGAATTTTTATTTTATTTCCTCCGAATGTTTGAGAAAAGTACTATCTGCCTGCAATTCCTGGCTTCGTACTTTTAAAAACCCTCGCCGTTGGCTCGGGTTTTTAAACTAACTCGGCCAGCAATTACTTACTTCCCAAGCCTAGGCGTTAATCTACTATTATTAACATCATAAGGAAGTCTCTGCTGTACGCAACAGGGTTATGTTTCGAAAATGACGGGCGTTTGTACGATCTTTGAAATAATAGCAATAATCTTAAACCATGAAAAGTTTACAACGCGTCCACACAGAAATGTTATAGTCTACGGTAATCAACGATAGGTAATCGATTATTTAACTAGAACCCTTAATTTGTTGCTTTTTTATCTTTTATTGTTTAGGGGCTTTTATCAAAACTGAACATGTCAGCCCCATTAAGAAATAATACAAATATAGGTATACAATTTGTATAATACAAAAACAAATTTCAGTTTCACAACAAAAAAAGTTTGTTGCTAAGAAGCTGGTAGGCACTTGTGTTAGCAGTACAGAAAAGAAAGAGTTCTTAATTATTAATGCTACTTGTTTCTTAACAATAACAATGGCCCTCCAGAAATCAGAAAAGCCAAATACCTTTTTCACCGAATAACTAATTGGCGTAACACGTTTAAGGAAAAACACAACAAACAAGATAAATAATTCCCTGTATTTTTTATCATGAAAGTGAGTTTATTTGGTCTTAGCTTTTTAGATATTGGAAAAACAAACGGCCATTTGGCCCGTTCGTATAAATCCGGAGTCATCGTTTAACACATATGTAGATTAAAAACATTTGTTAAAAATACAGCTAGAACTATATCCTTAGAATAAAAAAGAAAAATTATTTATTTTCCTATTTTGATTAAGGAAACCTAAAAATTTTAAAAATCTTAAAACCTTACTGCGTAAAAAGTAAATCAAAACTGAAAAGACTTAAACAAGACCAGTAGTCTGAAGTTCTGTTAAGTAATGTTTAATAACTACACCACCGCAATAGTTTCATGAACTTCTACAGTCGGGACCCATTAAAAATGTAGACCGGCTCAAATCTTCCCAGTAATGGATCCCGACTGTAGAACTTAATGAAACTATTGCGATGGTGTAGGTATTCAACATTACTTAACAGAACTTCAGACTAGTGGTCTTGTTTTAGTCTTTTCAGTTTTGATTTACTTTTTACGCAGTTGGGTTTCGATTTTTTAAATTTACTATTTTTATTTTACACTTTTTAGTTCGAATTAAGTGAGAATGGTTGCTAACCAACTTTAAATCGTTATAGATCCTAAACAACCATTCAAAATGAAAAATGATATGAGAAACCTAAAAATGATTTTCAAATACCTATCCAATGATACCCCCCCCCACTCAATATAGTTCGTCGACTTTTATTTTTTTCTTTTCACAATATGGCGAATGGTGGTCGCCATATTGAAATTTGATTATTGTCATGTCTTTAGTGACACTTGCGAGATTAAGACGAATCCATTAACATAAGAATCATCAAAATCGACCCACGCATTTGGTCTCTAGATCGCCACAAAGGAACAAACAGACATAATACATACATACATATATATGCTGATAAACACATTACCCTTCTTTGCGTCGCGCAGTCGGTTAAAAAGCAGCTGATTAATGACGTTTATGCCAACCTCAGATCAAAACTATTATATAGATATTTAAAAAAGTTGATTGGTATTCAATTTAATTTATAATATGTATTGTTATTGTACTTACTAAAAAGTTTCCATTAAATGTAACAATATATGTTAATATTAAGTGAACACTCGTATTTTTAATAAGCATAATTTAAAACAATTAAACTACATATTATTTTAGTTAAGTAGCAACCAAAAAAAAAAAATTTTTTTTTAATGGTGAAAAAGATTCTGATGAACCGAGAACCTTCTTTTTTGATGGCTGTTTTAAAAATCGTAGCTTATTTATTGTCTGCACCTCAAAACGCCACGTGGATACCGTATAAACGGCAATTGACACGTGCTCCCCGAACAATACCTACTAATTCAAACTTTAATTCGCTTAAGGTTTCAGTCGGAAGGGTTCCAAAAGCAAATGGAACCTTTTCACTCGACTACTCGTATTTCAAATCCAAAAGGAAGGGTTGCGTTTTTTTATAACACAAATATCACCAATGCTAAGAAATAAAAGTTCAATCTAACAGTTTCTTTTAATTCATATTCAAAATCCGATTGTAATATATTATATAATAGTTTTTTGTTCATTCAAAAACATAAATACCCAGCGCTCTCCAACAAACAGCAATAACGTTTTCCCCCCTCTAGACTCTATGCTCTAAAACTAGGTTGGTATGTATTTATTTTTTATACACAAATCCTATCGTTTTAAAAATATTGACCCTTTTTGTTTTGTATGAAAGTACTAAAATGCTAATTATGTATATTAAAAACTGTGACGAATATTAAAAAAAACAATCCATTCAAACGTAGTTCTAAGTTACAGTAACAGCATACTAAAAAAATATGGTTATTGATTAAGGTTTACAAGGTGGAAAATATTACCGACGTTTGTATGGAGAGCGCTTGTTAGGCTGGATACAGTCTTTTTTTTATGAAATAGGAAGGCAAACAAGCCAGTGGTCTTAATAAAAGCGAATAAATAGTTTGGCAGGTAAATGGAAAGTGGATTAAAATACTTAACACAATTCGAAACTTCGAATGTAATTGTCTCTTAACCATATCTACAGCAGATGGAATCTGTTTATTGCCGGGACACGATCTGCTGGTTCTAGTACGGATAGGTACTCGGTAAGTACCTATCCGTCCACAGTTCTGTTTCCAATTAATTATTAGTAAAATAGGTACAGTCAAGGAATTTAATTCCCTACCCATTTCGTTGAAATGTCGTCTGACATTCGCAACGCATTAAGGTCGATATGTCAAACTAACGTCTTGCTCTATAGCTCTTATGGTGACAGTTTGCTATATGCTATTGAACCTTAGGTGGGTTGGAAATTTAATTCCTTGACTGTACTACAGAACTACTTAAAAAACGGTTTACCAGGCGGAGTTCGCATAGCGTTATACTATAAATATTTATTGAATCATTGTTGAAATGACCTGGTTTTGAATTGGGTCTCCGCTGCAGAAGTCATGCCAGTTGCGACATTATTTTGAATTTCTTTAAGATAATACAATGCAATACAAATACACTATACTGGTTACCACGCAAATTAATAACATGAAAAATATTACAATATGCAGATAGATTACTGTACACAATATCCGGTCTTATCGCTTCAGAGCGATCTCGTCCACACAACCATTAGATGACTTCGATTGGCCTTTTGTTAAAATGACGAATACAATAATATTCTAATTCATGACGTATACCGGGCAAGAGAATATCAGCCCACGCTCATCGTGGCCATCACAAGCACCACAACCGATCAAAACTACGGCTGCAAGTTGATTTTTAAGCTAGTTTATCATTAAAAATTATTTGCTTTTTTTTATACAACATAGGACGGCAAACAATCAAGTGGGTCACCTGATGGTAAGTGATCACCACCGCCTATAGACACCTGCAACAACAAAGAGAGTGCAGATGCGTTGCCAACCCAGAGGGCTAAGATGGAATACCTCTTGTGCCAGTAATTACACCGGCTGTCTTGCTCTCCACGCCGGAACACAACAGTGCAAGCACTGTTGCTTAGGGGCAGGATTAGCGAGCAAGATGGTGGTAGCGATCCGGACGGAACTTGCACAAGCCCTAACATGACCGGCCCGGGTTCAACTTACCCTTCCCTGCGTTTCTGTCAAACTAATGTCATAAGAAAGGAATCAAACTAATGTCATAAGAAAGGAACGCCCATAGAAATAACCTGAAATAAACCAAACTTAGCCAGTCATCTATGAGGTGCACTAATTATACCTACTGTTTAATCAATTTTACTCTTACGTTAACTACAAACACATGTGGAAAATTTTAAGCCTTGTGTCCTTTATAGTTTTCGAGAAAAAGTGACTGCGACATACAGACAGACTTGCATAGCGAAACTGTAAGGTTTGACTAAGGAACCCTAATTGTATATTATTTAGTCAATCAACTCCTTGAATAAAAAAAACGGCCGAGTGCGTGTTGGACTCGCGCACAGAGGGTTCCGTACAAACTGAATAAGCATTGAACGTTGCTCTAACAAAAAGATAAACTGAATTGAGGGCCAGAGTTTTGCCTTTGGAAACCCGTTGTCCCCATACATCGGCCTAGGTCGCGGTCAGTTAACCAAGTTTAAATTTAAGTAAGCGCAATTATTTTTCTTTGTTATGTAACTATTAGGACTTTTCCATTTACTTGTGCTATTCGACTTGCCAAATTTCATTATTCTAGTTAAAAGGCAAGAACCCTATAGGTTTTTGATTCCCTTGGGAGTGTCTAAATGTGCGGCATAATGGTCCAATCGTTGTGTTGACTTTTGATTTTTTCATAGCTCTAAGGAATTGTAGACCTGAGTAGGTATTTGATATTGATTCAACTTGATACGCCTTCCTGAGAAATCAGGTCTTGACAGTCTCTCTGATAAACATACGGACAACGTAATGATCTTAAAAGCGGTCCTATTTCCTTTTGAGGTACAGAACCCCAAGATATGTCGTTACATTTGGTTTTGTTTAAAAATTAAGGATGTCTCTCTAACATGCAACTGAGAAATTTAAAAAAGTGTACATGTCATGTAGGGTTTAGATAGGTGTTCATTGTTCAAAGACAATATAGATGTTTAATGTCTTTTTTATTTTAGCCAATAGTTGGTAAAATATGCGCTTTTGAAGTCCTGAAAAGCGTGTCTTGAAATCCATGAAATCCAAATCCGTAAAACACTGATAAAGGAATGATAAAAAATAAGGGCAACCATTAAGATAAAAAGGACTTGGCCCTTTCCGAAATGTAATAATTGGTTTCGTAAAAGTGTGATGTTTAATCTATAATCTATTTAATTTGGACCCTGAGAATTTTTGTTTCAAAACAATAAACGCAAATTTGCCAAACCGTACTTTAAGGCTTGGTGGCCGGAAAATGGGAGCGGGATTCAATAAGGGAAGCAATGTAGGCGTGAGCAAAACCGTGAAGGCGTAGTTGAAAGAAAAATTTACACGTTTCTTTTGCATAAGTCGGCTTGTCGAAAAGTTGTCTGGCATGCCTTTAAGAGTAAGTTAAAATACTTTTATCTACACACATATCATTACTGCTCTATAATGCGTTCCAATACCGTAGGAAATAACCAGCATTATTACAACCAATTTCATTATAAGAACTGTCTTGTCTGTGGTAGTAGGTAAATCTGTACTATAATGGTCATTACAGTACCGATTTCTGTAACGTTATGAGTTTAAATTTGGCACAGCTGTCAATACTCAATTGGGTATCAATTCTAGTATCCTTAGATATTAAAACAGTTATCGATAAGAAACTTCAATTCAGTATGTTTTTTTAAATATGAATGCAAGACATTTGATCTCGAGTGACATGAGAATAGGGACTTCATTCGTTTGTCTATGATTTTAAAAAACGTTCGTGTTGACGGATGGATCGAATTGCCGCCATTACTTTTATCATTCGTTTGTTGGTTTTTTGCTGTTATGACATGTGTGAAGATTAAGTAATGTATGCAACTGTTTATAATTAGGCCTTAAAACACTCGTGTGATCCTATTATGAAACTCGGCGACGCTCGTTTTATAAAACCACACTCGTGTTTCAAGGCCCTGCATTATATAGCAGTTGCATAAACTACTATTTATGCATAAAGGTCTTATAATAAAATTTCTGAAAATTTCAATTTAAGAGCAATCTACAGCAATATAAAGCGTCCAGCCAGCAGTCCAAATGGAGTGGCCGAAGCGTCTATTCGGAGTGCTTTCGTTTGCGATGTCAAACTACCAAAATGATTTTCAAGGTCGACTATCAAGGTTGGTACCTACTGACAACGCATCCATTTGGAGTTCTTAGTGCTTCCACTAGTGATGTTGCCGTATCGATAGTCCCGCTATTACGGACAGTTAACATATCGACAGTACTATCGGTAGTTCCGATAGGTCAATTGGTCGTCACTGAAGGCGCATCTATTTGGAGTATTTCCATTAGTGATGCGAAACTACGGATATTTCCGCTATCGATAGATGACATCAACAATCATATCAGACAGGACTATCGATATGCCTTTTCATATCCTGAGTGATTTTCGAGGTCAACTAGCGGGATTATTGACGTTTCATCATTACTAGGCTACTAGCAGATGCACTAATCGCCTTTAATGGTTTCTAGTTTTACTACGGAAGCTTAAAAAAAGCACTTATTGACATTTACTACCAGTTCGCAAGGAGCATTTATGCTGGCAAGTTAATTTTCTAAAATATTATAGAAGAAGAGTCACCTGATGGGAGGGTGAGATATTAATCACCTCCGTCCATGGTCACCAGCAATGACAATGGTGTCATTCGGCCTGCAGGAAAGGAAAATCGGACTAGGGGAATATACGCCTCTAACATTCTCCCTGACCGATCGAATCGCAACAGCAGTACTAGTTTTAAACGTCGATGTGCGGTTAATTACTACCCCGGTTGAGGTGACTAATTATTCTGTAATCAGCGGCTAGTTATAACGTGTCTCTACCGCTACTGTAATAAATTAATAAACCAATTCGCTGTGCCATAAATGCCTGAACCATATAATCATCGTAACCATGTGAATCCGCAGCTGTAACTGTAATCACATTAGTCCCGTCAGTCTTCTATTATTGCCGTACAACTGACTGCACGGTCTGCACTGTCCATTGTGTCTCAGCACTAGTTAACTAGGAGATAGATGTGTGGGAGACAATGTTCAACTAGCAAAGGATGTAACAAAAACAACACAAAGGAAACAAAAAGAACATACTTTTTACAACCTTTTTAAGGATCTCATGGCATGTGAATGAATTAGGGCGCACAAGTACTCCCAGAGTACCTCCTGATATATGCACGGCACGTGGAAAGGAGAGAATGGAGAGATGTGGAAGCGAGGCAGAGTGGAGGAGAGTCAGCCTCTAATGCATTACAGCGATATATGCTACCGATATTGTTTTCCACGTAGTATCTCACGGTTTACGAATAAATAATACCCAAGAGTAACACACGGGATCAAACACAAAATTGCTTCAGAAGGCTTTAACGACGTGCTTCCCATGTAGGTCAAGCTCGACCCTTCAATTGGGTCATACGGGGCTAAATTAGGGCAGCCTAGTTATTCTATATTGGTACGTAGGTACTTATTTATTAAGGTTATTTATTACACAGAATATTTAGGTGTCTTCATCGTTGTCGTTTGCTTACATACTCGAACAGTCAACAAACATACATTTTGGGCCACAGTAAATAGTTTTTACAGTAAATATCATAAAAATACAGCGATTCGATTACTCATTGAGACTTGGTTTTACAGTGGCCCCAAATTCAGAATGGTTGTCTATAAGACTACACGTGTTAAAGTTGTGGTCTAATTTATTTTAAAACAACCTTGAAAGCACACCAATAAGTGTTCAATCGTCGCTTTTCAACCTTAATTGTTACAGCTGTGAAAGTTCATATATATGTATCAATATTAATGCAAAAATAAATATAAATTTATTTATCCATAAAACTCTAAATAAAAAAAAACAACAGTAAAATCTTATTCTAAACTTAAAGATAAAAAAATTGTCCCAAATCGCCGCTAATAGGGAGGGTGCCCAGAAGGCTGGCAGCATTTCCACGTTGGATGGCAATGCTGATTCTTTGGGCAAAGTATTGCCCAGCCTTCTGGTCACGGGAGGCCTATAAATTGATTCTATAAATCATCAAAAATTCTTTACAAACTTAGAATTAGATTTGCTGTTTGGGTTTTCACATGTTGTTTTGGTAAATATATAAATACATACTTAACTCAAATATATTATTTATATATGTGATATAAATATACAGAACTTTCGGTGCGTTCGTCTCAACTCGCATTTAGCGGTTTTATAATATGCTCGTAAAATGTGTATTATACGGTAGATCCGAACATCACTTTCGCATTTATTTTTATAATATTAATAGTAGGATTTAACTAAGCATTGCGTTATTATGTTTAACGACATAAATGTGGGGTATCAAAGAAAGTAAGGTTACATTTCGTAAAATAACAATATATCTAGTTCACGAGGGGATCCCACTGACCCACTAACCCAATGCACTTGACTCCAAATCTCAAAACTCACCCTCTGGCGCTGACGCCGCCTCGCCTAAGCGATATTCGGCATTGATTTTTAATTGTAACCTCGTCGTTGTAAGTTAAAATGTTTTTATATCTAAATGTCGTGTATGTGGGTGTATTCTAAGGCATCGTAGTGTTTTTTTAAAGCTAAATGAGCTATTTAAAAAAGTTTCCTCCTAAGCATGTATGATAAATTAACTCAACTGTATATCTCATGGAATCTAGGTTTCCACGTTGGCATCTCAGGCTAAGAGAGATTATATTATAGGTAAGAATAGTCTGTAAGTGTCCCAAAGCAGGATAGTTCAGAATAAGAAAATATCACATACATCAAAATTACTTAATTCTTCTTCTTCTTCGTTGTATATTTTTTTGTAATTTATGTGGGTATTATATTTATAAAAACAATTTAGGTTTTATTTTTGTTAAAGATTTAAGCGGGAATTCGCAACTGTTAACAGTAGTCTCTCTGTCTGTCATTAATTTTTCGTCAAAGGCTCGTTATATGTAGTGAAAATGGTTTAAACAGCCCCCAATATTTTAACAAGACCTATTTAACCATACCTATACCTATATTACCTCCACCTCCACGGTACATGTTACAGTAAAAAGTAAAGACCATTTTATGTAAAAAAAAATGTTTAAAACTTAATAGTCGTTATAAATCTAGTATTTACAAAATGCGAGTAAAATGCTTGTGACATGGAGAAACTACAAGGATTTTTTGTTTACTATGGAAGCTTCATAAAAATGGAGGTGATATATTAATTACGTATCGCCTCTGAGGCTGACGTTCAGCATCCTTTTAAAAATGAAGGAAATTGAACAGGCAGACATCAAAGACTTTTATATTCGTCAATTGTAATTTTTTTTATTATATATACAAATTTATATTTTGCAGCAACAGCAACTATCCCGTGATAGCGCTGAGCCCTGGATCATGGATTTGATTTCCGGGTGGGTTTGACCACATCGGTTCCAGGCAGTCATAAATATGATTACCTTTTTTACGATTTTTTTGTGTTGGAATCCCGAAACGCAGTGACGTTATCTTGATTGACAAGACCAAATAGATTTGTCTTGATCTGAAACTTTAAACGTTTCCCTATCGTTAGGAAACGAGCAAATCATATATCGAAATCCTCGTCACCTCTCTAATTATAATAACTATGCTAGGGTGTAAAGTTGTGCGACAATAAAGAGTTCAACTAGAAAGTGACTAAAATGAAACTAACATTTTTCGTACAAAATTCCTACTAATGCATTTACGGCAAAAATGCGCAGTACGTTTTGTAGTACCGTACGTACGGTAGTACAAAACAAGTCGTCCGGCGTCCGTCTTAATTTTTACTTTTTCTTGTTGAACTATTTGTAAAGTTTTGCTAAATAGGGAATTATAATTTTATTTTATATTTTGTGTATTACTCGTTTTGGGTTTTTAAACTTTTTGTATTCTTAATGTTGCTTCTGCATACGACCATGTTGAAATGTAGTTCGGCAGCGGTGGCGAGGACTTCATGTTTATGGCTAATCTTAAGATTCCATTTTTCTCGACTCATCTACAAAAATGGAATCTGAATAGAATTATATTTAAAATTATCCACATTGTTTTTGATGTAAAAAAGTTGTTTTCCAATCATTAAATCGTGACTTCGTAATACCTGATAGGTACCTAATTCAAAATTACGCGTCAAATCTGTTTCATTACTGTTTTCTAATTAGAATACATGGCAAACATTTAGTCCATTTCAAATGCGAAAACAATGTCTAAATTAAATTCAATCAGATTATTTGTTCGTCACTCAAATGTTATCGATGAGCATGAGCGGTGAGACCTATTACCCTACTACTCTATTACGATGCATTACATCAACGCGCGTCACCGACGGGCGTGGCGAAAGCGTGACGTCGGATCTGTGTAAGCGAAGAAAGCTGCGCGTGCGGCGCTGTATACTCTTACTTTCAATGGAGGCCGCGGCGTCTGCGTGATAGCGAAAATGACATACTTTGTGCATGTCGTTCGCTGCCTTTACTGTCGCTTTTTCATTGGATATGCAAGTCTTGGTTATGAAATCGAAACTCATTGAGTCACAACTGTTATAGGTCTTCCACATAATGATTTCTTCTTCGCTGCGCTGTAACTTTGACTGTGACTGCATTCAAAGGGTATTTTGAGCACAGAATGGATTATTTTTGGGCTTTTTATGATTCCTGATCAGGTCAGGTGATTTGGGAAATACGTGTTTATACATAATTGACTTCAACGGTGTCACTTCACTCGTTCATGACCCGTTGACTGAATTCGGGTCGTAACCAGGTCAAGATCTTTGATTTGTTTCTTTCAAAAAATGAATGGTGGTGTTAAAATTCATACAATTTCGGTATTTACACTGTGTGTCGATAAACAGTTGAATTCTATCGAAGGTTTGATATCGTTCATTTTTTATTCAAGTGCTTTATTTACCTGTTTCCGCTGTGTTGTAAAGAAGAGCCCATTTGGTTAGTTCAAAAAGGTTTTGGAAGTCAAACCCTTACAATCCGACGTCGCTCTCTTTGAGGGGAGAAATTTTGAGTAACTAACTACCTGCAGATAGCTGATTTGCTTTTGTTTTGAATATTTCTTGTGTTTCGTTTAAATGAGGCTTGTTTGGGAAAGGGTCTATTTATGATGACTTCTGAAATAAAGGCAAATTTCTTAATAGTAGGTCTTTGGACAAAAGACAAAAAAAAGGTTTGTACCATTATTGTTATTCATCTACCATTTGTTCCTAAGGATTACGGTTGTTAGGTTTATTATGTATCTGTTTTGAAAGAAGGGACTGGGTAGGTAATTAACATCTTTCAACTAGAATAATAATAATTCTTCAGAAAATTATTCGTTTCTGCTTTGTTTCGTATTAGGCATCTGTTCAAAAGTGAATCGCTGCTCCGTCTTGCAATAGTACCTATGTGTAACATTAGGGCGGCTGCGTCGGCGCTGCTATGTTTGAATGCTGCATGCGAGCGAGCGATTACGATGCGAACATAAACACAAGCTCGCCGCTCGCAGCAACCCTGCCCTGCTGCGGCACCACGCGCAACTGGGTCAGTGGGCCGCCCCCCGCGGCCCTCCTCCGCCCGCTCGGTGGCGCAACCGCGCGAACGCGCACTAACATAGACCTGGATCGCGGGAAAGTGGGTCACCGACTCACTTTCACTTATTACATGGGCTCCTAATCGTTTTCCATTGTGCGAGCGGGCGGGGGCTCGCGGGTAGCGGCGGGGCGCGCATGCGGGAGGCGCCGGCACGCGCGTCGTTGTCGCCGGCCGCCAGTCGATCGCGGGACGTCCTCGGAGCGGCACGCGTGCCGTCGACTTTACTGACACTAAGCGATCGTAACTGAGCGCGCGCTGTCAAAGTTGTGCTAGTAGTTATCGCGCATACCGGCGTCCAGCGCCAGTAACATTCAAACAATATTCGTGTAGAACAACATGTGCTGGATTAACGTGCCTCTTACTATAGTGCTTGAACAGGTGCAGCCCGCAAACGGCAGATAGTGTTGCGGCTAGACCGCTAGTGAACTCGGTGACTGTGTAAACGTTGTTGCGGTTGAACGCCGGCGTAGGATTTTCAATAAGCAGCCGCCACGTGCGGCCGAGCATGACGATGGACCAGCAGACAGGCCTCATGTCCCTCAACATGTCCCCATTTGATTTGAGCCCAGGGCCCGAAGGATCGGGCTCAGGTGGTGGGCCCTCGGGAACCTCCCAACAGTATGTACCTCAGGGTGCAGCGTACCAATGTGGACCCGAGCAGCAGTCCTTCGGTTACGCCAATCTGGATCCATCGTATCTGTTTCCCACAGGCGCCGGCGGTGAGGCAGGAGCGTACTTGCCGGCGACTGGAGCGGTGTGTGACCAGACCGACACAAAGGATGTCATTGAAGAGCTGTGCCCTGTATGTGGGGACAAAGTTAGTGGCTACCATTACGGGCTGCTCACATGCGAGTCCTGCAAGGGATTTTTTAAGCGGACCGTTCAAAACAAGAAGGTGTACACGTGCGTTGCTGAACGAGCTTGTCATATAGACAAAACACAAAGAAAACGCTGTCCTTTCTGCCGCTTCCAGAAATGTCTGGATGTCGGCATGAAGCTTGAAGGTGAGTGCTTCCTCTTCTTCCTCATTTCGCATATTGTTTACTCTTTCCCTAGCGATTGACCAGATCGGATCACTATCGTTGTACTGTATGCCCTTTTTAATAGCTGCACAGCATTGCATTTATGATTATAAACAAGTTAACGTTCCCATCTAAGTGCAAAGTTAGAAGAATACGATGACGTCAAGGACGCAGTGTCTATGGTATCTTTAATCTTCTCTACCATAGTACATCACATAATGTAACTGATGACACGAAAGCTGCTGAGTATTTCTATTCCTTCCTAACTCTACATAGTGACAGCATAACATCTGCTATCTACTCGACCTTCACCCATTTACGCTTAACTAGTCATTTACATCACAACACAACTGGTTATCCTGGCGCTAAATTCAATAGGAAGTAGAGCAAACAGTGCTCCATTTTCAGTCGTTCTAGCTTTAATGTGGATGTGGTTACTAAACGTGATCATGATCTGTAGATGGTTGAATACCTATGGCAGTATCAATTATGGGTAGGCATTTGGTTCTTAGTACACCCTGGGGGGTAGTTTCTGCTATTATTCACACCGACAACCTTCACCACTATACAAAAGCCTGGTACCAATTGACACTGGTCGATCAAGCAGAGTCTGAGTCTGTCAAAATAGGGCTCTGTGCGTAAAACTAAATTTAGAATATTCCATGTTAAGGTATGTTTTGAAACGTGCGTATTTTACAAGTCACAAATTGTAATGTAGGTACGAATACTAAAAATCTCTTAACAAATTTACGCGTCGACTTGGAAACCTCTTTCGGTTTGATGAAGTTTTAAAAGTTTCAAAAATGCGTTCTTTATATACCTTATCTGAGACTATCTCATCCTACCTGGCTATAACGGTGGCATTCAAATGAGACCGATTTAAGTAAATAAGTCTAGTCGATTATAAAATGAATACTAGGTACTTTTCAGTGTTTGAAACCAAATAGCTGTGAATACTAATGTATGCCAGGTACATAGTTACGTACTTACGTGTTGCTAACGTCATAACTCATCAAATAGGCTTCCAGCGCGCGGTCATTAAATGTAGAGATGTCTTATAGTAAACAACACCAAATAATTACAATATTTTCTTTACGTTTCTGTCCGAAACATTGTGTTGTACCTCTAGAGCTTCTTCAAATTCTTTGTGCCAAAAACATTTCTTTTGCCAGTTTTTCATTTGGTGAACTAGCCGTAACCGACGCATATGGAACCTGGTACATGTACACAGTCCCGTAGTGGGTCAAGTTTCCATTTTGTTGATATACCTGATAGCTCACATTGGGAAATAAGTTCAAGGATAAAAAATAAAATTGAAATTACATAAAACCAGGATTAATCTAAAAATGTGTAAGTACATTAAATTTATAATTGAAATGATCTCTTGGGGCGGGGCTTGAAGCGCGGATCGTTCTAAATTTAAAACGCGCGCGGTCGCAGAGCGCCCTGACCTACATGCGAGCGGGGCCGCGATGCGGCGCGCGCGCTGCCCACTTGTGCGTGCATGTACGCACACCGATTCCGCTGCTGTGTGCGTAACCTATTGGCCATTCCGCGTTTCGCCAGATGCTGTGCTCATGAGCTGCGATGTTTGCAACATATACTTACGACTTCCAACAAACATACATACTACACGTAAAATAGACTCTACGAGCTTCGAATAAACTTAAACAATTAACAAATCCAGATTTCTGAAACTGAGCTCTATGAAGTTAAGCTTTTACTCGAAAGTTTATCTCCCCCCTAGTTTAGTTGTCTTGCAATCAGAACTTCACTGCTAATTACATCTATACCCATGTCATTTTTTACAGAACATTGTCAGTCCAATTTACTCAAGTTAAACGCCAACGTCGTTTAACGCAAGCATGTATCAGATGACACAATTCACACAAATCGTTGTCTGACCCGAATAGCGGCGGTTGCGAGAGCCTCGCACCGCCCGCCCGGCCTGCAGCGAGCCTTGTGCAACGCCGCCGCCGTGCCACTGGCCCGCCCGAACACACTTGTCTCTCTGCTCTACTAGTCTACTGCATATTGCTAAAATGTTTCAAATACCGAACGAAGACGACCTCTGAGTACTAACCCCAGCCAGGGAAGATGCCCTCATTAAAAGCTACCAGATGTCAAGATAAAATTTGGTCCTGACATGCCACGATCTTACGGGATTTTTCAGGATTCCCGCGGGACCTTGACAATGTCAGAATTGTTTGACAAATGGCTATTTCTTTGATCATGATAAGACAATCATCGACATAAATTGGGTGAATCACACCATCTTTGTTTATGTCAATATGAAAAGAGAACTAAATTACCTTCGAATGTTTTAAAATAAAAAGTTCCATCAAAATAAGAGGAGAAGGAGATGTTGCGATTCATTTAGGTATTCACCCCTTTACACCCCGCTCACACTCGACACGCTCGTGGCCATCGTATAAATCAAGCTTTCAGGCTTTCAGTTATACATCTGGTAATGGTAAAATCCTAACCTCATTGGAATAAATACTCTTCAATATCGCAGTAAGAGTAGCTGCCTCTCTCTGAGACATTTGTTTACCTATCAATTATATTAACAAAGTTCCAAAGGTGTTCTATGCCAGTCTCAACACTATTTCTCCCAAGTACGGTAGTGAGCTAATAAAAAGATACAAGAACACATGACAATCGTCGACGTCGACGTTACATCTCTTATGATTTCTGATAGGCTGGTCCGAAGCAGCATATCGTCATTGTGATTCCTTAAGTTATCCCAGTTAACACTAATGTAGTTAAAGTTTCAGCGTTTCGTCTTTGATTATTCAGGCGTTCCAATTCAAACACGCCGTCAATATACTCGGGAGGACTGACATTTATTCGTGCCAAGAAGAGAAGTTTTGCTCGAACCAAACTGATTGATTGATAAAAAGTTAAATAGCCATCTCTTTCGCTCATATTGAGGAGAGGACGCTGACAGCAGCTGAAGCACCCCTAACCACCTGAAATTAACAACGCAGTGGCCCTAATATAACTGACATTGGTTTAACTAATCCCTCTGCGTACCTTTCTTATGACACTAGTTAGAGCTGCACCGCATAATTTATCCTTGTATCAGTCTCAAGAGAAAGAAAATACTGAAATAGTCAAATCAAGAATGAAAACAAAACTTAAAGAAACCTACAGCTCACTAAAACTTGATCAGTTGTTTCAAGAATTTTATTTAATAGTTGAGGTAAAGCGACCGACGCTGACACGGTGCACTTCGTTCTATGGCAATCGAATAAAAAATAGAACGTGCACGACCAATATTTTATAAGCTAAATTATCCGCTCTACATAACCAAGCGCCCTAACCTGAACAACTACCTACTCGTTTCCTTGTCCACTCGGCATACATAATAAAATAAATAATATCAAAAGAGGTAAAAATAGAGCAACCTACGAGTAATGTACGCAAAATGACAGTACTTCTTAATAATTGCCAAATTGCTGTAAAACATGGTTGCTTGCGACATTTCAGGATTTCAGTTTATTCCTTAGAAATATACCCTATACATTAAACATAGACTGCTAAAAACATAACCCTTCCTTTGCCGTAGTCGGGTAAGAAAGATTTGTTAATAGAGACTAACCTCCGAGTAATCGGTGATAATATAAAAAAAACGGAAGTATAATTGCAAACATCGTTCTTCGGATTTTAAAGTCAGTTATAAAAGGCAAACTTGAGTCAAGTTCAAGTCGCACTCGCGCTCTTTTGGTTCCGTAACACTGCACGATATAAATGTTGGGACGTATTTACCAAATTGATAACTGAAAGGATCTTTTTTTATTTTGGTTAAAGCTTACTAACTACGTTAGAAATCGCTTTTTTAGTATTTGTCGTTTAAATAAACAGTGAATAGAGTTTTTGAGATAACTCCACGTAAATAAAATGGTGTCAACGGTCAACTTTTTCTAGTATTTCTTTATTTTTGCAAATGAAACAGTATAATGAAAAAAGAGGGGGTGTTCTTATGGCCACACGATAAAAGTCCTAACTCATAACTCTTATATTAGTCTCGTTTATTGTTCAGAAGTTCAAATAAATATTCACTTCAAAAATATTTTTGTTATCCTACTCATTGAGTTCTAGAAAATGACAACACACATTGTGAGGGGGAAAAAATGTTATTTTTAATGTGTAGAACCCCCCAGAAAAAGTGCAATGAATTTCTATTCAGTATTTGGATTTAGGTCATAAATATTCAAATTTCGATCATTATTCCCTGAGACTATGCGACATACAGCCGAAAAAGAAAACAGCAGAGTGTAAGCAGTAGTATTCCTTTTAGCTTTGTTGTATATTAACTGTGCTTTCATGTCATGTCATGAAAATGAAACATTTTGAACTCGATGTTTTCTGAACTAAACGCCAGTACCCCAAATCTAAAAATAAAAAATACCTTACAATAATTGTATTTCAAGGAGGTACTAGCCAACAATGGGAATCATTTGTTGTTTTAAGATTAAAATAATATTTCACTCCTGCTACAAGTTTACATGATGGAGGTAGTTACTGTAAAATTAAATAACTATTATTCTTCTTCCTCGCTGTGCGCGGAAAAGATATTTGCATACATCAGCCCTGTGACTTCAGTAGATTTAAAAAAAAGTGACTATGATATCCAGTCTGTATGTCATAGTCACTTTTGTATGATACAGACACACAGCACACACAGCTAGATGGACCTGGCAAAACCATAAGGGTTATGTAGATAAGTGGCTGTGACAAGCCTAAATTATATAAAGATATTTTGATCTTTTTGATATGACTCGAAAGGGGTTACGAGATTCTGGGAGATTTTATGAGATATGGTAATCATGACGTAAACGGCAGTTTGACAAGACGCACGGAGTCGGGCGGGGTTGTGGATCGGGCGCACGTCGGCGAATGTATCGTGTGTTTCGACACAATCAGTCGCCGCCGTACGGTGGGGTGCGCTGCTGCGCAAGCGCTTGTTTCACAAGACATCTCGCTCGGCCTGTCGCAATGGACTACCCAAATGTGACCTGAACACGTATCACATTTACACACATCCACGGGTTTGCGTGCCGAATTTTCTATGGTGCTTTTCGAAATCCTACCGTCCGCCTACGTAATCACCTCAAGAGTGGGAATTACTTGTAACCCATCGCGAGCGTACGTACGCAAGGGAAAAATAATTTTCTGTCTCACTGAGCGAGCGCCAATTGACAACTCGTGCGAAAAGGACCGTAACAACTCATCGTACATTGTATGGAATTGGGGTGTCTGGCTAAAGAATTCCACCCCTTAAATCTTATTGGAATGTAGGTCATTTCTTGACGAAATCGTAATTCTCGTGTTTACTTCTTCTTGAGTTTTTATCGTAACTTATGAGACAAAATCAATCTAACCGTAGATTCTGTTTGACAATAAAAAAATTACTAAACAGGCCATCATACTCGTAAATCTTTTTTGTTCTAGAAACATATTCAACAGTACTTACCTGCAGGATCTTTAAGAAAACGCATCAATTAGCTAAATCTTTATTGAAATCAGGTTTCAAAGAACTTGTCGAAAAGAAACTCCGACTTGCGCACCGAGGTTTCTTCGTACCATCAAACAAGCCCAATTCATAAGAGTTTGTAAAATAAGTATATAATCACAGTAGACGCTTGTTTGTATATTTGAGATGAAATAACTGTTGAATAACACGATTCTTGTATAGTTCTACATATTTTTACGTTTTTTTAAGACCTGTATGCAGCAGGTATGTTTGTATATTTAAAAAAAAATACCGGCTACCTAATATGATTCAACGGAGTAGATAGAGCCAGATATGCTACAATAAAGTAGATAGAGTCGGATAGACGGACCCACTGACTGGAAGGAGTAGACATACCAATAATATCCCGTTGCGCCATCCTTGGGGTACGGAATCCTAAAAATCAAAGTGAAACAGTGTTTACCCAAATTTAAAATTTGGCCATGACATGACCGGCCAAGTTAAGTTTTACAGAGTTTATCTCTCTGTGCGTCCCTTTCTTATATACTAGTTTGACAGAGATGCAAGGAGGGATAAATTAAACCTGGGCCGTTCATATTAGCGCCACTGTTACATTTGTAATAGGTTGGCTAGGTACCCGTCTTTAGCTTCCTCCGTTCTATGTTTATAAATACTAATTATTAATAAGTGTATAATGATAAAACATTGCCTATTTAAACAAGAATATAATTACACCAATCCAAAACGAATATAAAAAACTAAATATGTACCATCAGGAATTTAGGTAATTATTTCTCACTACACTACCATCAGTAGCTGTCTCGTTCTTACTGTTAAACAGACGGATAAAAAAGGTTTTTATTCAAGTAGTTGTAAAAACTTACACGTGTCATAGTTCAAGCAAATCTACTTATGTATAAATTGTTTTTCCTATGCGACCGAATGCCTCAGCTGCGACCAGCACGGCCCACGAGCGACGAATAATTGTTGTTGTTATATGAATGGCTGCACATAGAATGCACGCTGCTTTACGTAACTCGATGCTGTGCTAAACTGAACTTTACTCTTGTACCACATAATGATGATGAAATTTGCCTGCTTACTGCAATACTACGAACTAAAATGATTCCGAACCTGGTATTCAATTGTCGAAAAAAATACTTGTCTTGGGATTATAAAACAGACTTATCCAAAATTAATAAATATTGTTAATTGAAAATTATTAACACGATTATTTTGGTTGAGGTGTATGGCGGATTGGATCTTAGCTAAGACGGCAGATGTTAAATCACAAAAAAATACTTGTCTCGGGATTTTAAAACAGACTCATCCAAAATTCATAATTATTTTTTATTGGAAATTAATAACACGATTATTTTAGCTGAGGTGCATGGCGGACTGGTCCTTAGCCAAGACGACAGATGTTAAATCACAAAAAATGCGCGTCAGTCGACTATTTCGGCGCGCTGCCTTGACCTGAATCGAGTGTTTCGACAGAGCGGCCTCGCACACCGCCGGTCCTTTCTATTTTTTAGGCATTACCTGTCCTGTCATTATTACGATGGCTGCACGAGAGCCGCCATCTTGGATAGATTTTGGTGCGGACGCGTCAGAACACAAGAGTGGCGCGAAAACCGGTTCCTATGCGTAAAATCTAGTTAAGCATTACACCACTAAGCGCTTGTAAAACGTGCGTGGCAGCAAACTCAAGCACTGAAACTTTATTAGTATCGTACAGAACGTTAAGATAAAAACACTCATAGTTAAAACATGCAGTAACAATTTTGCCCAAAAATATGTTTTCTCTGCGTACGTTGTGGCGCCGTGTCATAGATTTTTAACCGCGCGCTCACTAAGCGTTTAGTTCTGTAATGTATTTCTATGTATGACAAGGGTGTCCTATCAGAATCTAGTCACTAGTCTCTCTGCGTACCCTGAATACTATGTATAGAAGAGCATTGAGATCTTGACACAGTTTGGTAGATCATCGCGGGTGATGATTTATCTTGGTTGTGTAACGATCCGGCTGCCGCTATCTGAGCGCACGATCGAGTGCGTGCGGGCGGACGGCTGTCGGACGCGCTCGGGCGCCTCCGCCGGCACTCGGACCGGGGAGGCAAGGCAGCGGGGGGGCACTACCAGCCTTGACCAAGTTTCACCGGCTCGTCGGTATAAGGAGTGATCCCCACCTCTTCCCGTCCTTTCGGTGCAAATGTACGGTACTGCATATTTTATTAAATATCATTGTCGACGTTATTTGCTGTTCGATATCATATTCAGATGAGGAGAGTCGTATGTTTGTTCTGGTAACTGAAAATCGGATACTCTGGAGCTGCCTAAAGCGATAAAAGTCGCGATTTCGTTGTTGTAGTTTCGACGAATTAATAGGAGATGGGTATGACAGTGTTCTTGTAACCTCGCTGTCAAGGTCGACCTTGACCCATCTGAGAGAAGTGGGCCATAGCCACAAATAGCGTCAGAATGCGAGGTGAACTTTAACGTACGTGTCTATTTCTGCACGTCGGTCGCTTGTCACTGAGACGCGGTTTTTGATTTGTAAAAATGACCTTGACCTTGATCTAGTTTATTCGTTTAATAAACAGAGCTGACCTCGTTTACAGTATTATCAACAACTATGGCGTACTCATTAGAGTTTGTTACATTAGATGGACTGGAAAATACATTTCAATTTTAATTGGAAAAGATAAGTAAGTAAATCAAATAGAAAATAAGGACACGTCGTACCGACGCCTCACTAGCAAGACGACAACAATTTTATTAAATAAATACACACGTTTAAAATAATTCGAATTTATGTCGTGACATGGGTTGCGTTGGGTTAGCAAAGTTTAAACATAAAGTGAAATCAACATAAGTTAAGTAGGCATTTCATTTATGTCGTTTTATACGTGTAATGTTCTCAGTAGTAATTGTGAGTTGTCAACAAAAATTGTGACACACACTGACTGGCAGACACCGCACAGCTTGACCTAGAGACATGAAACCCAGACGGATTTTTTTTTTATTTCACTCCTTAGGGGGGTAAAAGGGGTGGAAATGGAAACTTTTATTAAAAGTTTTACGCGTGCAAAGCTGCAAGCGATACATATCTAGTAAAAATTACAAAGCGCTTGTTTAAGATCGACGTAGTATACAAATAAAAAGAAACAGTCACACAACTTGTGCGACAGTGAAGGTCGCAGTAGCGTATCCTAGAAAGTCAATCAGGATTTAATGATTCCGAGAAATAGTGACCTGTTATGTAGGGTACTTAACTACATGAATAAAAAAGCTTTTTCCGTAGTAAAAAAAGTTCATCCTCACAGACACGGTTGCAGCAGTTTTGATGAGTCATTGTTAAATACCAATCCAGAAACTCTAGCTTACAAATAAAAGAAACCGCGTTTTAATCGGTGTATCCCTTTAGAGTCTACCGTAGATGAACCTAAACCGGCTGTATCGTAGTCCGTAGACTACGGTACAGTCGCCATTAGGTATTGGTATAAATAAATAAACAAGTTGACAGCGGGGTCGTGTGCATAATTTAGTATTTCTATATTCGTATATCACAGATATCTTTTGGATACAATACCCGGAAATTATCAGAGAGTGGTGAAACAGGCCCTTAAGGAGCAAATTACATTAAAAGCTTTATTGTATTTATTGTTGTTTGGTTATTCCTAGTCGTGGAACTCCTTTTCTCTTTTACGTACTTGCAAATCTAAAAAAACGGCGCCAGCACTGATTTCTCAAGGCCTTTTTAGCCTAAAGGTGTTAATTATGAAATTCATGACAAATTCGAAAAAGTCGCTTAAAGAATTGGTAGTAATGTGACCAAACCCTTCTAGGTAGTTACCAATTTACAAATACGTTCAAGATTATTTTAAATAAAGTCAGGTCACATTATAATCTCTTTTGTAATTAGTACTTTACTTCCTATAAAGCGAGAATCCCACATTTTACGTTGCTACACGACCGGCGTCATACGTGAATACAGTTGTATTACGGGAGTGTTAAAATATTTTCTGATCTGCTGATCTGCAGTCACGACAAAAAATTAAACAAGGAATTCAAACTTATGCCCTTACTTTCTGTCTGAGGTTATAAATGTTGTTCTAGAAATTTCGGAGTTAAAATGTCTATTTATCGCCTAACGGCAACCCGATATCTCTTTGAACGAAATAATGTATTGTAGAAAGTATTATTATGAGTGTAGGTAATAATTTTAGAGCAGACATTGAAATAAACATAGACAGATTTATTTGACATCAAAATAATAAGACACAAAAATTAAGTTAAATTAGTGTAACATAAAACAGAGTTGGTAATGTTAAAAAGGGGCTTGACTCAGCGTTATGCTGCAGTGGGTTTAATGTACTACAACGCTGATTTTCAGTCAGACCCTTCGTAATCGTACGTTAAACGCAATAACAGTTTTAGAACCACACATTTACTAGCTACTAACGTGGACCTTGACGTCATGGATCTGTTTACCTGTCAATTCAGTATCCGGATTAAAAACAGGATTTATCTAGTTATACAAAAGCGCGGAGTTGCATAGGAAGCCATTTGATTCTTCGAAAATCAGACGTGACACGAATTTCAAACTTCCTACAGCACAACTCTCACTTTGTGCTAAAACCCTTTACGAAGTTTGCAATACGAAACTGCACTCTGCAATGCTTAAATCCGTTACGGCTACTGTCCTGCTCCAATATTCCGCAAGACCATATTACACCGTCCTTTTCGCACAGAAGCGCGTTGACTACAATAAAAACTGGTTGTTATTTTTAACTCGTGGGTTGGGCGAGCCGGCGACTCACTGAAAACCCCCTTCCGCTCCAGCTGAAGCTCTTATTTATTTGCCAAACATTTAACATTTTAAAAATCCAGTCTAGTTTACTTATAAAGAATTAAACTACAGAACACACTTTTATTATTTTTCTGCGCCAAATCAGTCTTAAGCGTCGGCGATGGATTTTTTTTTACTCTTTTTTTTTTGGATCTTTTTCGTGTAGGTAATAATAAGAAGGAAGATACTTTAACAAAACTGTGTTTCCCTAATTGGAGGCTTATTCCAATTATGGATGTCTGAAGCAGAAGCTTTGCTTGTAATTTGTGAGAGTTCATTAGACTTTTCCGAATATTATACGTCAAGATTCTCATTTTGTAATTTTTGTGAATAAGTTGACCAGGATTATGAAGGGAACTTATAATAAGAAAGCATGCTCAAGAAATAAATCTGGCAAAATACGAATTAATTTCATTGTAAATAAATACCTACCCAAAAACTAATATTAACATCAAATCAAGGTGTATGGCAAATTAGAAAAAACCGGCTATCTGCGAGTTGGATTAGCGCACTGAAAGTTTTACACCATCCCAATACCATACAATATATTCTTGCTTGTATTTACAAAAAAAAACTTACATTTAATTCAAGGTGCTTAGCCAGAGCCAAACTCACAATTGGCCGGTTTAATTATTTGTTGTATGTGTTATAATGCAATTATTTCAAGAATTGACTTTGACTGTGATCAGACGTACTAATGTGACAGTAATGATGTTTGGATGTTCGGGTGTTTGTTCCGCAGTCACGTATCAACGGCTGGACGGATTTAGGTGAAATTTTGCCAGACAGGTAGGATTGATACATCATGATCACTTTTATATTCCGTTAGATCCATAAAAAATAATATCACGTGAGCGAAGACGGGGGTAAATTTCGTAATAAATAAAATTAAGCGAAGTAAAATGCTGCCTTTTGATATAAGGTCAGGTATCATGTAATAGCCAACGAGGCAATGTAAATCACAAACGATTCTTGTCTATTAATGCCGAATGGCAAACTTTCGATAGTTAATCTTACTGTACCTTTTTACGGTAAAGCAAAATTAAAATTTTCAGCACCCTCTGTGTACTGAAGTTAAAACAGAGTGGTTTAAAAAGTTAAATAAAATAGAGTTTGTTATCAGCTATGGAACGACATATTACTTTGGGTGGTCGGCGGCGTAGTTTTTAATACACGACCTTTTCAAGTTATAATCGTGTCGCCATGTTCCGCCTTAATAATTATCCGATCCAAAAATTATGTTTTGTACAATAGGTTAAGCAAACTTTTAAAAAACATGCGTTTTCGTAGTTTAATTGTTTCGGTCGTATTTATATCTCTGCGGCCAAAACTAGTTAATTTCACGTCAAAAAAGCCAATAAAACGCACGTTTTCTTGCTGAGTGAATTAAACCTTACTCTGACTAAATAAATGCCCAATAATTAAGCAATTTAAAGATAAATTAAAATTAGTTATAGGTTTGGTTAAATCTATTTTTTATAAAATAAATAGTTAGTCGCGCCGTGCAGCCTAATAAGCGCCGGACTAATAGTGATCGGTCTATTTCCCGTCTCAGCTGCCGGAAGAAAAAGCGAAAAGGGAACTTTGGTTACTAGGGAACACTAACAAGACCCAGATTCGTCATGTACGCCAGTTTATTTATGATCTCTTTTAGGGCTCCGTAGCTAATTGCAAAAAAGCGAAAGCATTCTAATTTCGTTTAGTCCGTCTGTCCGTTTGCCGCAGGCGCCACAGCCATTTTGATCTTACCAGAGTAGTTTTAGTACAGGAGTGGTGATGATGCCAATTACCAAAAAACCGGCAAGTGCAAGTCTGACTCGCTGACGAATGATTCCGTACCAACGTATAACATACCACTGCCAAATACGCCGAAATCAAATGATACAGCTGTAAGACAGAAGATGACTTGAAGATAATTATATTCAAATCCAAAAGCGCCGAATAAAACACGTTTCTTGTTTCCTTTAACTTTCAACTTTTAATTTTTATATATATTTTTTTTATATGAAGCGGCTATTGAAGACACTGGATATTTCAAGTATTGGAAATTTCTACCTATTACAGTTCAAGAGATACGGCCGAAAAAACACATTCCTTGTATGGGGACCTCGTTAATTTTAACTTTTTTCACAAGTATTTGTTGTTTTAACGGCAAAAGTGTCTTTATTTCTATTACGGTTGAAAAAATGCAGCCCTGTGTCAGACAGCTGGACAGCGGAGGTTTAGTAATTGGCTTCCGTTACCATCTTTGGGTACGAAACTCTAAATGTCCGTCAGGAATAGCAGCTTTCTATTAGTGAAAGAATTTTTGGGATCGGTTCAGCAAATCCAGAGATTATCCCCTACATACAAACAAACAAACAAAGTTTACCTCTTTATTATATTAGTGTAGATATTGTAGATCTATAAATTAACAGAAAAACAAAATCTAGTTTCAAGTTTATCAATTTAGTACGAACAGTTAATGGAGATAGCAGATTAGACACCACATATAGAGAAATATTATTTTACCAAAAAAGCTGACAAAATATTGTATGATGTTTCAAGGTCTTCAATAATGATAATGATGAAATAATGTAATTTTTTTTCAATGCACAATTCTTATAAGCATTGAAAACGTTCTGTCCCCAGTTTTAATAATTAAAAAACTACTTATTATAAAACTTGAAATGTTTTGTTATTAATGTTATTATGTGATATTTGTAGCTCGACAGCCCGGGAATATAAACAAAAATGCCTTGGTTTATACACCGCGCAAACTTTGTTTGCTAATTCATTTTAATATACAAAATGTATAAAAATGTGCAAAACAATGAAAGACCTTCTTTTATTTCCAAATAATCAATTTGGTATTTATAATTCGCTCCCTCGGAAACGATAGCCATAAATGCGTCTTAAAATTTATTGGTCAAAAACAGTCCTAGGTATAATTATATACGTATATATGTAAAGGTATAGTAGGTATTGTAAGAACTACGGGGTTAGAGTTTAGGAAAGAGAATTTTCAGTACTATATTTTTCCGCTGATACTATTTCCTATAGAATTGTTTGCCACCTACGAGTATATTAAATTAAATTGCTGTCAACAATGCTGTGCACTTTATACCTAATTACTTTTCCATTGTTATTAACTTCTCTTCAGGATTTTTTACAGAATTAGTAGATATTAATTCACCAAAAAAGCTATAACTACGTTCCCTATTTTTGAATAAATGTCATTGTGAATTAGCATATTATTTCGGTCAGTAGAGATATTTGATAATTAGCATTGACAATGTTTGCCTTGACGGGTTTGTAATTGTCTGTTTCTTCCAGCTGTACGAGCGGACCGCATGCGGGGTGGGCGCAACAAATTCGGCCCAATGTACAAACGAGACCGCGCCCGCAAACTCCAAATGATGAGGCAGCGGCAAATAGCGGTGCAAACACTGCGAGGGTCCCTTGGTGACGGCAGCCTGGTACTCGGCTTCGGCTCTCCATATGCGTCGGTGCCCGTCAAGCAAGAAATTCAAATACCCCAGGTGTCATCGTTGACGTCTTCGCCGGAGTCATCGCCGGGGCCCGTGCTGCTCGCCGCGCAGCCGCAGCCGCCTCAGCCGCCGCCGCCGCCCGCGCACGACAAGTGGGAAGCGCACTCGCCGCACTCGCCGGACGCGTTCGCCTTCGATGCGCCAGCTACGAACGCCGCCACGCCCTCCAGCACCGCCGAGCCGACCAGCACCGAAACCCTTCGAGTCTCGCCCATGATACGCGAGTTCGTTCAAACAATCGATGACCGCGAGTGGCAGAACTCGCTATTCGGACTCTTGCAGAGCCAAACTTATAACCAGTGCGAAGTTGATCTCTTCGAGTTAATGTGTAAAGTGCTGGACCAAAACTTGTTCTCACAAGTGGATTGGGCGCGAAACACCGTGTTCTTTAAGTATTTAAAGGTGAATTTCAGATAAGTATGAAGTATCCTTCCAAATCCCAGTTCCAATCCTCGGTGTACACCAACTTGCTTGCGAACGTGTCGCATTGCGCTGCTGTGCGAATTATCCACTCTGTATGTATTTATTTCCAGTGACGCTTTGCGAACGATTCATTCCAGCAATATTTTTGTGCGTGCGGACTGTTGAGTGCGCAGCATAAGAGTGTGTGAGTTGAGGTTCATGTGACGCAGTGAGCGCCGAGAAGCCGCTCGCAATCGATACTCCGCGCCGCCCGCGCCGCGCGGTTCCAACTAGGTCAAGATCCCATGACAAGCGTGCCGCCATTGTCGTTGCGGCTCGGTTTAACGCATCCGTGCCTAATAAATATATTCCATTCTATGGCGGTCCCTTAACTTTTTTAAATGTTATCATTCCAGTCGATCATCTAGCTCTTTCTTTACTACCAAGTTTCTAAAAATAATTTATTAGCATCTGCAACACCTTCCGATTTATTTAGGCCCTAAATATTTCTAAACAATACATTAACAATATAAAGGTACACTATCGTTTGTATTAAAAACCGAAACCATCCGGTACTTATGTCGTCGCGTCGCGCGCGATACTTGGATGAATCAGAAAGTGTCAGGAGCGGGAACATCAGCGGATTCAGCGGTGGGCACCGCACCGTGGTCGTCGCACGCTTACGCAACGCAAGAGCCGCAGCCGGTCACGTGGGCGTGCGGCGTTGCCGCTTCGCGGTGCTCGCTTTGTCTCTCTCCCGCAGATGGCGTCCATTTTACATATAGCGATTTTTGTTTCAGCTTAAACGACGCAGCTTGTTTACGACTCGTTCTCAGAATTAGGACATCATCGACTCTACATCCTTACTAATAATGTAACTCCGAAAGTGTTTGTCTGTTTCCTATTCTGATACGTCTAAACCGGTTTAGATAAGATTTAGTAACAAGGTATCATGTTGCGATATTTAACTATTTATCCCTGAAAAGGAAGTTCAGTAGTTCCTGTAGAAATACTGAAAAATTAATGTAATCAAATGAAGTCACGGGCAGTGGCGCTTGTATACAAATATTAGCTAAATGGTTTAAATAGGTTGTATATATTTTGTATTATATTAAGGATCCTTTCTTCTGAAATCTCAATTTCTTTGCAACCACCAGTAATTCGATAAAAACTATTATGTCCGCCGATGTGATGAAAACGATATTGCGTGGTGGCAGTTTTAGCAAAACTAAAGTTTTGTAAAGTTCAAATTCGGAATCTAGAACCCATTAAAGCATAGTAAACAGCTATGCATAAGACAGCGGATAGCGCATTGATACTGTTCATGCGATGCTGACGAGCTGGGCTTCCTTCCCTCCAGACAAGTGTGATGTAACGGTCGCCGTGCGAGGTGGCAACGCTGCACTTTCATCGGCGCACTTGACACACTGCCCGTGGCCGCGTTGCCCCGAGAAAGCACTTTTTACCGCGGCCCGGCGCGTAACCACACCAGTAACGGAACGCAACGAGTTGTGCGGCCTTTCTTCGCTTTCTCTTACGTAACGTTGCCGTAACTTACGATTAGTCGGTCGCATAACAGCACGATGAACTTGAGCCGCTTGAGCGGTCGGTCGATGACGTTGTTTTTATTATTTAAGCATGCATCACATACGTCGATTCGAAATTTAAATTATGTTGTGTTTGTTTTGATAGTATTCGGACTAAGCAGTTTTTTTGTCTATATAACAAGTGAATTTCGATTTATGCTTTTAAAATGACTAGGTCGACGTATATTAATGATAAATGGAGTAAAAGCGACCTGAGGAACTTGGGTATTGATTATAGTGACGTCGCATTCCATCCTGCAGTCTTTACCCATTATTTGCCATATGAGGTTATGCGTCAATATAACAAAAGGAATGACATCGTAACTTGACAGAATCTGGCTATGAGAGACGTAAAGACTATACTATAACAGTATATCTGCCATGGAGCGCGTTATTAGTGTGATTCATACAGCACACCGAACTTGAATGTTTAGTCTGGCTTGATACATTACTTAAAAGAAGGGCTCAGAAACGAGATTGATTAATGAATAGCTTAGGGTTATAACTTTTTTTTGTATATTGTTTCCAATTGAATGTTATAGTACCTATTTAATTGCAATATGATCAAGTCTTTGTAGTTCCTGGTACTATTGTAGCTTAGTAGTGTAGATACATCCATATGTACAAATTCATCAAATTAAGTTAATCATTGGCTTGTTTGATTTCAGCTCATTATTATTGCCAGCTGTCACTGGCTTGTCCTTTAGAACTGTATTAATCGACGCTAATGTTCAGAGTTTTTATTGAGCTACGTTTATTACTCATAAGTTCAGTTTTCTTTTCTTTGTGTAGGTACATCTATAATAGGAAAAGCCTCTTGAAACCAATAGGGTCCAATAGTCTAGTTTAGTGCACATGTTTTTGCATATTATGGACATTACGGTCTCATCATTATTCCAAGCCCCGAGACAACTGAACCATTTACAAAATGGAATGCAAAGAAAAAACATTCTCCTTTTTGTCACTAAAGAAAAATCTTGAATCGACTGTTCACAAATTCCAAATCTCAAAAACTTTTATTTTCTGCATGTATTTTATTTTGTCACTTAATTCTTGTTGGAAGATTACCCAATTTGAGTGACGGCATTTCGATAAGTCAGAATGGCAGTTGGTTGCTTAAATTTAACGCTCTACATAACTTCATGCAGCACATTCGACATTTAGTTTGACTGGTGCTACTTCTGCCGTAGTCTGGCCATTCGGCCTACATTTTATCGCTATTATCTAACTTCAAGATATTGCACATGCTTGTACTTTTGTTTTGCGAAGAATTTGTTGGTTTCCTAGTATTTTAACAGTGGAACACTAAATTACTCGAGGTGGTTTTAATGTTTCGACTTTCAAATGAGTACTGGGCATTATTATGTGGCATAAAAAGTAAATATTTTGGTTTTGTTTATTTTTATTGACTTTTATTCTTCAGTTCGGTGAAATCTTGACGGCGTCTGCCTCTTTCCGTTCTTTCATCTTTTCTTGTCAGGGACTCTTCTCTGAGCTGCAACAGCCTGGATGTCTTAATCGGAAATCTTTGCCTTAGTACCTCCGGCAGTTTCAACAGTTTGCTTTCGCATGTTGTTCAATTTGAATTAGAGAGCATAGTTATAACTGTTATAAGTGTTATAACTAATAGTTAAAACTCGTTGAGAATAAAAACTTAAATGCTTTCTACTGAAGTAGTTGCTCTCGATCTTTAAGTTTCGTCACGTAATGGGGCACGCGGCAAGCCAATGTGACTTTGACCTACTTCGCGCTGCCGAGCACACTTCAGTCAAGATGGCCGCTCCGCTCGCTCTGAGGGAACACCGCTCAACTTTGCCACTGACGACTCCCTGACACGACACTGTGATCGTTTTGTTAAAATCTTATCTAGTTAGTTAAACGTTTATAAATACCTATTTCGGTTTTTCATAAAGTTATTGCATACCCAGTTGACGACTAACATACACCATGCATTAAAATAATTTCTAGAGGTATGATATGTAAGTGACTTAGGTAGGTATCGTGAGCCGAAAGCTTAAAATTGAAGCAACTTAATGATTTTAAAATAGCTTTATTATAAAAATATCACTCGAACTAAAAAATATTCACATGCAACCGTAATAGTGTCGAAAGATCGATTGGAAAGATAGAATATTCTGATTTCGACGGACCGATCTCAATTCATCGCGTTGAGCAAGATACCGATGTGGCAAAAGCTACGAGCTCTAAAATTCAGTTGTAACATTTCGTAAACAGCAAATTTAACGCGCTCGCGCACCGCCTTGTGTTTTCTAATGCAATTCAATAAAATGTGGGTCACGGAACGCCGCTGTATGGCTCGGCGGTCGCAACTTGTCGGGTACTAGTACTTTGGATTACATTAAACATTTATTACTGCAAGTTGACTTGGACGGATCGCATTATTTCGGTTTGTTATTAGCATCACAAGCACCTCAACTACCACAGATGTACCACCTCCTAAACCCAATTTTTGCCAAACTATCATTTAAAATAGTAAAATACATGTAAGTAACGAGGCAGTTTTCTTCTGACTTCTAACTTTAAAGTGGCATGCGTAAAATGACTAACCTTCGTTAAAAACAAACTGCTTCTTTACTTTTTGGATTGTAAATGATGGCAAAGCGTTTTTTCCTCTCCCGTACGTTGCAATGTGAAATGCAATGCACGTATAGCAACGCGGTTGTCGTTTGTTACAGGTGGATGATCAAATGAAGTTACTTCAACACTCGTGGTCGGACATGCTCGTGTTAGATCACTTGCATCAAAGGATGCACAACGGTCTGCCGGATGAGACTACCCTCCACAACGGACAGAAGTTCGACTTGCTCTGTCTCGGTCTGCTCGGGGTCCCGTCCCTCGCCGACCACTTTAATGACCTACAAAACAAACTATCGGAGCTGAAGTTCGATGTTCCGGATTACATCTGTGTTAAATTCTTACTTCTGCTCAACCCAGGTCAGTACTATTCTTAATTTGTATTTTGTACAGTTACTAAATTAATTAGTTTTCCAAGCCATCAAGCGAATGAGTTGGTTTTTTATTTTGTTTCAAACTTTTTAATCCTATTTAAACTTTTCACGTAATACATTTGTCTGTCTTGAAGATTTTTCCTGCTATTTCAGAGGTAAGGGGCATCTCTAGCGCGAAATGCGTTCGTGACGGTTACCAGACAGTGCAGGCCGCACTCTTAGATTACACTCTCACCTGTTACCCGACAATACAGGTGGGCCCTCGTTTATCTGTTTAGTAATAATATTAAACTAATATTTTTTGCATCACATTATCTTTATGGAACAATGAAAATAAAATAAATAAAGTTTTATGTTCAGGTAGTACACCCATATTAATGTAAAAGTAAAAAGACAAATTCATAACCATAAAGCCGTTTCCCATTTTTTAATCCGTGCATACTACATGGTTCCAGGATAAATTTGGCAAGCTGGTGATGGTAGTGCCGGAGATCCACGCGCTGGCGTCGCGGGGCGAGGAGCACCTTTACCAGCGGCACTGCGCGGGGCAGGCGCCCACGCAGACGCTGCTCATGGAGATGCTGCACGCCAAGCGCAAGTGAGTACTCTCTCCCACCACGCATGCGACCACGCCGAGCTCCCTTCTTTACCAAACACACATACGACCGTCTACCTCAACATATAAACAGTTATTAATGTTCTTGCAAGTATGATGTTTTAAAAGGTTACATAGAACATGAGAAATGCATATTATGTCTCGTTTTAGGCCGAACGGAGGCGAAATGGTTAACCGGAGTGCCGAGCACACGTCGACCCTAGACCGATTGTATGTTACCCTATATCATATGAAATTATCGTAATTATATGTCTATATATATACACATTCACCTCAAACCCCTATACAATTGCCAGCATCATTGCATCACCATGCTTTTAGAAATTATATTTGCCAACCAAGGGTTATGAATTTGAATTCCCATTACGCAATTACAAGGTTGGGCAGATTAAGTGGCCTAGATAAAAGAGGTTAAAAAGTCAAATTGAATGTAAGCAACAAATCTATGACCTGAGTTTTAATGATATTTCATATTATTTTGCATAGTTAGATCGATTTCGTATTGCTAGTATTAATGTACAGCTTTTAGTGACAGTACTTACTATGAACGGCGTATAAAAGCAAGAGTGATGAGATTGCAAAATACTTTGTTTAGCGATGAAACAAGTTATATTCATTCATTTACACTGGTGCTACTACGTGATAACGTCTGGCACCAAACTGGCTGTGAGGTGCACATCTAAGGTGCTTACTTTTAATCATCTGAAGAACAGACAGTGTTTCATCTAACGAAGCTAAAGAACTAGTATGACACCCAACTTCACCGATTTTATATCTTCAAAAGAATGGTTAGCATGTCTATGCTGACAAATAAAAAACGGGATAAGTGTAATTGAATTTAGATTTATTTAAGGGTCGGATGCCATAGACTTAGACAATCGCCAGTTGTCGGGGTTCTTAAAGCTGTGCTCTTTAATTAATACTAGTCAAAGGAAATCGATTCCTACTATTGTTTAGTTTCGTACATATGGGGCTTTCGGTTCCGGAATGATTTGACAAAGAATAGAAACAAACAAAAGGGTACTCGTCTGCCTCTTTGCAAAATCTATAAAGTACAGTATAATACATTTTCATTTAAACTCGTACAACACTGATAAAACAATTGAATAAATATAATAATAATAACTCGGTGTGCCCATCACACTTCTTTACATTTTCCAAAGGGCCTCTGTTGTGTGTGTTACGTGTTAGCTACCGCTCCGCGCAAGTCTCCCAACGCTCCGGGACACTATTGTCCCGTTAATAGGAAAAACATATAAATATTAATAACAAGTAACAGATATCTTGGGATGATATATAACAATTGCCCTAGTCCCAAATTAAGCAACTAAAGCAGCATGACTCGAGTAGAAACGTTCATATTCATCATTCAAGCCAATATAAATATTCATCATGTGAAAATAAACACGTATTGTACTTAAATCCATTTTTATGTACTTAATTTCAAGTTTTGAAAAGAGAGGAAGAAAAATAAACTGCTGAGTTTCTTGCGGCGTTTCTTCTCAGTAGTATCTTACATTTTCCGAAGCGCTAGTAGATTCAGACATGTAAAAGAGCCTATACGGCCTACTTGCAAAATAAATTTTTCATTTTCATTTTCAAGTCCAATTCAAATTTAAAAATGTTTAATAACATGTAAATCAAGATTAAAACAAAAAGATTAAACGTATTTCATGAGCTGTTCGAAATGCCCTCTGTTCTTTCTAACATAACTGTGAGGCATGCGACATGACGTTATTTTTGAGGCGGTTCAGAGCAAACTCATTCTACTTTTTTGATGTAGTCAGCCAAGTCCTGCACAGGTTGGAAATGATATGGACCTGAAGCATTCAGTCATTTCCAAACAAAGTATTTGCGGCCATTTCAACGCTTAGCTGTTAATCTCGTGCTCGTGGGTCTCGTAAAATGAATTTGAGAATGCGTATATCCAGACTCTCGTGTACACGTCGCGGACCTCCTCGTGCTTGACCATGTGACAGCGTTTGGAACTGCCCGTCTACACGCATGTTTTGTATCATTCGATTGATAAGTGAATGCGTCTGTATCGGCAGGTTGTGGTAATTTTAGTGAAACAGCTCCTGTGCCGCGGATACAATATCGAATCGTTACAATTGGACAAATCAAACGGTGCATGCATTATTAAATGTTTAAAACATGCTTGCTAGCTAATTCCAAACAATAACACTGACTAGACTGACTTACAATATCATTATGAGTAACTGTCGTAAAACAACATAATTGGTTATAAAAACGATATGAATCCAAAAAGGTAGAAAAATAGGGTAATAATTATTTGTGGTTTAAATTAATTTTGAATTGCTAAATTAACAAAACAAAATTATGTTTCGTTTCGTGTAAGTACTGTTACTTTAAAATCGCTATCATTAACTAAGTCAGAAAAAGTGGTTTCTGATCACGTCTCCAAAGGCACCCTGTATTTTGGGACAATTAACACCAATTTCCCTAGACCCAAATTAGGCAATTAAAGCTAGTTGTGGTATGGATACTAGACAACGGATATACATACTTATATATAGATAAATATATACTTAAATAGATATAACATCCAAGACTGGGACAAATATTCGTATTCATCATACAAACATTTGCCCCTCCCGGGAATCCAAACCAGAACCTCAAGCTTTATAGTCAAACAAAACCATACAAACACTTAAAATCTAACACCTAAAATATACTGTAAATTAATTAAAGTTATTAAATAATGGCCCCCGCAGTATAGTATTAATAATTTAATTTCTGTTTCGTCTTTAATCAGCGCAAGTTCTGTACCTAGTTTTTTGGGTAATGTCAAATCATCCCCGCACCGACAACCCCGCGGCATGGTTATGTTAATACTAAGGTTTGATTTGAATATAACAACCTTTTTTAAATGACATGTTGTAGTAATAAAACTAGATTTAAGCTCGGTTTCATCTATTTCATTAATTATGTTTACCGATGCAAGTAGTGGGAGTATAAAGACATTTAAGTTGTAAGTAAACTTCGTCTTTAGTATCAGTTTTCTAGGACATCTGCCCAACATTG
The DNA here is from genome assembly GCA_963691745.1 of Ditula angustiorana. Classification (NCBI taxonomy): domain Eukaryota; kingdom Metazoa; phylum Arthropoda; class Insecta; order Lepidoptera; family Tortricidae; genus Ditula; species Ditula angustiorana. The sequence continues at coordinate 5,090,960 of OY829472.1, read as the reverse complement.
TATCTCATGTATTAACTATTGACTAATTCATGTTAACTTTGTACATTTCTCTGGCAAACTTTAAATATGTTGATTGCAAAGCTTCTGTAGCTATTTTGGATGTTTTTAAAGGTATAAAATAACCAAATAATATCTTCTATAACTTTGATTTTGTTTTGGTTTATTGCAAACATCGTATTTATTTAATCCATGGCAGTCCCTTCTGCTTTCTATAGTAAAAATACATATAAGTACTTAAGTAATTTACATCTAAGGTGCTATTTAAGGTATACAATCAATTTGTTTACAGGACATTATAAAGTATTTTATTTATTATTAAATGCCTTGTTTCTTCTTATTAATAATTATATGTTTTCGGTTAATTTTAGTATCCGAACTTAATAGACGAAAAATATAAAATCAAGAAACATAATTTATTTTAATTAAATAATATTTTCATTGAAATAATCAATGTAAGTTAATTGTATAACAATATCACAATAACATTTCTAGAATTCTAGAATTCTATGGCTTAAAATGTACAAAAATATTTAATATGATAATTATAATAATACTTCGTTAAATTGGCTTCATAGTAATTTCATCCGAGCTGCCCCGAGTAGTGATGTGTCGGAACTTTTTTGGAGCTTTTCCAATAAATGGAAATATAGTGTTTTTTTTTACAAAATGCTAATACACAAACATATTTTCTTTATAATTCTTGAATATAATCTGGTTCCATCGCTCTTAGGGGTTTTATGTAAAAACTTAACAAAACTTCTCTTTTTCTTTTCCCACTGTTATTGGTAACATAACTCCCCTTGTGCATTCGTACTTCATTTAATAAAATGATTTATGAGTTACGTCCAAAATAAAACACGTTATTATTAAAAGCAAGTTTTCACAATCAAAATTCACAATAATATCATTCGGAGCCAAAGTATGTTATGTAAGAATCATTTAAAATAAAAGTAAAAGATAAAAAACACCTATCCATTTGAACATAACAGCTTTAAAAAGGGTCTCATTGATCATGTTCTTTGGGAATATTCCAGTAAAAAATGGGAGTTTAATCATAAATATAGTATATTGAGCACGGCCATATTTCCACGGCACATCACTACAGTCAAAATGGCATAAAATAGAGGCCCAAATAGTTCTAATAAAAATCTGTAAGTGTTAAAAAATATATATGACGTGAACAACCAAATAACGAGTAAAATTGAGCTGATAGTAAAGATTCATTAAACGGGAACCCGTCCGTTTTAAAAATGCAAGAAACATTTTTAATACGATAAAGAAATAATAATGTATGTTTGTAATTGCTCTACATATACATAGTTTGTCATTTTATTTGCCAAACTTTTCCGAAATTCCGTCTGGACATGTTATAATTTTGTTTAGACTCGCGGCGGCATCGTATTTATATTGGGCCATCATTTAAGTAAATGCTTCAAATATTTACTAGTAATAATTTCAGTAGCTTTAGTAATTTCAAAAAAATGATACATATTCTAGCCTGCCAGATAGCATTTCAGGAATTAATAAATAACTGAAGCAACTTGGCAGGGGCTAACATTAATGACGCGAAGTAATTGCATTACGTGTCCATACAAATGTCGGTTTATTACGGCCGCCTCAATAGTGATCTGTTGCTCTGTGTCAGGTGCGGTTTCCTGCCAAGCGACACGATTGAGCCGCATTCGCCCATCTAGAGTAAGCATCTCCTTACGTTGTTACCACTTCGCACAAGATATTTGCACGTTCATAAACAACTGTTACGGGTGTTTGGTAGTAATACTATTTTCCTTACACTGCTTCCACGAAAAAAATGTCCTGTATTTTATTTAAATCGACAAACGCAAACCAATGGTTTACAAATTTACAATAATATTTTTGTTGCATCGCTGACGGATAAGTAATGACGCGAACCGCGATCAGACACGCGACTTTGATCAGTTCTATTTTCGGTTCGAGGCTGTTGATTATGTATAAAATAGTAAAATATGTAATTGGCTTACCTGCTTAACGATAATGGTGATGGGATGGGAGGTAGTATCTATACCGGGGATGACAGCTTATGAATGTCACATAATATTGAATAACACGCAAGGCACTAGTGGTAATAATTTTTGATATTGATTTATTGATAATGTTAAAGAACCCGACAAGGTAATGAATGAATTGTCAAAAAAAATCCGTGCTTTACTTAAGACATTATTTTGTACCCTCTCTTTAAATTTGACAGTATGCTATAGGCACCGATTCAAATAACAGATCTATAAAACAGAAGCATAATGGAGATTTTTTTTTAGTAAACCTTAGTCGACGAGAGAAAATAGTTTCAATAACACGGCAAACATCTTTAAATAACGGTAACAAAAGCGCACAAATTTTAATATTATGTACCAGGGTGATTATGAAAAAGCTTAAACATCATTATTTTTAGGAGCATGTTTTCCTTATTAGTTCAGCATAAAATAACACAACTTGTCGACGATACCAAAAACTTTCTGGTATGCTATTTTAAACTGAGAAAATAAGAAAAAAAATGTACCATTGAAATTATTTATTATTTGAACCACTTTTTGATAATCACCCAACTAAGTCACAGGGAACGCCAACCGCGCAATATGAATCCAATATACGAATATAACTCAATTAAAAGAAACAATGCTAAGCGTTGTGTCTGACAACACTTCTTTTTCTCAGCAGAATCTTACATTTTTCGAAGCCCTGAAGTGCTCAGACATCTTAAAGAGCATAAATGGCCTACTTGCAAAATAATATTTTTATGTTTTCTAAATAGGCTTCGACGTTTCTCGAGTTGTCAGCTACTAAAATATTTGTATTTGGGCAACAAAATAACTGAGTAGAAACTAGATAACCTTAAAAAAGTTTGACAATTTTTTTTATCGTTGTCACGGTAACGTACCCCCCTGCACTGAGTGCTGCTCGACATGCTCTTTTAGGTACTGTTTTAAATACCTATAGTGACTTAAAATTTAGTGATTTATACAAAAGAACGATAAATATGGACCGCCAAACTCCATACATTGAAACGCAGCGCCATCTATTGCATTTTTTACACACTACACTTACTTTAAACTATAATGGTTTCTTCCTTAAAGCTTGAACTTTTGACAATAACGTTAAAAGAAGCCCGATCCACCTCAATTTGCATGTATACGTATGTATTCCATGAGTTTTTTCTTGATCGAACACCCCACAGGTTATTTAATGGAGCCCACTAGTTCAACTGGGTATAAAGCCTCTGATTTCCATGATGCCATTGTAAGTCTAGTACAATGTCATTGTTGGTTAAATAAAGTAACTGTACAGTAAAGTAACTGAACCAGGGAACAAAAGTAGGCATTAGACCTTACAAAGAATAATTTCATAGAAATAATCTTGTCTTTGACCTTAAGTATTAAAAGATTTTTCTTGCGTGAAGATGGTAGATCATAAACATTTAGCTAAATTGAAACTTAACAAAGCAAAATAGTTTCAATAGCAGATAATATTTCAATGCTTTTAATACGCACTCAGTCAAAAGTCTCCTAAAAATCACGCTCTTTGATTTTAGTACCAGAAATACCGTAACGACTTCAGTCCTGTTTCAATGCCTTGCATTAACGGAGTTCAACATTTGAAACTATTCAATTATAAATAAGCAGTGAAGCGCCAATGGAAACCAAGCAATAGTTAACCCAGTTATTACAGTTATTAGGGTTTCGTACCAAAAAGGGTAAAAAATGAGCTCTTATTGTGTGATTTCGTCTGTCCATCGGTCTATCTGTTCAGGAATTACTTATGCTATCCATTTGAAATAGTGTAGAATTTTTAATCCAAATTGAAAGCATTAGTACTTGCAGAAAAAATTTCCTGTGACAAACATACGGACGGCCGAACGGAACGCGTCGCACCCTATGGTCATTTTTTGTAGCATTTTGGTACGACTGCGAAAATTTTGGCACATCGTGAAAAACTTATCATGATAAAAATTTTAGTCAACATATTCCTGAGGACTATAATATACTCACTGAATATGAGACAATGTGATAATACTACCCTTTGTTCAAAGCAATATGCATCCGACACGAGGTAGAAGCAACAATAATTCAATCACAGCGTATTGGAAACATTCAGATTGGTGGATTCTTGTCAGATTCATATCGTGCTAGTTCGTGTTGCTTGTCGCTCTAATCTAATGACTGGTTTGAGATTTACCAAATTCTGCCAATAGTGTAAATTTTTACTCATTTATTAATTCCAATGAGAAAAGTAGAAATAAAAATTAAATTATTTGTCATTGATCGGAACACCATTTTGAGTAGGGTTTCATCTATTAAATGCGTTGATGCTAGTGCCTTTCCTAGTTTGCACCTTACCAAGTACGAACGATCTATTTAATTTTTATTGTTATGCACAAAATGAACTAAGTATAGAGCATAGCTTATGTGTAATATCCTATAGCGACTAATGCTGACATTTGGTTTTAGGAAAAAAATATGTTTTGATGCGATGAAAGACATTTGGCGATTTCTGTTTCCAGATCTTGAAGTCCCAGTGAAGGGTAAAGTTATGACCGAAGAAGCGCCAAGCGCTCCCGACACCACATCAGACATAACGTTATTCAACAAACTTTACTTATTAAATTAGCTTTAGTTTGTAACTTGGTGTGTGATTAAATAAGTTATTGCGCCAAGCGCCGGCCGGGCGGCGCAGCGCGTGCCTAGTCCGAATACATAAAACAAATATTTATCTACATAATTCTTACATAAATATACTTACAGAAATATTTATTTAACAATATGTCGTGTTAAATCAAACGAAAGTAAAAGAAATAATCGGAAATATGTACGCTCGATTACATTGTAAAAAAGCGAGCTCTCGAGCCAAGCCTGACTACATACTGTGGTCAAATGTCTACGCTCTGCCTGTGTGTTCTTAAATACGTAAATGTTAAATGTTATAAATGTATACCGGCCTAATTCAAATTAACTTATTACTTAAATTAGATCTACCAGAAATACTTGTACAGCCGTAATTTCATTGTAATTGCCTCAAGCGCTGATCTAGATTTTCGGATTAGGACGCTTTCCAAAAGGACTACTAGTTTAATAAACTACTTGGTTACACTCACGTACCGCAAGCAAATTGAATGCATGAAACAGGTCATGTGAATTTGCGTCAAAAAAAAAAAGAAAATTTAGATAAGCTTTTGACTAAAGATTCCGGTTTTGCGACGGCTTGGCTTCAAGAACATACGCCGAACATATTTTTTTTATTGTACATACAATTTCTTTTAACTGTAGTTTTTCAACTTTGTTGCTTAGTGCAGAGAAATATTACATACATATTTTAGGAAAGCGTCTGTGATTATAAACGAAGAAATTTGATGAAAAACCGTTTTAATGTTAGTTGAGAAATATGTATAATTATTGTTAGTTTTATTGCGGTAACTATGTGTAATGTTAGGTTCGCGTTCGTCGCGCGCTATTGCAAGCGATGCTCGCCTTTTATTAGGCTTTTCTTAGGCACGTTGTAAATACACGATTTAACTTCTTGTTTTGGACATTTGAGGCACTTAACATTTAGTGAATGTGTTCCGCGGCGGCACAGGTTCCGCAGCTTACACGGTAGTGCGGCATTGTTGGTATATACATGGTCGTTTGGCTGCTTGTACACATTGACTATTTCAGATTTTATTAAAGTTGGCATGTGAAGGATGAATTTCTATTTATATTATAAGACCAAATGTGCGGAATAAAATTCATGTTCAAAATTAACATTAATCTTGAGATGTTTATGTATGTTGTATTATAAAATCAAATTATGTTTATCGGCCATACCAGTACAAATAATAATCTTTGTTAAAAACTAACATTTACAGTGATTAATATACCTACCTACTTATACTATTATAAATTATGTAAATTAACCCTCAACGTACCTACTTGCAAAAAGCCTTAAAAATCATAGATTTTTAAAAAGATATGGGTACTAGCGTCTACTGGCCGATGGCCAAGGAAAATTATGTATTTTTATAAAAAATATTGTTCTTAATTAACATATAAAATATGTTAAAATGAAAGTACATTATTTCGTATTTTTCTAACATTATAGTAGCGTACGTATTGAAATTAAATGATCAAGCTGTATAAGTGAAAAATGGTTATATTATAAATATTGTTATCACTGTGTATTATATAGGGTACCTGCGCTGCAATGTTCTTTTGGGATCTTTTATTTTTGTAACATAATATTAGGGGCAGCGCGGCCCCGCGCCGGGGCGCACTCTGTGGTGGAATTTCATTTATATATCGTGTACCTAGTTCGGATGATTTAATTAATCGAAAATGTGATTGACGGTTTATGTAAGTAAATGTTAATATTATTAATTAAATACCTATATCATAGTGTCACTGCACCAAGTGCGAAGGTAGGCCGCATCAACGATTGTAGATTTTAATATGTTGGGTGATGTTGTTTTCATTTTTTTATTTTGCGGCTCTTGTATAAAATATGGCACCGTGTTTTAAATCTTTAATACCGTCCAGTGAACACTAAATTTATTGACATGACATGTTTTAGACATTTATTTGGGTAGTGATAGCGACAAAATGAGGAGGTCATCAGTTGTACTAAAAGGATTCAAATGAACTTTTTACGTAGTGTGAACACGGTAACAGTTCAATCTTTGGTAATCAAAGTTGAAACAGTGCATAAGAGGTATCAAATGCCATGCAATTCCCTGGCCAGCAATGCCTACTAGAACGAACTATCAAACGAGGATGTCTGCTGTATCACAAAATAACCTTGAATGTCCTTGAAATTGTAAGACTCTGGACCAAAAAGCAGGGTGTTTGAAGTCGGTGACTGAAAATTGAGTGATCAGTAATAAAGAAGATTGCACAAAAGACTCCATTACACCCAAATGGACCCCTAGTACTGAAACTTCACATCGCGGACGATATATGCCATGCGCCCAGGGTCCTGCGCCTCGAGCCCTGTGCTTAGGCTGAAAATAGACGACGCACAGTTCCTAATAAGATCGAGGTTGGCAATGACGACAAGTTAGTATATCCATTTTGGGCGGGGCAGTCTCTTCAGCAAATGAAATATATGGAGGGCTACAAACATGTCCATTTATTTTACGGAAGGGCGATATTTACTCATTTGCTTTGATTACTAAAGCCTCAACTTGCGCAATGCAATTACATCTATACACTTGAAGTAACTAAACAGTCGAAGCGTTCAAAATGTTAACATAAATTCTTACTCTCCTAAAAATATGGTTTTTGAACGCTCCGGCTGTTTCGCGACTTCTGCTAGTGACCGGACATGCGTATTGTAACTTACGGTTCGCGTTGTGCTCTTTCGTGAGTAATGAGTATAAGTTAAAGTTACAGACATCCCGTAAAGCTGGCGTGACGCACTGATAAGCGATTGACTAAGGGTTATCGGGGATTGGGAGGAGTGGGAAGAAAAAGAAGTACAACGTATTACGCTACCAGTGGAAGTCATTCCTGTAAAATTTTACGTTTTTGTCTTCTTGCTGGTAAGAGTATAAAAGACTTAGAGTAATGACGCGAAGTTCCTTTGGATCCGTTTAATATAGCTGGACGTTCAGGACTAGGATAATCGTGCGGTAATCCACTAAAATAAATATTGTTACTTATTTTTGTCCTAAATACCATTTGATAGTTTGCGACTTTTCTATGCAACAGAACAGTTACCACCTATTATTTTGAATATTAGGATAACAATTGAACTGACAGTATAAGGGATAGTACCTGCTTTCAATTAAAAAAAAAGTTCCTTCAGATATTGTTGTAGAAATTTTATATTAAAAACAATTAATCTTGATAGATAGTGCAGATAAAACGGGATGGTCAAGTTTATTGTGTAACATAATGCACTTAACGCACCTCCCCCGCTGTCTTGAGTAGGTACGGTTAAAAAGCTTCAAATTTACTGCAACGTGGGTGCTTGTCCATATAGAGTTATTTTATTAATTATTATGTATACACGCTTTTCCCCAGTTTTCATAACATTGTTCGTCGGTCTTTTCAATGGGTAATGTTTTATAAAACTAGCATGTTTGAAAGATACACGTGTGCATAGTGAAGTTATTTGCAGCTCCCACTTTGACGCTTTAACAAAGGCAACACTGATCTGTGATGGTATGACATAGTTCATTAGGCTGTGCGGCTTGCTGGTCCCCTCTGCCTGCGTCACGACGCAGCCCGGTGAGGGTGCCTGACGCGCGGGCAGAGGCTCGCTGGCCGACTCGCGCATCCTGCATCCCATTCTATATTTTGACTAAAATTTTTGAATCCTTTTTATGCCACATATTTTGATTCCTTTTATTCGTTTTGTGTATTTCATTTTACCAAACGTGTTACCATTTTATACAGTATTTATACGTGATTGTGTACTATTATTTTATGATCATTAAGACAGTATTAATATTTTGCATGATTTTTATTTGTACACTATACAAATACAAGGAATCGGGTATCGTTGCTTCGGAAATACTGACAGCCATTAAATTTACAATGCACTACGACTCTTCCTTAAGAAATGACACATAAACTATTGATTATTGCTTCATCATTATGACCTGTGAACGAGTCCACACATACCACTTTTTATGTTAGCAGATCTCTCGGTGAAGTTCATACAAAATGACAACGCAAAAACATAAAAAAAAAACATTATTTTGCGTGGCGAAAGACTGCTAGGTTCAAAAATCTCACACTCGGGTACCGATTGCTTAAAGACCCCAGTTAAACATTACTCCGACACCCAGCACGCCGCGACCGGGTCTCGCGCCAGGCGTGTCCAGGCCACGCTTTTAACTTCTATTTTTTAATGCTCAAATGAAAGAATTGAATTTATTGCTTCTGGTAAATCAACCATTGGTGTTCAGTTGCATATGGGACTACTAATAAATAGATTTATGCTTACTGACAGAAGTAAATATTAAAGACTTTATCTTGTCCTGCTCTGAGTCAAGCCGAAGCCCTACGCCCTACACCCCCCGCCCCTCACCGACGTCATACAAACAAGGCAGTGTTTTGTATACATATTATTTATCGTGATTCCGGGCCACTAAAGCCCATACAGTAAATACCTTACAGACACGCATGTATACATAAAAGTTTAAAATAAAGTTATACGTGAAGCTAATATCGTACTCGTATAGATAGGTATTTTATTGTACGAATGCGTGTATCTAAGCTCTTTATAATCTTTAAGCGAAGCCAGAAGACCGCGCGTAGTCGGGAGACACAAGATGACGTAGTAGTTTCGTTAAAGGTCCAAAGTGCAAGGTTACAGAGTGCAGTGGTGTGCCATTAGTTAAGTACTCGTACAGGGTTCGCAGCAGTCGGCCGGGAGGGGGCCTTGCCTCCCTTCCTTTACAAGTACAATGCTTCAGTTTTCTCTTGATGCAACAACTAATTTAGACAATAAACGGTTCAACAATAAGGTGCCAGTGTTCATAAATGAAGTTTAGCTTCGGTTAGTCAGTTAATCGCTATATTACTTTCTGTCATTGCTTATTTTTTATCAAACAATCATTAAATATTGAGTAAGAGTTAATATACACATAAACACCTACTATTTACTTTTAATGTTAGGTTGTAATATATAGCTTAATTAAAATTGTATTTTAATGTGAATGTAAGGAATATCTATATTTATGAATTAAAATATTAAGTATTTTAAAATATACACAATGTGTGTTACATATAACTGTACATTTTGAGTTCAATTAATGGATAAGTTGAGTAATTAGGCTATGCGTGCCCGCGCGCGTCGGCGCGGCGCGCGGGCGCGCGGGCACTGTCCCTTCGCTCAGGTTTGCTCGGCTGCCCTCGGGCCGCGAGCGCGGCCGCGCGCGCGCGCCCCTCGAGCGCGCGCGCGGCCGCCAGGGGAGGGTACGCGTACGGCGTCGCACACATTCCAAAATAACGCTAATGGTAACGCTATAAAGAGGCGATACGATTCGTAAGTTAACCACTTTGTTGTTCATTAACGATAAGTTAGATTTAATCTCAGTCGATGTGTTGTTTAACTTTAATCTGTGTATAGTATTCTCTCGGTTAAGTTTTTGTGAGGGCGTAAATTTGAGCGAATCGACATGCTTCAGCCTCGAGGGTTCATAGTAGCTGTAAGTCTTTTAAGTACCTAAGCGTTAATTTCTGTTGCACCTAACTTTATTTGGCGAGCCGTGTAAGTTCTATTTCATTAATATTGTACATATAGTTAGGTCAAAGTAAACAGTTTCATTCAATCTAAAAGGTTATTGTTGATTCTGATAAATGGGGCTGTCGAATACCAATGCAATTCGCATTTGCTGTTATTAAATTAATATCTTCTATCTGATACAATAGGGTATACGGCTATTTATGTGTTGTTGTCGTGGAGGGCAGGGAACGCAACCCTCGCATCGGGCCGCGGCCCGGCCGCCGGTCCCTGTCGTAATTGTAATACTAAGTACACCTCCTAAGTTACGCCGTAAAGGCTTCGTTGTAAGGCCGTTTGCATTCTAACTGAACCACTGATTTTATTATTTTAATTGGAAACGTATTTTAGCCACAATGCAAAACCAATCATCACATCGTAGACATCACTATGTATCCGTTAATCTGTGTGTGTAGAAATAATTTGAATTAGTCGAAACTATATCCTGAATCAATCCGGTAATATGCAGTGTTCTCTATGTTAATGTAAGTACAAAATATGTACCTTAAGGTTCGCTTATTTTATAAAGTAGTGTTATAAAGCAGAAAACTTACAACAAACTAGGAGGCTCGTATCTCCGACCCTCCTCTGTGTGCATATTTCGTTATGTTAATTAATTGAAGCATGTCGGTGTAGGAATACGCGTGCCTGTGACGTCGAATACGTTTTCTGACGTAGAATTACCGATAGCTACGCTCCTTTGTTACAGAAAGGGCCAGTCGAGTCTTTTTTCTGATCAGGCAAACTACTGCAAGCTTAGGCACATAATTCGTCTTACAGGCTAAGTAAATAAATGTTTAGGTTTAACTTATTTTAAAGAAGCAAGTGTTTGCGCCATCGCGATAAAAGTTCAGTTAGAGTGGAGATGCCGGGGTAAAGTACTAGCCACGCTACACTGTGTCATTACCTCACATTACGTCTTTTATACCATTGTAAGGTAAATAGTTAATGTTGTCACTAAATCTTTAAATCTATTTTAATTGTAAATTTTGTTTAGAAATATCTAAGTTTATAACTGTAAACACGATCTATTTTTAGACGGCAACATAGATACATGCATGGCGATGTGGATGCCGCATGAACATCGTCGGTGTATTTATTTCCCTGGTGATCAAGAAACACTGTGAGACGCACGCACGCGCGGCGGCGGGAGCCGCGCTCGCGCCGCCGCGCGTTATTGTAGAAATAAATGATATTTTCGTTTAAATCGTTGACTTCTCATTTTAACTTTTAAATGTCATCCTTATCCCTGTAAGTAATGATAACCGTCACGTCGCCTGGGGCCCTTACATGTTTGGTCAAGTGTAACCCTCAGTGCATTCCTTTCTTATGGCACTAGTTATTAGACGGAGCACTGCACTGGCAAGGGCGGATCCAGCCAGGAGTGGGTCACATAGTCGTGGTCTTGTCATATTCTGTATGGTGACAAAATATATAAATAAAACATTATGTTCAATTAGTGGTCCACCTAAGTCCTGGAACCAGATCAGGGGGGGGGGGGGGGTCATGACCCCCATGACTCCTGCCCCTGGATCCGCCGCTGGCACTGAGTTATAAATTATCTTTGGGACAGCTATGTTAAGGCCGCTATTTACTAGATTTTTTAAAGTTTAACATTCCAAGAGTAAGGTTCATTATGATTTTAAATTTGTTGGTACACAGCTTGTATAAGGGCTTGTAATATTTATTTATTCTTTTCTTTAGCACATTCAGTACCCATAACCCGTAACCATACATTTACATAAAGATGAAGAAAATCAAAAGTAAATGCTGACAAATTAAAAGCAAAACCAAACCACGTTTATTTACATATTTTACATAGAATTAATTATGTATCGAATACATTATTACAAAACCTGTTTGTTAAGTAGTATTTTGTTTAAGTATTTAGGGTTGCATCCTGATGGCGGCGTCGAGCCGTATCGTCTCGCCATTGAGCATGGGGTTGCGGATGATTGCATCGACCAGCAGCGCGAACTCTGCGGGCCGACCCAGCCGCGCGGGGAACGGCACCGATGCCTCCAGCTGCTTTATGGCCGGCTCCGGCATCATCTCCATCATCGGCGTGCGGAATAGACCTGCCAAAGACAGGCCCTCTTTTCAACTTCAACGACCAACAAGCGTTGTATATTACCTACAGCCAAGAGGCTTATATGGGGGTGCATTTAATTAAATTGACCCGACTTGGCCTTATTAAGAGGAAACACAAGGGCCGTTTTTGCATACAAACGTCGTCCCCTGTTTCCTCTCTGGATAATGCCAGTAGAGCAATTTTTTTGTTCCAAAACATCGATGGCCATCATTATGCATGTCCCTATGTTTTCCTTTTTTTTCATAAATTAATTATTAAGAGAGATATGAACATTCAAAAACCTAAAAAATTGGCCAGATTTTCGGCTGCGTTCATACATTCAGAAAACAAATTTTACTAGATTATATAAAAAAAGAAAAACATAGGAACACTGCCAAAGCCTTTCTTTAATTTTTAAAGCAGTTAAATCGGTTAAGTTTTGGAGAAGGAATCAGGGGTCTACGAATCTTTGATTTTGTGTACTTTTAATAGGTATTTTCAGTCCAAGCTGCGGCTGTCTCTATTGCGCTCTGCGGGTTTGTTCGGGCATTGCGTGACAGCAATAGATTTTACAAAAACCTATTTTCCAATTCTCTAGGCCTTGGTGTTTCCTCTTAAGGGATATATTTTAACTAAAATAGGTTTAGTAAGCATTTCTGGATAAAAGGGTTAATCTTGACCTGACATCTAAGTCCAATGTGGTGTGTCGCCGACCCCAACCAGCACTGGTGATAAAAAAGCTCAAAAACGTAATAATTAATAGAATCAGCTTAAGAAGATCAGTTTACTAAGAATATATATTTCGAAAGCTATGTCTGCGAAAAGTAGGCTATGTTTGCCTAAAAAAGTGCGATAAAGTATAATATCCATCGAAGGGTTCATCGATCCGTACCATATTGAGTGGAGAGTTGACTTGACGAACACGAAAAGTCATCCAGATCGATCCACTCGATCGTAAATTACTAAAAAAGGGATATAAGAGATAGAGTTACCTGGCGCTATAGTGACAACCCTGATGCCTTGCTTGGCGAGGTCCCTAGCGATGGGCAGCGTCATACCCACGACGCCCGCCTTAGACGCCGAGTATGCCGCCTGCCCGATCTAGAACACGACATCATCATTCTGTTAGCATCAGCATTCTGCCTTGGAGTACGCTTTGGCCATGATCCCAGATTTGGTAGGTCATGTTATTACATTGGAGCGACTGCCATCTGACCTTCGCAAGCCCTGTTACAGGGGAACCAGACCGACAGGATCATGGTTACTCATTTACACGAATGTGCAGTTTTCTTCACGATGTTTTCCCTCCCCGTGGAGCGTTGGTTACTACAGTGCTTAGGTAATGTACATAAGTTAGAAAAACTCATTGGTAAATGGCGACCGCTGGAGATCGAACTCGGTACCTCACGATCACCAGTTCACCCCCTGGCCACTAGCCCACCAACGCTCTGTTCTATGCCTGCTCATCTAGAATACGACATGATGACCTGTATTTAAGGCACCTATACCTAACTGTCAATTACATACCTTGGGCGTGAATTTTAGACCAAACTTATTTTTGTATTAAAAAAAAGGTCAACTTTTTACACGACTGCTGCCAGAAGGGAAGGTTATGTCTATAAGTTTACGGTTTTCGGACTTTTCCCTTTACTTGTGCTATAAGATATACCTAGTTTCTTGGCAAGTTTAATGATTCTAGATCAACAGGAAGTAAAACCCTAAAGTTTTTTTATTCCCTTGAGAGTGGCTTACAATATGCGGCATAAACGTAAATATTTTCTGATTATGTGACTTCGAAGTTTGATTTTTTTTACAGCTCTAAGGGATTGCAGTCCTGAGTATTTGATATTAATTTCAACTTGATACTTGTAGGCATTCCCGAGAAAAAGGATATTTATAGACAGACGGACAACGAAGCAATCGATCCTACAAGGGTTACTTTTTCTTTTGAGGTACGGAAACCTAAAAACATGGAAACAGATTATTTAAGACTACCTACCTACCCATACCGGTACACGCTTAAAAAACGTCATTTTTGCAAATTGGCTTACCAAACGTCTACCATCATTTATAATATTAATATCCATCCAAAAATCCAGACATCGTTACTTTCGCATTTAAAATATTACTAAGGTTATCGAAAATACCTGGCCATCGTAGGCGGCGACGCTGGCGGTGTTGACGATGACGCCGCGCTGCCCGTCGGCGTCCGGTGCGTTTTTGCCGATCATACCCGCCGCCAGTCGGATCACGTTGAATGTCCCTATTAGATTAACCTGCAGGACAATTCTCGCGTTAGTAGAGTTAGAGAAGAGTCAACTAGGTATCTAGTCCCCAGAAATACAGTAGTTTTTGGTACAGTAGTAAGTCTACATATAACTCAAATTAAAATGAATCTCGACGAACGCGAGAATTGGGGCTTGCGACCAGGAGGTCCACACGACCACATCACCACATAAACTCTATGTTATGAGGGAAATAAACAAAGTAATTGATAACAATACAATAAACAATATTTTTATTGTTTCCCAAATGTTGATTCCTTCCCTATTCTAAGAGGCCGGCCAAAAAGAGAGGTAACAAAACAAACTGCAAACTCCTTTAAAATGCGAAAAAAAAATTGGCATGCTATTCTATACATAGATTCAAATAAAGTGTTTCGTTAAAGATAAGTTCGATTAAATACGTATAAATAAATTCACTATATTCATTTTGAAACAACATAGGTAATATATGTATACGAAACTTATAAAAGCTGCTGAAAAATGACTTGTCGCGAATTTAAGAAATTTATTTACTACTTACATTCGAAGCGGTCAAAAAGATTTATACAAACATTAAATCTCTTAAAAGACTGAACCTCATCGCCTGCCTAGAAATAAAGGTATCTCCTGCAAACTGTAGGTACTTGTATTCAGGTTAAGTAGAGAAGAAAGAAAAAGTTTGTATATTCCGCCTTTCACACCCACTGACGTACCTCAACGGTTTTCTGAAATACTTTGAGATCGAAGGGCTGTTCCTTCTTGAAGTTGTACACGCGCTGTGCGGAGGCGATGCCGGCGCAGTTGACAGCGACGTCGAGCCGGCCGAAGCGGTCACGGGTGGTCTGCAGCGCGGCTTTCACGTCTGTCTCCGACGTTACCTAGATTACATAAACCCAAAGGTTAAGTACCATGTTTTCAGACAACGGCGTCTATTTACGCAAGGTTTTTTAGGTATTAGAGATTGATTTGTGTTTGACCTGTCTCCATTGGTAGGTAAGTGGTGATGACTAACAGGTAACTCTATAAGCTGCAGCGCGTTTACCCAAAAGAGCCCATACTCCTCTATATTCTCTATACTCTCCTATGCTCCCAAGTTTACGTACGACCGAAGTTTGGTTTCGGCCAGAAATTAGATTCGGCCGTGGAACATGTGTCATATTAGGGACACCACTCTCCTAATGGCTTTAAGTGTCTCTCAGTCAGTCGGCCGAAGTTCTAGTTGTCAGGTGTTACACGATGGTGTTTACTTCCTTTTTAGTTAACAACTTGATGAATATTATATTGATTGTGAAAACGACATTCTTACTAACGTTTAATAAAATCTAACAAATCTGAATACGTTTTTATTTCGGACGATGATGTTTTGATGTTAATAAATATTGTTATTGATTTAGATTGAAGTCTACTTTAGGTCGAACATTATAATGCTATCTACCGATGCATCAAATATGAACACGGCTAAGTAGAAGGCACCTAGCGAGGGTATACCGTAAAGAGGGTAATCCGAAAAATACCGTATAACTTGTACAGGTACATACATCTACCGGTACGAAGGCGGCGTTTTCTCCGAGCTTCTTGGCGGTTTCGGCGCCGGAGCTAGAAGGCAGGTCGCAGATGACGACGCGGCCGCCCTGCTTCAGAAGCTGCTCTGCCGTGGCGAGGCCCAGGCCAGAGGCGCCACCCGTCACTAACCCAACCAGACCCTGCGCAGCAATACATTTTTAGCATTTCGAAATCAAACTTGGAAGACAATTTTTTTATGTCACAGCGGCCCTAACATAACAGCCCACTTCAGCCCAGGTTTAGTTTAACCCCTCCCTGTGTTTCTGTCTAACTAGTGTCATAAGAAAAAGACGCAGATAGAGATAAACTAACCTTGGCCAGTCATGTTAGGGCCACAGATACTCTCTCGAACACTGTTTTATATACAGCATCATTACATTGGTATTATGTAAGTATATAAAATTAATAAAAATAAATCTTTTAAGAGTGCATATAGTCAGTTACATGTAAAATCGCAAATAGGTAGTTACAAAAAAATTGAAGCATATAAGTACTTGTTGTATAAGTACTATATGTGTAGTGTGTATGCAGGAACGAATACATTAAACTTGGGCGGTTATGTTAGGTCCTGTGAAAATCGTTGAAAATATATTTTTCAATGTTTAGATTGGACAGCTTAGGATAACCGTTTTTAATTGTGAGGCCTAAAACAAACAGGGGTGGGCAAAATGCCTTAGTCACCCACCGTTTTATACATAGATACTTAGTAAAATATTTTCGCTGGTTAGGTATCTTTAGCCCAGTGCTCGACCCCTCAGTGTGAACCGTGGCTTCGGTCTTGTTTACTTTGAGAAGGTAGATACCGGCAACGCTATAGGTACTAACATGTTCAAACAAACTGCTCAAACAAACTTTCTGTAGAATAAGTACCTATAGGGTTTGTTTTTCTTTTCAATTAAATGCTTGTTTTTTTCGCAGTCGGGTTTTTTTTTCATTATCAAATGACCAATATAAATTGAGCTCCCTTTTCAGGTAGGTGCGGCTGATGCTGACATCATAAATATATATATACGTTGCCCAGACGTCAAAAATATCTAAACACGTTTATGCCACTAAACATAAAGTCGATGCAACATATTTTGACAGTATGGCTGTATATATATTTTTACAGCATTTTTTTACGTGTACATGGACTTCGTTTTGAGTGGTCGTATTACTCACACCCACCCCTGACTAAAATAGTATCCTATTGTCCTAATGTTACAAACGCGAAAGTACCTACCTAATGATATTTGGATGTCGGTTTTCTCAATCACGCTTTAACTGCTGGACGGATTTAGATGAAATTTGGCAGACATATAGATCATTTCCTAGATTAAAACATAGGATACTTTTATCCTGTAGTATGCATAGGACCTACATACTATCACGCTGGGGAAGCCGAGGGTCAAAGCTCTTAGGCTATATGCTTTAAAGTCGGGTCCAAAATATACATCTAAAAGTGATCAAGCTCCCTAAAATTTTGGAATGTGCGAAATTGTAAATTAATGTCAATAATGACTTTTTGGCCGATTTGTGTATGCTTTAGTTGAACGCTTAACAATTTTGAAATAACATACATCTTTACATATTTTTGACGACCTGTATGGCACAGTGGCACATGTGTCTGCCTACTGTGCAAGAGGTCCCGGGTTCAAATCCTGGTATGGGCAAATATTTGTGTGACGAATATGAATGTTTGTACCTGAGTCATGGATGTTATTTGTATTTAAGTATGTATTTATCTATATATGTATGTTTATCCGTTGTCTAGTATCCATAGTACAAGCTTTGCTTAGATTGGGACTAGGTCAATTGGTGTAAATTGTCCCGAGATATTTCTTTATTTATTTATTTATATACAGACTGCTATTGTTGAATACCAAATTTAATCATTGTAATTGTCTCTATACAGTGTGTACAGTCAGCAGCAGAAGAAGTTGAACACTCAGAAGTAGTCAAAAAGATATACATACAATCTTATTTTCTTGACAATAGAGTAGTTTATAGATCTCTTTGACTTCTTCGACTGTGTAGATTTATTTTGCTGCTGATTGTACATTAAATAACGAACCTCCCTCGAACCACAAAACAATACAAAGATTCTTCATTGTTAAACCACACAAGAAAACAAACAAAGAAAATAGTAAGAGCAGAATGATAACAAGTTGAACAGCAGGCGAGCACCACTAACCACCTTAATGTTTATGGAAAACATATGTCAAAATTAACTTTAAGGTTAGTTTACAGATAACCCAGAGAGGCATCCGAACCGAACATACTGTCCACATTTACTAGGCAAAGTATTATTGAAGTCAAGAGAAGACTGAATAGTTTCTAAAAGCAACGAGTTATGCAACATAAAAATAAAATTGATTATTTACCTTTAGCATGGTTCCAAGATAAGGTCTTTACTTGTTAAGAGATAAATGTGTACTATTAACAGCGAACACGATAGCAAGCGGCGCGAGCGTTCGGGTAACCGACCTTTGTTCTCTTATTCAGTAGTACGGAGTGCGCGTGCGACTGCCAGCGGACAGCTATATTAGCGCGATCTCCTTGTCATGATTATGGAGTACCTATATTCTACTCTAAATTGAATACTTCGGCCATTCGGCTTCCTGCTACTGTAGCACGCTAGAGTTTATCTCCCACATAAAAGCAGCTGTCCCTATCGCACGCGTATACGGGTAGGAAGGGGATATAAGCTTTATTTTAGTGATAAAAGCTGGTGTGCTAGCGCCTCGGGACCAAATTAACTAGGTTGGAAAGACTTGGTTCTGGTTAGGTATAACGTTTTTTTTTCTGGTACCTACCTGTTGTAGTTTCGAGTATGAGTAAGTATACATAGATTAAACGAGACGAGACACGAAAATACTCTTTATTGAACATCTCACATGCAGTAATGCAATTGAACAACCACCTAAAAGATATATAAAATAAATAATGCTTTTGGAACCCTAAGTTGTCTGAATAAACAATTTAAATAATAAAATAAATAAACATTAAAATAATGAACAATTTGGAGACGTTATCTCTTAGGAGTGATTACTTACAGTCCAACCATTTGGTATCAGAGATACAGAAAGGGACAAAGTTAAAGAGATTCAGATACAATAAAATAAAATTAAAACCGCACAAGTGCAACTTTAACTCACGCACCCAGAGTTCCGTACAAAAAGTATAATGTAAATATAGTTCATCGAAATGATAGAAAAACTTAAATTTTAGGAATCGAAATTTACTACCGATTTCTTAAATTTTTATTTTTTTTAAATTTAAAAATAAATTTAAATGATACCTGACAACACAAAGAAAAATTAAGGGTAATGGCAGGACTCGATGCAACATCAGCATTCCGTGCCTTGCGTTTGCCAGTTGTTGTCATTATCATTTAAATTTATGTATAGGTTTAGAAAAATTTAACTTTGTAGTTGATAAAAGGTTCGAAGTTCGAGAACACATTGATACACGTCCCGGTTAATTCTAAAACTGCAAATACAAGTTTGTAATCGCTTTTTTTTAATATATCAAATAAACGGCATAAATGGCCGTATTTTAGAATGGCGTTTACCTAGAAGCTTGTTTTTATTACGGCTCCAAGGGACCATAGAACTAAGAATCAGATATTAATTTCTACTTACTTAATTGCCTACACATGTTGCTGAGAAACTTAAGTGATCTTATTAGGGTTCCTTTTAAGATACGGAACGCTAACAATATATATAAAATAATAAAATATTTTTAGTCATAAATATAAACGGACAATATTTTACTCAAGTACATATTTACAACTAGCTGTTGTCCGCGACTTCGTCCACGTAGCATTCCTTCATGAAGCGCCCTTTTGTTACTAACCCAGTATGGAATAATAATCTACATGTACACTATCTACTCTACACTAATATAATAAAGAGGTACACTTTGTTTGTTCGTATGTAAGGGGTCATCTCTGACACTACTGAGCCGATTTCAAAAATTATTTCACAGATAGAAAGCTATCCGTGACGGACATAGGCTACTATAACTACGCGAACAAAGTCGCGAGCGTCCGCTAGTCTAAAATAAATATAAAAAGGTATTTCTCTTAGCCCTCTAGGTTGGCAACGCATCTGCAATATCCTTCATGTTGGGAATGTCTATAGGCGGTGGTGATCACTTACCATCAGGTAACCCACTTGCTTGTTTTCCTTTTTATATGGTATAAAAAAATATCGCGAGCAGCAGTATGACGTTAGCACACAACTTCTATACCCCCCTCCAGCGTGCTTGAAGTGCGAGCTCCATGTAAGCGCGTGCGATGATGCGTCCCGCTGATATAAATACTCTTGAGTAACTTGCGAGACCCGAGGGCGACCAGTATTATAACGTTAGCAAATGTCCCCTATCTTTGTTCCTGCTCAAGCGAGCCCAAGAAGCCTAAAGGAGCAAAATACAACCGATCTTTTTGCCAAAATACATCAAGATTATTTGCTGCTCGTAACGCGTAGAAGTCGTGTAGCGTTGTCCCGTAGGAATTTTGCATCTTTACGGAAAAATCCGAAGTTCATCCAAGGTTTAAGCTATCCCCATTCCAAATTTCGTCTAAATCCGCCCAGCCGTTTTAAGGCGCAGAAGAACCGCGCACAACTCATTAATCGTTATCCTGCAAGAACTATGCATTTTTACGGAAAAAGTATGCTATGTATTAATCCAGGGTAGAAGCTATCTCCGTTTCTCATCCAAATCCCTCAAATAATGAATGAACACTATTAATAATTAATTATTTAAAAAAAAGCATATTTCTGGAAAACTGAGAATTTGTATTCATCTTTATTAGAGTAAGTGAGAAGCAAGTTTCAAAAGTCACGCTTAATTTCTTTCTAAAATATAGTTGTATGAAGTTAAGTATTTTTAAACCCTAATTTTTTGCTTTTATGCTGAAATAGGTAAATCTTTATTTTAAATAATAAGTATGAATTCTAAGTTTCATGATTCTAGAACAACTAAGTAATTTTTTTCCATACAAACTTCACCCCCCCATTTCCCCCCCTTTTTTTCAACATTTTTATACCCTGAAACCTATTCTGGACTTATTTAAACAGATCTGTGAAAACTCCATCTAAATCCGTTCAGCGGTTTTTACGGTTTTTACGTGATGCGCGTACAAACAAACAAACAATTTTTTTTTAAATGGTCTTATTGTGTTCATTTACTCATTTTAAGTCGCCCTGTGTGGTTCTTTTTTTTATCTTCAATGACAGTCTCAATGATTTTATTATATTATTATGTGTAGATAAATCCATAGATACCTACCTGAAATTAATAAGAAGTCTACAAAGTCTGCCAAATGACGATTTGTGACGAGAGGTAGCAGAAAAAAAAGTGCTACATAAGAGATAAATAGTGTTCTTTGGGTGAGTCTAGAAATATATGCATGGTTACCTATATTTTATTACGGAACATTAAGTGTGTGTGTGTGTGTATATTCCATAGTACAATTAAAAAAAAAGTGATATACCTACTCTGTTTACTGGTAGAGAGCTCCATGAGCGAAAAGCCTGAGCCCGAGTAAAAGGACCAAAATAAAATTTACAAGAGAAATTAGGCACAGTCTATCTAATTAAATCTAGTGTTAGAACCTAGGTCCAAGTTAAGAACTGAAATGCTATTTGAAATAGCACGTAGTTTACAATTATGCCGCAGAATAGGATAAGTATAAGTTACGGCGTTAGTTTCCGATCAATAAAATTTAAAAGCACTGTGTATGAAGTTGGTTTTCACAAATGGCATTGTTCCACGAACGCGTTACTTTGATCACTTCTATATTTTAATCCAAGATGACGGATATTATTATTTTTATTAGAATGTAGACTGATATACCTATTGAGAACCTATCTATCATACAGAGCCTAAGATGGCGTGAGAAAAAGAGTTAAACGTTATAGAAAGTAATTCAAATGGGTACAAAGCATGTTTAAAATAAACGGAGACATTTTCAACAAGGTTGCATGTCCCCATTGTCACCAGCTGTAACAATGGCAATCGTAGTGCTACAATGTTTTATAATAAGTTACCTTTGGGCGCACGTAACTTATGAGCCCATTGCAGTTCGAACCGCCCATACAGTAGCAGTGACCCCAGCATGTTGCTTACAAGAATAATCTTGATCGTCTCAGTTACAACAGTTTGCATTGCGACAAAAGAAAATAAAGAAGACTCTAGCGAAGAAAATTCTGAAGAAGATGCAACTGATATGATGTTTTTGGGTAAGAATCAAAGAACAAAGCAGAGAGCGAATCAGAGTCCAAGTCCACCTCCAACGAAGCGACCTACAAAAGGCGAAGTGGTTGTCGAGAAATTTGTGGAAACTCTCATGTCCAGCGAAAGGTATTTAAAGTTGATAGAGACTGTCGACAAGAAGCTCAACCATGTAGACGAGAGTTTTCACGAGCGATCCAACGGTATTATTAAATATTTGTCGGAGATACTGCGCCACGTCAAGACGATGCCTTCTTCTGAGCTAGAAGAGACTCTTAAAATACTTAGAGCGGATCTAAGTACAATGAGGAAGACTATGTCCGAGAAATTGGATCCAATTCCTAAAATGAGAGGTAAGCATTAGCTATCTAGAAAATATTACTAACATTAAAATATTATTACTAACCGTCGAATTAGGTAGGTTCAACTTCGACAAATAGGTCAATTGTCAAATTCAATTCGGTTGGGCAGCATTCAGAAAGCTTCATAACATCTTCTCGTCCAAGTTACCGCAGTCCCTGAAGATGAAAATCTGACCAGTGCATATTGCCAGTGACAGATGACCTATGGTGTTGAGAGTGGTCGCTAAGTTTAGGGCTTTGTAAGAAAGCCCAAGGTCTCTTAAAGAACAATGGAAAGGTTTATGCTCGCAGTTTATCTGCGCGATCGAATCAGAAATTAGGAAAGTAAACTTTAGTTGCTCATACTTACATTAAATAGTGGAAGTGGGTGAAGCCACATTGCTCGCAGAACAGATCCAAAGTGTTTCCAAGTCGCGAAAACGTACTGGAAATACAATGCGTGCAGCGTGCAGACCTGCCACAAGGTGAACGTTGACCCGTGGTGATGGTTTTGGATAGTCTTGGATGCGAGCAGCTCAGGACCGGTCGTTGTGGCGATCTTCGGGAGAGGCTTATGTCCAGCAATGGACGTTTTTCGGCTGAAATGATGAAGATTTAATGTCTCTGTTACTCCTTGTACAGGTAATTATTGTAACTAGTATTTGAGGATGTTTATTCATTTTAATGAAAATAATCCCTAATACTTAAGTATAAACGTAATCCCTCTGCTCTGAAGACTCTATGGCGGTGTGTTTGGAAGTTAGATTGTTGAATCAGTTGAAAATGCAAAATTAAGCAAATACCTACGTACTTATATCAATTTAAAAAAATAAGATCTGTTACAGAAACCATTTATTGATAGGGGCAACTATAGTCTCTCATATTCCGAGCAATCCCCGTGTTTCTCTATTCTCTGCCTTCAGGAGGTCAAAGAGAAAGCAGGGAATAGAGAAACATCTCGATTGCTCCAATGATGAGAGAGTATAGCTCTAAGTTTGATAGTGTCCACAGGTTCAGCGGTTGCCACTACCTCTCTAAATATCAAAATTACAGCTTATTTGAACAATAAAACTTAAGAGTTGGTCCATTTTTAGGTTTCCGATATCAAACGATTAGACACCCTCACAGTTTCTCTACGTCTGTATGTCTGTTTGTATGACACTATCACTTATTCTCAAAAAATATCAAAATGTATTCCGTGCAGCGGTCCAAGTATAAAAATAGCATAAAAATGTTTTTAGGGTATACCTAACGTGACCATACGTCCCGGTTTGGGCGGGATAGTCCCGGTTTCAGGCAGTCAGTCCCGTTGTCCCCAGCGAAGCCAACATAGTCCCGGTTTTGCAAGCAGACCCAAAGATAGTTTAAAATTTATTTTTTCGCTCGAAATGCGTGGCCCGACACGCCACTACTGGGGGCTTAGTTAGTAAGTCATGCCATAATGCCATGCCAACTTAAATATTTTGTGCTTAGAGCGTTGATTATTTCGTTATTCCATCTTCTATAATAAAATACTTGTAAAACACTAAAAACTTTTTTTTATTATGTATTTCTGCAGATGTGTCCCGGTCTGACAAAATAAATGAATGGTCACGTTAGATATACCTCAGTAATTACCTAATTATCATCTGTTGGCTACTAACAAAAATGTATGTCATTATCTGAATAAATAAATAATTTATTATTATTATAGGTATCGTAATCCGAGCAAGGCTGGGTTGTTAGAATGTAATAATTTAAAGCATTGAATTATTAAGTTTAGATCCGATCTTTGAGTGGAACCTTTTAAAATAAACTGTTTTATCCTATAGAGTAAGCCTTAAACATTTAGAAAAAGCGTTAATGTATCTGCTCCATTCACTCTTACGATGTAACAACGTGAAGGAGTGAACAAACATTTCCCACCATCTCTAAATTTACTAGCGTACACACTCAGTGCTGTCATTTGGTCATCTAAGTCATGTTATTATACAACAGTTTAAAAAGTTTCTTTCGTGTATTAAATATGTTGTCGAATAGCAGCCATTCTTTTTATTCGCATAATATTCACATCGAATTTTGATGACGGTTCGTAGAGGTCTCGGTGCAATTTAATAAAATTCTTATGGTTATCGTTAGATTTTTGAGACAAGCAAGTAATATTTATTGTGCGAAATGGCGTACTTCGTGCATGGTTGCAGTTCGTATTCATCACGGTGTCCTAAAGAAAGCAATGAAGGACAACACATCAGCGTTTCCAAGTAAGTATTATTTGGTATTTATTCATTGGAATGTCGCGTTTTGGACGGCTAGTATTATTATGTGGGTTAAATTATGGAGCAAAGAGTCATTTGTGCGAGTTAGCGGACGCTCTCTATAGTCGTGCACCCGCTCCGTGCACCCACTCCGTGCGCCCGCGCGACTAAGCGGAGGCCCTTAATTTAGTTTACACTTCTCTTGGGACACACACGTGGTGTCGCTACTCCCCAACAGCTCGCCACAAGCTTTCTTGCGTTATAATTAATACTATTCTTTTATTTCAGTTTTCCCAAAAAAGAAGAAATGAAAGAGAAATGGATAAAATATTGGGACGGCCACAGGAACTAGTTGATTTATTTAAGAAATTACACCTTGTTGAGTTTCTTACCAGTAAATTTTCTGACATTCATAAGTGGTTTCTGTATGCCTAATCTGAATAAAAATATTTTGACCTTTGGTTTTGACTTTTGACTTCACACCACCACTCGCCCTTCGGGGTTGCACGTTGCTCATAAGTAGGTACTTCCATCAAAGGGAAGCTTCGGCGCCTGCGCACAGAGCTAGCCCTTCGGGCTCGCTGGGGGAGTAGAGGATAGAATAGAATAGAATATGCGTTTATTACCACACAAAGTAAATATACAGTTAAAAATATTTAAAAATTACAAAAACTTCATGTGACAAAAGGAGCGGGCTCAGCATTTGCTGCGAGTGCGAGTGAACGCTCGTACCTGCGCAGCGCTGGTTTTCAGTCCGCCCCTCACTAGAGCGCTCCCTCACTAGGTTAGAGGTAGAAGCATACTTGCTTACACCGCCGCTCACCATTCGGACTCGCAAGTTGCGCTTAAGATAGAAGCATGAAGTTCGGAACATGTGTTCCCTCGGTCCAGGGGTCTTTTTTAAAACTTAATTTGTTAAATTTTGAGGTAAAACAAACTTATCATTATCTAATAAGATCACGCTTCATAAATCGATGATCCAGGCGGTGGCATCAGCATCACACATTCAAGTGTAGATCGTAGAAGCAATTCTAATGCATATACGATCGCCGCTTGAATGAGCCTACCTATATCCATTATAAGAAAACAATTGCTCAATTGAGAAAACAATGGATTATCATGCTTCAAATCGTCAAATGCACACAATTAAAGCATACAACCAGTATAAAATGATATCGAGGCAGGCGAAATCTGTGCGCACATTTTTCTTGAACATTAATTAATATTTAATATCCGTTGATACAGCCACGAGCCCCAAAATGTTTTACCTACACAGTACATACGAGCAACTATTCCTAACATTTGAACATGTAACCTTTATTATCAGTGCCTGACCTGCAGGGTATTTGAAAGTATAAAAGCTTTAGTATAAGCTTGAAAGCATGGACATTTTGCACACCACCTAACAAATTGCATCACCGCCTTTTAATCCGCCATCACCTTAATTAAATATATAAATGTTGATGCAAAATCTGAACAGTTTACGAATCAGATTGCACGTACCTATTATCATCTTTCTATAACGCGAACACTTAGATAACATTCTCAATTCGTTAATATATTTAGATAAGTATCTGTAAAAGTGTGTTTTAGCTGGGTAAAATCATCTTTTGTTAATATATTTTTGCGAATATATTATCAAACAAATAATGCCTCACATTCTTATTGCCGACAAACAATAACATCAAATGTGTTTGTAAATATATTATTGTTTTTACTCGAACCGAAACTCGCGGTCATGGGAGAGCGATACCAATTGCACAAGCTTCAGTGTTTTGATGGGGGCTAACCTAACTGACCAAACCTTTTTGATTTTTTCGTTACCATTTGACCATTTGGTACGCTGGATGTATGTACATATATGTAAACATGTTAGTCGAATAAGTATAGATAGAGAAATACACAAACATTTACCTTTTTTCATTTGCTATTCACCACGAACAAGTTCTTTAAGTAACATTTAATGTTTAAAATGTTGGAAAGGACAAGTTCATCTATAAATTTCAAAATTTTCCGACATTTATAAGTGCTGGTTGTAAGCCTAATCATGGCCTAACCGTACAAAGATATTTAATTTTTGACTTGACGTTTATGGCCGAATTAATGGGCATCATTGAGAGCATGTGGATCGGAATGTAGCGCTACGGAATTACGAAATCAAGATAGATCTCAATGGCAGCAAAAATAGGGTATTTCACTTAGAAACCAATTACCTTAAAAGTGTAAAATATTTATGTCAAAAGAAGAAAATAAAAAAAACAGGTCAAGTGCGAGTTGAAGTCGGATATATGCAACTATATTCTGCTTCCCTAGGGAAACTATGCGTACGACCTAAACATAAAACAACGCATTTCTTCCTTAAAAATATTCCCAAGTTCAAAACGTTAATATTTAAGAGTTACCTAATATCTTAATAAAGAGCTATGAGTTAATCATTGGAAAACACAATTGGATGGCTTTTTTATTTTTGTTTTCTGTATCGAATAGCGGAATATTTGCGGTAGCAAAGGACAAAAAAGCGGTAAGAATTGAGGTTCAGTTTCACGAAGAAACATTCCGCATCCAATGTTTTTATTGGGTCGCATCGGTGTTTGTAAACAGCTGTGCTAGCGGCTTAGAGTCAGTCGTCTTCGATCGCACCTACGGTTCACATCTCGAAATGGTTGGACACTTTCGATTACTCCAAATAGCTTATCTACTAGTGATCGCTTTAGCTACTAGCACTGCAGCTAAAGAAAAAAAGACTAGGCGGAAAAACGATTATCAGGACAAAGCCCTTTGGAAGAAAGAATACGAGGCGGAATTGAATGATGCCATGATGTCGACCAGGAAGCGGGAGAACGTAACCCGGGTCGTCCAGTCCGCCAGCTCCGACAACGAGGCCGTCATCGACAAGCTCATGGACAGTATCACGTCCAGTGAAAAATATCTGAAGAAAGTGGACAGCATTGACTTTAGGCTTAATCGATTGGATATAGAGGTTCATGAAAAAACGAACAGTATCCTCAAGTATTTGACAGATATAATGAAAACAGTTCGGGACCAAGGTGCTGCAGACAAGCTGGAAACGGCGCTAGAAAGCATGAAAAACGATCTGACCGGCATGAAGGTGATGGTGGAGAAAGTGTCGCGCGCGGGCCACTCCACCGACCCGGGTTAGCTCTCGCTTATTACTGCTTCTCATCTCTGTCCATCCAGAACTAGCGCACTGAAAATTATAACGTTTCTAAAAAAAAATTCCTTAGACTTTGCAATATGTTCTTCCTTTGTCCTCATTCAATCAAATTCCTAACAAGGATACTTAAATCAGTGCCGTGAGTTGGAACTTATCAGAGAGTGGTGAAGCAGGGCTTTAAGCGCTGTTGAAATTATCCTTTTTAAACTAAAACAAATTGTTAATATAATTATGTTTTAAATTTCTAGTGCAATGTATTAAAAACAGCCGTCTTCTATTGTTACTAGGTCCATCAACAACTGTGTAGCGATTACTACAGAGAAATTTTTAAAATTTATAGACTTTTATGAATAAGAGGTGTTGGTAGAGATGAGTTTGGAACTTTAGGACTATAGTTCAAGTTGTTGCAGTGGACGAGCGTGAACCTCACTTGGACGCGGCTCTGGATGCTCGCCTGACTTTCCTAGAGGGCAACGTCAAAAGCGTGCTGACGGGGGTTGAGGCTATCGTCACCACCATCAACGAGGTCAAGAACCGCCAGCATGCCCGGACCAACGCAAAGTTAGTACTTGCACTTATATCATAATACGATGTCATCGGGCAAATAGCCCTTCTCACAAGTTACAAACAATGGTACGAGAAACAATTAAATCCGTTTGAATATTGATTAAGTAAGTCCATAACAATAAATGCCCAATTACTTACTATTGTGTTAACAAAACATTAAAACATAAAATTGAAGTTGTCTACGAAAAATGTGAAAATATCCCAAGGAAATTAGTTTCCAGAAATTCAACTGTTGTCTTATAATTTCCTTCCATTTAACGCGTTCGCGTCGTTCTACAATCGCGAATAAAAAACTATTACCTAGCTTTTGTTGATAATTGCATCCGACTTAATATTTAAAATTAATAAGAAAATAATGAAAAAAAGGCTACTGTGATGAAATTTTCATCCAAACTGGATATATTACTTATTTAAAATTGTAATACAGCATAAATAATTGTAATACAACCAAATCATATGTCGGAAATCTGATATAAATGCTTCAAAAGTATGTATCTACTTATTAAATTTTGTATGGAAATCCAACTTAAAAAAACCTTTGTTATTTCGTGAGCGCCCTAGAGTCTAATCAAGTGACTACAAGACTTTACTCCATTTTAAAGTCCCAAGGGCAGTATTAGTATCTAGCTCTCGTAGAATACCGAACAATGAGGTAATGTTACGTTGATACGTGGGAAGCAACGTCTAAAAGTAACTCGAGTCCGTGTGTAACATGCGATGCAAAGAAGTAAAACATAGTTAAAGTTTCATATCCTGTCACTTTTCTAGCTGTCTGATCGAATTTTACATAACCTTCCTACCTTCGTACCTTCTTAGTTACGTCCAAATCTGAAATTGTATTATTCCCTCGTTTTCTCGTAGTCCCACTGATTTGTAGGCTTGCTTAATAGAGCTTCGTGGGATGTGACGGCTTTATCTTACCAGTAGCATCGTCACGTATGTACTGAGTGATATATGTATTCTTGAATTACAATTCATTAAAAGAGTGGTAAACAAGTAATTTTACCTTCTTCAGTTTGGCTAATGAAAAGCGCTAAAAATAAGAGCCAGGCTTATGTATATGTTTTAGTGTTTTTAACTTGGGTTCTTCTTCTTAATGTTGAGATTGTCGCGATAGACCTTAAGTAAATTTTGATACTTACTGGAATACCTGCACGAAATAATGTTGTTAGGTAGGTACTTTAACTAGCGACGTGGTTTGCTAACAGAATGGATGCAACTCCGAATACAATGGAAGCGCTGAGCCTCATCGCAGAGTTTCGACGGACCCTTCAGGAGCAGAAGCCGAAGAAATGTGACTGCAAGTAAGTATCATGCTTGTCTCCGAGTGCTGTGTGCTGAAATCGGGTTATGCCTAGACCGAACACGGTAGGCGTGATGGGTAGGGCTTTTTTGAGTTCTAGCACAGTTTTATAATTATTGGGAATATATCGTAATACAGTTTATTTAGATTAAATATTCGACTTTTCGTTCAGTGACTATAAATATATATATATATATTAAGTACATGTTTGTAAGATTAACGGGACTTAAACGCGCTAAAATAATTGTTAAGTTACCTCGACGTTTCGGTCATGTTTCAACGGCCGTCGTCACGAGTAGATTCAATTAAAGTTCCGTTAACGTTATAGATATGTGTGAAAATCGCGAAAGTTTAAAACAGTTTACAAGTAGTTCAAAAGCCAAATAGAAACAGTGAGTCTAGTAGATCGATGCGTTTTAGTTTAAAATAAAACAAAAAAGTCTAAATTTCTAGTATGTGTAGGTAGGTAGTCAATTAAATTGCGTGATTACAAAATTAAACTGTGTAAACTAAACATGACACGTTTACCTTCTTCTCTTTTCTAAATATTATCTCACTGGTTTTTTTAAATTAACCTAACACAAAAAATCACGTGGTTTATATAACTGGATAGCAGGATAGGACGAGTAGACCGCTCGGAACGCTACCCCACGGACTGCCAGGAGATACAGATGCAAGGGTTTAATGTCTCCGGCATCTACAAGATCAAGCCTGATGAAATGGAGCCCTTCTATGTCCTTTGCGACCTTACGACGGCCGGCGGCGGATGGACAGTAAGTATCTAGCAACTTGTTTTTATAATAGGTAGGCTTATGTTTGATCACTGTCTCGCCTGATTTCAAGTATCGATGCGGCATACGACTGAGCGCATATGCCTGCCTAGAAAATATACTCGCTACTTAATCCTGACCCCCAAGCATTATTGCATTAGGTACTTATTGAGGAGCGCGACTCAGGCAAGGAGTTCCTCTTATTTGCAATGCGCATAATAAACGACTTAGATATAATAACGGCATAGTTTACTTTGTACTGTAACGAAGTCTTGGTTAAAATAATAAGTTATCAACATGTTTTATTTTTAGGTTTTCCAAAACCGCTTTGATGGCTCCCAGGACTTTTTTAAAAGTTGGTCTGACTATAAACACGGGTTCGGTAACCTCGCCGGCGAATTCTGGCTCGGGCTCGACAAGCTGCACTACCTGACCAACCAGAAGCTGTACGAGATGCGGATCGAACTGGAGACGCAGCACGGCCACGAGGCGTATGCCGCCTACTCCGTGTTCACGATCGGCCCCGAATACGAGGGCTACAGGATAAGCACGCTCGGGACGTTTTACGGAACAGCCGGTACGCGCCCATTGAAATACAGCATTTTACTTCTTATGAATTATTTACGTCCATTATACCTTTATTACCTACAACTAATAAGTCGTACAATTATAGGTGATTCCTTGTCGTACCACGCGGGTCAGAAGTTTTCCAGTAACGATATAGATAACGACGATTGGAAGGATGGGTCTTGCGCGATCGAGCATGGCGGCGCGTGGTGGTACAAGGAATGCGACAAAAGGTAAGCGCTGTAACTAACTAGTCTTGGGCGCTTTCAAATATTTTTGATATCGATGCGCATCCGTATCAGAAAAATCGCATCCGATGCGCGCATCGATACCGGCATCGATGCCAGTTGAATGTCACCCAAGTATCACAGAATGGCGATACGCCTAGAAGCGCGTTTTGGGGTGTGTGTTTTCGTTTCGTTATTGGTAAATGAAATAGGATTCCCCCGTGATAGTCTCATCTCGCTCACCCTACGGGAATCGCGAAGGCACGTCGACTACTTTACTACTGAGGGGACTCACCAGCGCTATTTGATAGTATGATACGATGCGCACTCACGATTGACAGTTACGTTGACAAAAACTAGATGGCATCGGCATCAGTCATCGGTACCACATGGCATCCGATGCACGCATCCAAACCTGGCATCGATAACGCGCATCGTTATTTTAAACACGCCCACCACTATAACTAACCTTACTCGAGAAGAGATATCAGTCTATCAGTGTCACAAAAAGTTAAATTATATTTATGTTGCAGTAATCTGAACGGAATTTACTCTTTATCTGCTGATGAACATCGCGGTCAAACAATTTACTGGATCTCCTTCAAAGGGCCAAATTTCCCCCTCACTAAAACAAAGATGATGATTCGCCCGTTGCCGGCCAGCAGGCCCATGGACTTCAGCGACCAAACTGGGGTAATATAATAATCTTATAGGCATAGTACATAACATAAGAATCATACATTCTTTGCCACGCAACTCAATCAAGGCTACAGAAGACATACTCGTAAGCTTCGATGCGATCGCGGTTTATCTAAATACGTACGAGGTCGAATATTTTATAAATACAGCTAATTTTTTTACAGAAAATTTTGGATAATGCGGAGTTAAGGGGCCTCTCTGAAAAACAAATGAAACCTCGGCCAAGGGACTCGACAAAGCCTAAGGTGCGGCCGGAGACTTATCGGTACAACGAGCCGCCCGCAGCAGAAGCCTTCTTCGCCAACTACGCCTAGGCCAGGCCGCGGACGTACTCCTCGGGGCAACGCAATCTTACCAGCCTCCGCTGCACAGTACCATTGGCAGCGGACATTCACCTCTCCATTCCCACAAGCTTGCTTCTTAAAGAGAGAGAAATTGTTTGTCCGTGGTTTGTTCTTGTAACCCCAGAGCAACCGTTGTTGTCTGTTACTATTGTAGATATTGGTGTAATGCCTGCGTGAGAATAGGTGTGGGGGCGGAGCGAGCTTAGGACGATTCAGGGGTATGCTGGAAATGACACAGTGTTATGCGGTAAGCGACATCGACAATGCATGACTAGAAAAGGTAGCCCCGCAAGCGTTACGTCAATTAAAGGGTCGCTCTGTAGAAACCCTCGCGGTAGCACAACTGGGCATATACGTTTTATCACTATATGCTTGTCTTTCTAGACAGACCAGTACGAATAAACTTAATTAGTGTCTGAAAAAAAATGTGTCAAAATTTAACAGTTTGTAAGTTAAACAATCCGTTGTTTGAATATAGGAACCGGCCATTAGTTATTGCTCAACGAGAAACAAAAACGGCATGTCAAGCTAACCTGTCCCGATCATTAGAGACGATATTTTTAAAAAAAATTAGGGAGTCATTGTTATTATCACCTAATAAGTAAATCCAACCAAATACCGCTAGACGACTACATTAACACATTTCAACAGTTTCAGTAATAGATTACTTGTCCTAAGTTTTTGTTTTCGCGTCCGCTCCGAAGTACTCTGGTAATATCCTAAAAAAGTGAAATCTACCTTCTGAGCAAAGGTCTACGTCCATCAGGTATAGGCGCAGAGACAGTACTCATTATTCATGGCATTATAAGTACCCATTACCCGCTCTGTAACAGCTAACTAATAGGGTTTTTAAAGCAACTTGTCATTTTAATGTTCCCGAGGACCTCATCTGAAATTACAATGCATATTTAAAATGCCCATACATTAGAATCTTATGATTACCAGGGTGCGAACAAGTTGCGTGCAGATTATTTTAAAGTCGAATAATCGATTAAATTCCTTACATTATATAGTAATTGCCTTTGAAAGAATGTTAACTACTTTATGTAATTGTTACAGTATTTATTGTGTTGTAAATTAGTTGTAGGTACAGGTGAAAATATTTAGGTGAGTAAGAATACTCTAATATATACAATATTCTAATGACTTTTTTATTTCCAAAATTGATAGAGTTGATTAAAAGAAGAAAAACTGTGTTTTTAATTTTCTTCTACGATCATTATTTTTCGAAATATCACGAATATTAAAATGACAACGGGCGTACGTCGCGAAAACGCTCTATCGCGCTGCATACAGGACCAGTGACGTCACTATAGTGATTTTGTATGGAGCCAACACTAAATCGTGTTTATTTTAATACTGTAAGCTTTTAACTAATTACTCGCATACTAAAATGACATATTTCGAACAAAAAAATGTACTTTTTCTCTTCGTCATCTTTGTAACTTTGTATCGCTGTAACTTCTAAAATATCAGGTTTTCTTACCTACCTACCTTACTTACTCACCTACGGTACTTCTTCGGGCATAAGTATGTTTTTAGTGGTCGTCTACAACAATTTTGCACTTTTATGCCATTAGATTTTTGAGTGGAATACCGTTTTATAAAATTCGGAAGTAAACTGTTTAAAATCACATAGAAAATGTTTTTATTATCTGTTAAATTGAACCTTCTTCCTGCTAAAAGCCTAAAAATATTCGTACGTTATTTGTTAGCAACGCATACCTACTTAGGTACCTAATAAAAAAAATGTGTTGGTCTCAGCGAAATGGTTTTATATGTATAGCACAGGGCAATTCGCTGTTTTTGTATGTGTACGAAAAAAAAGCCGAAACCGCCCGACGCCTAAATGTAGTTTTATGCTAAGAACAGAACATCGCAGAGGTGCGGTCAGCAGAGGATATATCCACACAGTCCAAGAGGCCAAATAGATTAATCCACGACTGTATTTTCCAGAGATTAAGAGTTTGTGTATTTAATTTTTGATTTCTTCGAGTATTCAGACACTTTTTCTGCTGACTGTACATGTAACGAATAAAGCATTGTAATCAAGAACGGGGATATTGCAATTAATCACCACTCAATAATAAGACAGACACTTTCTTAGCAGTGTACCTGCTAACGTATCAATCAGTCGCAACCAGCGCGAGGATGCTAGTATGTACAGTCAAGGAATTGAATTCCCTTCCCATTTCGTTGAAATGTCGTCTGACATTCGCAATGCATTAAGGTCGATATGTCAAACTAACGTCTTTCTCTATAGCTCTTGTGGTGACAGTTTGCTATAGGATATTGAACCTTAGGTGGGTTGGAAATTAAATTCCTTGACTGTAGCTAAGATTTCGACGGTGTAGACATAAATACGTAATTAAGGAATCTGAATCGCAACGTAACGGTTCGCACGTATTTTAATAGACCTATTATAAACATTTGTATCTATGAATGCATAAATAGCGTTGTTCTCATGATAATTTTTGTGTTACCATATTTTATTGTAGCAATCAGTATACTAATTCTGATATAAATGCATGTGAGCACGTGGGGTAATTTCAAAACGGAATATGGGCATTTGAAATGAAGTAATTTTCGCCTTTTATATACGTATTTTTTAACTAATTGCATGATTGCCTGTTGTTCGTTAGAAGCGAGCCACCCACATTGGTCAAGGTTGGTAATCAACGAATCAGACAAAATGCATATTTTTAGCCAGCCAAACTGATTTCTATGCCATTGTACAGTACCCGGCGAAAAAGATTGCACATTGGTCTTTGGAAAGAGACATTTGGCTATTTACGAAGATTTCCGAACACTGGCGACCGTCCACTAATCATCGTATTTATTAAGTGTTGTTTCATACCAAATAAATACTGCATTTTATGGACTTAATTAGTTTACGTCAAATCGATGACATGTGAACTTTGAATATCTATAGAGAGTTATTGCAAATACTAGAAAAAGGATAGCATTACAATTATGTATTACTTTGTAATTGAATATAATAGACCTACTTTTTCAATAAGTATTGAAAATCAAAAATTTAAAAAATTCTCAATTCCCTCTATTGCACTAGTTGTGCTCTCAATGAGGCCAATATCAGTGTCACTATCAGCGGTATTTATTACTAGTCTATCAGTGTAACAACCTCATAATCAAAATTGTCCATGTTTAAATTGCTTTTTTAATCTCCCTTTTTTCGGAGTGGGGAACTTAACCGAAATGGAAGATGTCTTAGGACTTCGTTAAATATTTTGTTCAAAGTTATTCTTGAAATTCCAGTGGCATTATGCAACTCGCTCTTGAATCTTCTTAAAATAGTAAATTACATTATTGTCATCCTCATCTTTTAAATATATCGGCTTCGGTAGCAAAATAATTATAAACATTATAATTTTGCGTGACTGGTCAGTCAAAAAGTTTTCATCTTTTTTCGAAAGATGCCATCGCACAATTTAAAGTTGGGGGTTTTCCACAACTCAATATTATATATTTTCAACCAAATGCGTCCGTACCGTACTGGAGCTGTAGGTACAACGACTGACGTACGTCACATACGTAGTGTGTGACAACGCTCTATGAAGCCGAAATTCGCCGAGTCTCTTTCCAAAAAACGATGTGCAATGTTTATCGCCGGGAACTGTAGAACCCTGTCGCAACCCAGTGAGTGATCACTGTGACATTATGGGATTTCTTGTGAAAAGTCATAATCGAATCAGTCAAAATTCGGCAAAAGAAATCAGTTTCATGAATTGTACATGTTGCGGCCCTAATACAGTTCCTCCCAAGCCTGTCTCAGTGCGTTGCACTCAAATTGCGTTGTGCCAAAAACGTACATGTGAGTTCATAGCAATCTTAAAGACTTGTTCTCCGGCTAATCCAGTTGCTCTAACTAGAGATATTTATATGTATTTAGTTAATTAGTTTCGTAATAAAAATAAGCAATTGACCTTTTGGTTTTATTTTTATATACAAGTCTGGAAAAATAAGTGGCCGTTACTAAGCCCTATAAAATTTTCTTCCAGTATACCTTAAAAATATTAGATACCTGATATGTGTACAGCCAAGGAATTAAATTTCCAACCCACCTAAGGTTCAATAGCATACAGCAAACTGTCACCATAAGAGCTATAGAGCAAGACGTTAGTTTGACATATCGACCTTAATGCATTGCGAATGTCAGACGACATTTCAACGAAATGGGTAGGGAATTACATTCCTTGACTGTACAAGAGATAGAAAAGTTACACAAAGTTCTCAAAAAAGTAGGAATATTACCGAAATATTATTACGTTTTAAGTTACGCAGGCAGAGGACAATGAAAATAATTTATCAGTCTCATTTGATTTATTTTTTCTAATTTCGTCGCAAAAAGGTTGGCTTCAGTAACATTTGAGCAAAGATTTAAGGACATCATGTTACAAAGTTATCACGTCTTCAGATGTCAAATCAATGGCGCACTAAAATTGCGCCACAAAAATGCCGCTTTAAATACGTACGGCTAGAACTTGCGGACGTGACCGAAAACATTTAATAGTTTTACCCAGCGGCAGTGCTCAATCTGTATTAACAATAATATCTATTTACAATCATCACCAGTAGAACTAAAAAATATTGACACCGTGGCGCGGTCGCCGAGACGGAAATTATAAAACTTTATTACGATTTCGTGAGCAACGGCAAAGGCCCTGATACTATTTAAAGGGCCGCTTGGTAGCGAAAATGGTTAGTTACCATAACAACAATGCACATTGAAGTCTTTACTTTACCACGAAACAATCAAATACCAGAGGATGAACTTGTTTTAAAATCCCCATTTTTCTGCAATTCATATAACTGACCTGTTTTTGGTATTAATTATGAATTTACCACTTTCTTTACATTGTAAAATTGCTAATGTAAATATTGTTGTTGAATCGACTTAAATCTTACCGTTAGTTACTCATCACTTTCAAAGTAAGTAATAGGATGCTTTACGCCTGTGTTTTTGTAAAAAAAAACTAATACGATAATAAAAAAAGTATTATTGACGTACGGAGTCCGACGACTCAAATATTTCATCATAATTGTTCACCCAAACGTACAATTGAATAGCACCATTATAATTAAGTCGATTCATGAGTAGGATGTTGAATCTAAATAGCATTCATAAGACATGACAAAAATCACATTTATACACAATCTTCTAGTTACAACATATTTAGTGCACTTGCAATAAACATGCTTACAACTAACTACCTTTACACCTTAACAACGAGAATAATGACATTTATTAAAAATAATAACTGCAAAATATACTCAGTGTTAATATGAACTTAAGGAACCACTGGTAAAAACCGCATTCTAGTGCTTGGAGCGGTCCATGCATGTATAAATTATAAAAAAATCTTTAAAATTGAGAATTACTTAAACTATATTTATCGTCAATTAGCACGTGACTCACAAAGTATATTCCTTTTAATTATTTACATCAGCTTGTCGTGAAATGCTTGAAAGCAACTAAGTAAAGACAATTCACACATATCAGTGCAGGTTTTACTTATTCTCAAGATGAAGAATTACAGATTTCATATTTCTAGATTATTTAATCTCAACTAGTCGCCATCAGACATATTGAAGGGGTTCTGCTCAACAATATCCGGATACGCGCCACCGCCTTTGGCTTGCGTTCAAATATTTCCGGTTCCTTGACCACAATATCTGACCATCTAACTGATGGCGACTGATCAGTTCCTCTTAAAAAATTAAAAATCTCTAATTGGCAGTGTCATCCAGTCTATTACATCGGCGGTGAGAGAGGGCGAGCGCCACTGATATGAGAAAATGGTCCTTTACATAACAATATACCCTTACTTAAGTTAATCTTATAAATTAACATTTTGATGAAATGATTTCAATCACCGAGTATAGAAAATACGACCCGCGCCAGTACGAACACCTTTCACAAAAAATATGACAGTTTATAGTTTTAATCGACGACTTCTCAGTATATATACACTATACACGCTGTACGGAATAAAAACTGTCACACTGAGTTTCGGTACATGGCTGCAACTCAACACGGCATTTGCGGCTTCAAAAGACAGCGGCTGTCTTTTGAAGCCGGCTATATTGTTGAAATATTCACATATTTGGTTAAGTGTGATACATGAAGCGTCTGCTTTGTACGTTTGCGCACATGAGTTGTGGCCATGTACCGAAACTCGGTGTGACAATGTCTCTGTTCTGTACAGCGTGTCTAGTGTATACATACAAGTTTTTATTGGCATATAATTCGGCGAAAATTTGGGGAGGCCTATGTCCAAAATTCTAGATTCGACTCTGCTGCTGATGATGATAGTACACTCACGGACTTTAATCGTTGAGCCTGTATGGAACCTTGTCACAGTGACATTGCTTTGGATTGTTTATTAACACGTGGATACAAATTGGCAAAGTCATTATGACAGGGTTCTGTGGTGGCTTAACAATTAATGCCTGCGACCGTATCGCATTCCTACATCTTACGAAATGAAATAGATGCATACAACTTTAGTGTGTTTAGTAACTTTTTTAAGCGTAAAAGTGTGTCAAATTAAAAAGACATAATATCCAATTCAAATCTACGAACGTATGAAGACGCCATGTACGAAAAGTCTAAATAAAAATATCTTGGACCGTAACTAAAGGCACCAATACAAACTACTTTTACTAATTTGTAGCTTGTAGCCCATTTGGCAGAGTAAGTAACGCATTTTCGTACTCAGAGAACCGTACAAGAGAGACAAGTGCATTATTACGTACATATGTTGCTTAACACTATATAGGCGGAACTTTCGACATTTCGTCCTAGAGTGCTCCTTCGCATCGCATACGGACACATCCCGACGGACAACGCATCCGACACGACAACACGCTAAGAATAGCTCACGAAAAGAACGAACCAGACCAGATTCAGGTATTACTGAGCTGTTTATCAATACATTAAAAATATACATACGCAATACGTTAACGATCTTTTAAGATATTTCCTTAGAATTTAAACTAAAATTACAAACTTTTCGACTATCGAATAAATTTAAAAGATAACTTTTTTTATAATAATAATGAACATTAAAATATTTTTAAGTCGTAGAATACAATGATAGTGAGTAATACCAGTGGCCGTAAAACAATTTGAAACAAAGAAGTATGTACACAATATTATTATTTCACAAATCGATAAATAGGACAAGTCAGTATGAACACCTTTTTTAAATCTATAACTAAACTACATTGTTGCTCACCCTGGAGGCACCTTAAAGCATTTCTGGAAGGAGAAAACCATCTGATTAGAGTTAAAATAAAATAAATTGTACCTAAATGTGTTGGTCCAGCAGCCCCCGCCTGTTTTTTTAAGTGATTAATAACAGGCTGAATCTTCGCGAGTTCGTTCGGTTCCACGAGATGTCCAAGTTTATCCTATTTGCATATTCTCAAAGAGGTAGGTAATGTAGTGCCGTGGAATCGTCAACTTCCAAGCGTAGGACTAGGAAAACGTAGCACTACATTTGTAGAACTTTGTGGCCATTCAATTATAATATGACAATGAACTCGGAAAAACAATTGTCCTACAAAATCGATGGGTTGAGTTGGAGTGTTCTCCACGCTGAATATGTCGAAGTAATGAGGTCATAAAAATCATTAATAGCCAGCTGATTTTTTGTGTGCAGCTTAGTAAATATTAGTATAATATAATTGAATGGCCACAAAGTCCTACAAATGTAGTGCTACGTTTTCCTAGTCCTACGCTTGGAAGTTTTCGATTCCACGGCACTACATTACCTCTTTGAGAAAATGCCCATAGGAGAAACTTGGGCGTCTCGTGGAACCGAACGAACTCGCGAAGATTCAGCCTGTTATTAATCACTTAAAAAAACAGGCGGGGGCTGCTGGACCATGTATATTAAATACAGCTGATTGATTCTGTTACGCTAGCTTTTGTCGAGGCCATGAAGCGAGTATTCCTTTCTAAATAGTCGCCCTGAATGAAAGGGTTGGATGCTGTATGACCGTTATAGGCGCTAGTGTGCTACCAAATTAATTGTTTGTTTAATTGATGCATAATCAGCAGTAATGTGTCCCACACTACTTATTAAACGAGGTGTCTACATACCCTTCCATAGTTGTTACTGGAAAATCAGACTGCCCGTGGAAAGGACACACTATTTAAGACTAGGCAGTGAAGTTTATTCGTTTCTAAGCAGTTACTGCATAGTAGTGCATAATAGTTGTAAACTTTTGAATATTTTGTATTTCCTTTCCCTGTTATTGTTAGTTTTAATTGTATAGTAAAGTCAATAGCTTAATATTGTATAAAAAAAAGGTATAGATAGCTATTAGTTTCATTTCTCAGAGAACCATCATCTTATTTGGTTGCTTTGTGTTGTCAGGTAGATTTGTTTACAAGACAATTGTAAAATGATAAAAATTCATAACATTGTTTTCAAGGCGCTTTGTTAAGCCGCTAGCAGATGGTGATGAACGGACCGCTGATATAGCTCAAGAAGCAAGAGCGAGACAGCATAGATTACCGTTGTTCGTACCGTGTAAAACTTTTAGGATCCGGGAATACCCACGACCATAAACTTAGCGTATAGCGGAACAAAAATCTCATTGATGTGTGTCGAAGTGTGCTACAAGGTTTAAAGCAAGGCGGATGTGCATACTAAAGCGGGTTTATTTGGACCTGACCTATATTTACGCGTTCTTACTTGTTTAACCCCCGTAATAATATATTACTTCTTCGCTTGCACGGATTGCAGGATGTCTAGTATAAAATGGGCCATATGGACAGGACACTACCTTTTGTATTGCCTAACAAGTTAACTAGTTAAAAGCTGGGTTTACTTAATAAGGATCCGTTAGATTAAAAAAATAATTTTATCGTAAAATTTTACTAAAAATAAGATTTTTGACAAAACTTTCCAAATGCTGCTACACTCTATTCGTTACGATCGTGTTTTTATTTCAGTGCCTCTTTGCCCCACAAATGTATTGAATGTCGTTAGACGGGCGATAAGTTATAAAAAATTAATAACCACTCTAGTTAAACAAGTCAATCATTTACGCGCCAACATCGATTACGGATGGTCTGGGTGGAGACAGATTTCAAATAGGTGGGAACTTTCTCAAATCCCTATGAGAATTACCCATTTTGTAACTTCTTTCGCAATTTTGGACACTTAAGTACTTTGGAAAGGAGGTAAAATCTCGGCAATTTCGGAGGATTTCTTACATCGAA
The DNA here is from genome assembly GCA_963691745.1 of Ditula angustiorana. NCBI lineage: Eukaryota > Metazoa > Arthropoda > Insecta > Lepidoptera > Tortricidae > Ditula > Ditula angustiorana. The sequence continues at coordinate 5,049,124 of OY829472.1, read as the reverse complement.
AGTTTCGGTAAGTTTTAATCTTTATATCAGTAGGGGTGTGCCAGTTGCAGAAACTTCTCAAAAAATAAATAAAAAAGATTCGGAAATTTTAAAAATATATAACTTTGAAAGTTTCACAATTTCAGCAAGTTTCCGCGCATACCAGTAGGGATGGGTAAATAGCAGAAAGTTGACAATAGAAAGGGAATGTTCTCAAAAACTTGTGAGAATTTGTCACCTCAGTCATGGTCGTGCTGCGGCTGGTCGCTGTCGGGGCGCAGCGCGTCGATGCAGGCCACGATCTTGAGCGCAGGCCCCAGCTTCATGGACAGCGCCATCACCAGGTGCTCGGGCCGGATGAGCAGCAGCGCCTCCCCGTCCACCTCCTGCATCAGGAACTCCTCCGCGTACCCGCCGCAGCCGGGTATGCTGCGGATGAACTCGCACACCTCCGCCACCTGCCAACGCCAATGAATCAATGTTGCGTTGCGAAATTAAATCTAGATGCCCACCCCAACCAATACCAACTGGTACAGTCAGCGTTAAATATAACAGAGCGGGCAAGATGGTCAAAAATATCTGAACACGCCCGAGCGTATTTGACAATAGAGTCGAGTTCAGATATTTTTGACCACCTTGCCGGTTCTGGTATATTTGACGCTGACTGTACTAGACTGACAACCCCCTTGTTAAAAAAGAACTCGAATCTAAGGGTCGATCTAAACTCTGTCAATTGGATCGCGCTATATAGTTTGCAGGTAGCGATCAACAATAACTTCTTTAAATTACAAAACGACATTATACATATGCTTTTGATGTGCCTAGTATTTGTATGTCGAACGCGGTAGAACTTCTTCTTACCGTCAGGGCCATCAGATATCTGTTGTCACATCTATACATAATAATAAAATATGTCTGTACATAGAGATATGAAAAAAATATATTATTGGTCATTATAAAGCTCTAGAAGTCAAAAAAATAATTTGGAGAGTTTTTATTAACTTGTCTGTCTTTATGTTTGTATGCATTTTAAATTCCACGTGTACGAAATCGCTGTTAACTATCGTTGTATAAACAAATGGTATCGCGCGATTCATTAACCTGTATTTTCATATAAATCAGAGAGCAATTTTGTTACTGGGATACAAATGAGAACAGACAGCTACAGTGAGCGGAAGTCGCCCGTCGAAGTTGCATTGCGACATATTTGTTTTCGAAGCCGCTCATTTCTCCACTAAGTACATAGGATGTGGTCAACCCGAGCTCACCGTCCACTTGTTGGCGTTGGGTATCTTGGGCTGAGCGGCGTCGGCGGGCGCGTCGCCGCCGGCCGGCTCCGCCTTCACGCCCGCGCCGCCCGCGCCAGCCTCGCCGTCGTTGCTCGAGCTGATACGCGGCAAGCTGCCCCCGCCTTCTAACATCTGCTTCTTACCTGCGCACACCATCTTTTAATGCACTTCACGCGTATGCAACGTCACAACCAAGTGTCAGTTTTAATGAAACATAAATTAAACAACAATAGATGAAAATAGGCACTCAACATGCTAATTCGTTTAAAGTTACAAGGAAGTATAACCTAGCCACCCTCGAGTGTTATTTATGATTTCCTATAGCCATAAGCCAGTTTCAAAAGATGATTTTATGATTATTAGTCGAGAAGCAATAATCGAATGCGGCGAGATGGAAGCTTTCCGGCTAATTGTTTCGCTACTAACGTTTCAGTCCCGCGAGGACTACCGTATAATTTTCCTGGTCAGGCAGCAGTCTGATGATCTGCTTGCCTGATAAATAAAATTGAAACAGAACATAAAAAACTAGCCAATAAACAACGCAGCAAAACAAGCGTATAATAGTAACAAACAATATACTTTCAACCGGAGCCCACCGATCTAGAAGTCTTAGGACAAGAACCACACAATCAAGTGTTTACACATTGTCAACTGTTACTAATGCACTTAAAAAGCATAGGTTCCCGGGCCAGGTTCCGGGTTGGCAGCGGAGACTTACGCGGCGGCTCGTCGCTCGCAGGCAGCTTGTTCTCCTTGTCCTCTTTGTCGGCCCACTCCCGCAGCGGCCGGTTCACCTTCGGGTGAAAAACATTATTCTATCACAGCTCTAAATATTAATTCTGCCCTAACTAATTAAATGTATCACAAGTCCACAGAACGCGCGCGACACTCACAGCGAACGGCTCGCCCGCCTCCTGTATCACGTAGCCTTCGATCACGTGCGTCAGAATGTTTGGCTTCACCATAGCTTTAGGTAATCCCTTGTCTGTAAAAGAAGGCCTTCATAAGCAACATAACATCTAAACACTTATAAATTTATTATTATACTAACACCATTTTTCTTCTTATGTCTGTTCTTCTTGCTCACGGGGTTGAACACCAATCACGGATATGTCCAGAAAAATATAATTTAAAAACTGCCCCTATGTTTCTTTTCTTCGTAATTTTAATGGATTTCGCATATATTTATGCCATTTTGTATGTGAGTGGAACACCGTACTGTAAGTTAACCTTATCAATGCCATTCATGAATATATCCTTAACCACATCTTGAATGTCAGTGACAGTTAAATCGACTGCGCCTACAATATAATAATAAAAATTATTTGCGCTCATACACAGAATGTTCTAGTTAATTTCGTTCAAAAAGGTTGGAATTTTAAGGTATCAGAAATATTATTCCGAAAAATTCAAAGCAGTTAATTTTCTTATGCAAATATGAGGCAGAAATCGTCAAAATAGGAAATTATCCTCCTGTGAGTAATCACAAACGTTGCGTAAACCTATGTTAGTTAACATGTGTTATGTCTTTATCTGTCATTGTGAAGTTTACCCTAAAATGAAATGGACGAAACCTTTTGTTAGTTTCACCACAAGTTTCACTGAACTAAAGTAATTTGGACTTCTAGTTAGTGTTTAAAAAATGGCGTATCAAAGAAGGATAAAAAGAAGACTAAATCGATAATCGCTTGCGCTGTCAGTCTGCCGGACCGACGGCGCTGCTGTCAATACTATTATTTTGTAAAAAAACCTATTTGCAACGAAACTCAATAAATTATTATTATATGCAGTTACACGTAAAGTTGTAAATCCAATGACTATAAATGGTGAACTAATAATTTGCATTTGTAACATTGGCGTCAACCTGTATTATTATGTCGGGCCGTTTTTCTGTTATCATTTAGAATGAAACTGTACATCCATGCATTATAATATCATTGGTTAGTGTAATAGTATTTTATGCAACTGCTATATAATGAGAGGCCTAATTATATACAGTTGCATACATTACTTTATCTACACACATATCATAACTGCAAAAAACCGTACCAGCAAAAAACCAACAAACAGTCAAGGCGGCCATTCGATCTATCTGTCAAGACGAACGTTTTTTTTTAAACCATGGACAAACGAATGAAGTCCCTATTGTCATGTCACTCGAGATCAAATGTCGTGCGTTTAAATTAAAAAAACATACTGAGTTGACGTTTCGTATCGATAACTGTTTTAATATCTGTGGATACTAGAATAGAGATCAACTTGAATTTTGACAGCTGTTCCAAATTTAAATTCATAACGTCACGAGATATCGGTAATGTGATCACCAATAAACACAGACTACTAAGAGATACTACCCAATAAAGAACAGATTTACCTACTACCACAGACAAGAAAATTCTTATAATAACATTGGTTGTAATAATGCTGGTCATTTTCTATGGTTTTTGAACGCGTTATTGAGCACTTATGATATGTGTGTAGATAAACAGTTTTTTTTTCGAGTATGGTGAGTCTGTATGTGTGGTACCTACCGTGCGCCGCTTGCTGGCTGATGTGCCGAGGCGCGCACTGCGAGGGCTTGAAGAGCGCGGCGCCGGGCGCAGGCGCGGCGGCCGGCGGCGCCGGCGACGCCATCGTCGTCACCACCTGCCATTCACAAGACAGCTTTTTACCCGCCTGCGCGACGAAAATGAGGGTAATGTGTGCATCAGCCTATGCACACATTAGTGCATTATTTTTGAAATAATCATGTATAGTCAAGGAATTGAATTTCCAACCCACCTAAGGTTCAATAGCATATAGCAAACTGTCACCATAAGAGCTATAGAGCAAGACGTTAGTTTGACATATCGACCTTAATGCATTGCGAATGTCAGACGACATTTCAACGAAATAGGTAGGGAATTAAATTCCTTGACTGTACGTTAGGAAAAATATATGCAATTTCCCTACCAACGTCGATAAGCCAAAGGCTACTAGAAATACAGGAAAGCTTAAAGTTCCAACTAACAGACTGGCTGAAACCAATAAGTCGTTCATGGGAAATTGCGTAAGATTTTACAACAAAATTCCAAAAAATATAACTGAACTAAATGATACAAAATTTAAATCTATTGTCAAGAAGACATTAATTTCTCGGGCGTATTATAAAATCAATGACTATATCTTGGACAAGGATGTTTGGAAATGATCCCGATTTGTATTGGCGATCCAAAGATTGTACACCTGCTGTGTTAATTGTTAAATTATATATTTTTTTAATATTTGAGATGTAAAATAACATTGTAATTTTGATTAATTAAAAAAAAATACACCTCGTGGAGTTTCTTGCCGGTATCTTCTCATCAGAGGTTTTTCCGAACCGGTGGTAAATTTTTTGACATTCACAAGTGCTACCTGTAAGCCTAATTTGAATAAAATATTTTGACATTGACTTTGATGTATATATGTTGGTTCCTTTATGGCGCAATAGAATCCAAACGCGTGGGCCGAATTTGATGATACTTAGGTCAATCGATTTGTCTTAATCTTGGGAGTGTCACTAAATATATGATAGTAATTCAAATGTATTAAAGAAAATGCCTGGTCCTTAGCTTAGGATACACACGGTAAGCTGGAGATGTAGGTTAATGTTTCTTTGGTAGTTTTTGCATTTGACATCAACATTTTTGTTTAGATCATCATCCAGCCATGAGTTCCACTGCTGCGCACAAGCTTAATCTCACAGTAAGAAGGTCTGGTCTATAGTTCCTTCGCGCGAACTTTTCCCACGCATCATACACTTAATAATAGGTTATGGAGTACTCGGGTGGAGCAATATAAGTTACTTAAAAAAAAAGTAACCTGTGGCGCCACGGACGAGGTGTGTGTGCCCGAAGTAGAGGTGGGCGCGGGCGGGGCGGGCGCGGGGGGCGCGGGGGGCGCCGCCTCCCCCTCGGGCTTCGACGGGCTCGCTTTCGTTTCGCTCGACGTCGACAGCACTGCTGTAACAACAATACGCTATTTCTTTAGTCCTACATTGTTACGAATGTGATAAATCGGGAAAATTTACCATTACAGTCCACGTTTTCATTAAATCATACACCGAAATATATGTCTATTGAAATGCAATGCTTTTAAATTCTTCCTAGTATGCAAATTTTCGATAGATAACTGCCATATGAAGTGTTTTCACTGTACTTATTTTTAAATCAGTTTTTGATAACAGACAGTGAAAAAAAATCTGCTACTATTTGTCTTTATTAATACGGAGCTTGTCGCTTGACCCTAAAAGTGCGTGCATACCTATAATTGAAAATAAAGCGCGGAATTTCACTAGAGATATTAATTACGTGACCAAAATCAAACCCGCCCCCCGCCATAGTGACTAAGCGTGGTATTTTGAAGATCCCCCCTCCCTCCTCAGGGTCACGTGGTATGGGCATGTTCCCTAACTTTAGGGATTGTTTGTGATTGGTTCTGACCAGCAGCGGTGGTGGTGGTGGTGGCGTGGCCGGCGTCGCTGGCGATAGCGCTGGCGGCAGCGCTGGCGGCAGCGCTGGGCGGCGCGGGCGGCTCGGGCGTCGCATCCGTCGCCATCGGCTGCGGCGCTATCTGCTGCACCGGCGCCTGCGGGCAACGCACACACCAGGTTACAGTAACTTACTTCACTTAAAAGTCAATCAGGTTTAGTGCATGGGATGACAAAAATACTTATCTACGTGCGTAAATGCAATATTATAAAGTTAAAAATTTCATTTATAGACGTCCTATAGAAAATGTTTTAGAATTTAAGACGAAACACCAAGGCCTAGAGAATTGAAAAATAGGTATTTGTAAAATCTATTGCTGCCTTCATCCATCAAGCCCCCCGCAGAGCGCAATAGAGACAGCCGCAGCTTGGACTGAAAATACCTATTTAAAGTACACAAAATCAACGATTCGTAGACCCCTAATTCCTTCTCCAAAACTTAACTGATTTAACTACTTTTTTCATGAAAAATTAAAGAAAGGCTTTGGCAGTGTTCCTATGTTTTTCTTTTTTTATATAATCTAGTAAAATTTGTTTTCTGATTGTATGAACGCAGCCGAAAATCTGGCTATTTTTTAGGTTTTCGAATGTTCATATCTCTTTTAATAATTAATTTATGAAAAAAAGGAAAACATAGGGACATGCATAATAGTGGCCACCGATTTTTTGGAAAAAAAAAATTGCTCTACTGGCATTATCCAGAGAGGAAACAGGGGACGACGTTTGTATGGAAAAACGGCCCTTGTGTTTCCTCTTAACAAGCAAAAGGATCCGTTGTTTGAATATAGGAACGTAGCACAAATGACAAATCGAATGAACTGTGCTGTAGGAAAAACCAATGTTACAAACAGTAGATTCAATGTGATACAGATATATTACAATTATCATACAAATCTTATTTTCTTTTTTTTCTTTATTTATGTGCTTGGGTATAATGCCAGCGACAATATAGCTCTACTCGTGATGCGGTCCAGTGCTGTAAAGGTGGTCAAAAATATCTGAACAAGCCCGAGCGTATTTGACAATACAGTCGTGTTCAGATATTTTTGACACCTTGCCCGCTCTGGTATATTTGACGCTGACTGTACGTACTTGCGGCGCGGGCGCAGGCGCGGGCGCGGGTTGCGGCGGCGGCTTCTCCTCCTCGCTCTTGACGTGCGTGACGAGCGCAGCGGGCGGCGCGCTCGCGGCCAGCAGCCCGCCGCCCAGCGCCAACTGCGGCGAGCTCAGACTGCTGCCAGACACCTACAACACACCACCAATGACAACGGATCGCCCATCAATCACTCACCCGCACTAAGGCCCTGTTTCACCACTCTCTGATAAGTTTCTGATAACATATCTAACAAATACCAGTGATACCTACTCTGATATAATACCATATATCGGATATAATACCAGAAACTTATCAGAGCACGGTGGAAAAGGCCCTAAGTGCGCAAGATAGCCCTATAGAGTGTTCAGACGCGCCCATCGTATTTAAGACACAACAAATAAACGGGAAAACAGGATCGGAGAGAGTCTTTGTGGAATGAACAAACTACTCGTAAGTATAATTAAACATCGCTCCAACGTGCCACACTTACGTTAAATTTACATGGATACAGTGAGCCGGTGAGTGGGGGGAGAGTGCACCATCGCAGCCCACACATTATACTTGGCAAATAAGCGAGACCGCATTATCTCGCAGCTAGCAAATAAATAGGAATGGAAATAAAAAATGAATGTATTTGACTGCTATTTCGTTCATAAGACAGATACTTAACCAACCGATGATTTAAGGAAAAATTATGTAATCTGTATTAACACTATTAACCTCTTATACACATCACAGGAACGATCGAACTCCTTAAAATGGCATCCAATAATCAGGGTACAAATCGTAATAAATGCTGAATGTACAGTCGTCGCTTCACTACAACATAGGTATTTAAAGTGCTACTTAATGCTAGTAAACGAGAACACCGTGCTGTCACAGCTGGACGGGGTTCTGGCTTCACGCAGGTTGACACCACAAATCCTACTCGTGCTAGTTCAAAGCGCAACCTAAGAGGGCATGCTGATTGTACTGTCAAACTGCCAGTTACAGCACTCCCTCCCGGCAAGCCATGCTAGTTGTATCCTTGTAAAAAGGTTAGGATTACCACAGCTATAAAGTGAATAAGTCTTACTCTTCCTATGATAGGTTTACTAGTGAGTCACAGAGGAAATTAGCTCCCGATGTAATCAATTGTTCCACACAGTCACATCTAACAAGCCCAGGCGAACTTACTCTATGTAATAACATGTAGGACATTTAAAAACTTAAGCTGCTTCGGTTGATAAAAAATTAACCTAATATTCCTACCTCATTCCATTACGCCAAGACAAAAAAAATGTTAGCTGGCATTGTAAAATTATTTTATTCATAATTGTAACTCTCTCTAAAAACTATAAAGTATATAGAATTTTAAACCATACAAGCTACGCTCTAATTTAGTATCATGCCAAAAGTGCAAACAGAAAGAGACATTAAAGTCAATGTAACCAAACTGCTGAGTAGGCAAGAATGCGTAGTTGAATAATTTTAAAATTGTTAATGTGTACTGTGTAGCGATATTGATTTTCTTAACCATTTTTGGCTTTTTCTAAATAAGCAATTAATTAAAATGGGAAACGGCTAAACTATTTAGACGAAACGTGCGACAAAACATGCAAACAACCTAATGAATGGACGTTCAGTAATAAAATAACTAACGAACAATCCTGAATGAAAAGATTAGTTTTTTCCATTCATCTACCTACGAGTAAAACTATTATATTTATGAGTATGAGATGAAACATAGTGTCTTTTCTGTCTTTTTAGGCAAATACGAAACATACAAGCGATACAGTACAAAGAAGAGGGCTTTGAGCGGAAAATGGGCGTTTGGCGGTAATGATGGATCCCGTCACACGAGCAGGTCTTAGTTCGTTCAACGATTGGTTAAGAGTGGGAACGTAAACAATCAAAAATAAACAATAAAGTACGAGTGTTTCCAAAAAAGAAAAACAATTTGGAATTGGAATATTTAATACAAAAACAACTGCATTAAACCAGTGTAGAGTGAGTGTCACTACACAATGATATAATCATTCGTCGATACGTCGATAAGGATTGTTTTATAGCGGCATAATAAAGACGTAAAATCAGAGTTGCTGAACAAAAGGAAACGACGAAACAAAGACGAAAATGAAAACCAACTAAACAACAGTATAATGAACGAGTGGCAGCCAAACGAAAGAGTTGAAAGTGCCTGTTCAATACAACTTCCACGCTTTAATTTAATCAATAAAACGTAACTAAAATTCTGTTCCGCAACTTAGAGGACGGCTTTGTTCAGTTGGAAATAATATTATAAAGACGAGAACTGTCACAAAAGTCGGACATCATTTTGTACCATTTTGTGTTCGCACCCAGAGCGGGTACCAATATTTCGCCGACAAACTATTCGCAGGTTACTCGTTTCCCAGAATGCTATTTTTACCCGACTGCCGTCAGAAGTAAATGGTTATATTTTTCAAGACGTATCTTTTTCTTTGGCACGCTCTACCTAAAGGGCTTGATGTATTTTATCACGTTAGGTTTCTTGAGATTAGTCTTAATAATGGAAATTATATATAAATATATATGAAGATGAAATGATTCCCCCCTCAACACTGGAACCACGAGTTTTAAAAGAACAGAGGGATTTTCTCTACTATGCAAACTAAGAGGCGTCGTGGTTCGCTAACGGGTCCCTTGATATTAAAAATACTGTTTTTCTAATGCTGACGGTTTGCGTGCAAGTTGTTATGAACAGAGCGGTATGAAGATGAGGATGGACGTTTAGGGGTACCTCGTGTATGAGCGCCGGCGCGACCTGCAGCAGTGAGGAGGACAGCAACGCGCCCTCGAGCGCGAGCCCCGACTGCCGACCAGACCACACTCTGACCACAACTGGAAGGGCCCGAGGGCCGCGCACTATCGCGGCGACGCGCATAACAACACACTCAATCCCACCATTCGCATGGTCCCAACAGCCTCTAACTGTCACCTTGCATTTTAAATTTTATAGGAAAGAAGTTAGGATTCATAGTTAGAAATGGGCCAATCTATAAGGCGAAATTTTCGGTGGCGTGTAATCGATTTTAAGACACTGTTAAAAATTTTGGTCGAACACTGAGATTACAGTCTAAAATCCTCCAAAGGAATGCGACCTTTTTCGGTGGTGGCAAAGACTTGTTTGTGCATTCTTTGTTTGGCCACACTGTACATAGAGACAATAGAACAAGGGAAACTCCTTTCTAAACAAAAGGTCTTGGTCACCCCATAGGTTAAGGTGATCGGTCACGCATTTACTCTGCGCGACATCCCTTACCATACAGCGTCAGAACAAAATTGCGAAGCCAGCCCTTATGGTCGCGGTATAAATAGAATAAAGTCCTAAATAAATAGTATAAAATAAACTGCCTATCTGACTGCGCGATATTTACTGAGTGACCATAGTGGGCAAATTTAATGACATTCAACAAAAGTGGAGTGGACACAATTTCATAATTTTGTGCCACACTAAACAAGGGTGAATCATTTCAAAACATAAAAATGTTTTTTTGTGCAAGGGAATAAATTAGAGACCTGAAAAGTATAGTTTGCATTTTTTAATGGATCATACTTAGCATACTTTGGCTGATTTAGAATGCTTCACACCTCACACACGGCTATGACAGACTAAGTGCATATTGCAACACAATGCATATTCTAATTTAATCAATCTAAAATTTATTGGAGATTGTTCTTTTCCGTAAGTATTCACTTTTTGTGTGGTGCTGTTCAAATAGGTCAAACACAGGTCACGTTTTTACTGATATCGAACTTATAATTACATAAGTTGTAGGTAAAACTCACTATTTACAGTAGTGCTCCGTAAGTTACCGTAAGTTAGGTTCTCCGAAAAATTTACATATCGTGCTAGTTTTAGCTTAGTCTAATAGAAGCTGTGCGGCTTCACAGGCATGAAAAATTTAGCCTATCTTTAATAACCATTCTAAATATTGGTAGAAGAATTTTTGAAATCTGATGAGAACTTTCGAAAATCACCCCCTACATACCAATCAGAAACTACTTGTCTTTGTAATATAGATAGAAGGCAAAGAAACTTACCGTTTGCATGGCAGCGGAGTGGCTCAAGGCAGACTGCTGCTGTACCGCCATACCCACTGAAGTCTGAACTAGACCACTGCCGACAAGTGTCTGCAATCATGAGATCATGTCTGATTAAACATGTTAATGAGAATTCACTCAGTAAGCAACTTTGTATGGGATCGATACAAGATTTGATACTTTAGAGCAGCGTTTTTTAACGACTTTTTTGTCCACGAACCCCTTAGGAAATCAAGCACAATTTTATTGATCCCCTTAATAAGAAAAAGCAGCAATAAATGTCGGAGCTTTTATTTTAGTACTACAAATTACAAAAAAATATGCGTGCGTAGCGATTATAAGATTTGTGGTGGCATTTATTTATGATTGTTAAATGGTCCATAGATAAGACTGCGGACCCCCATACATATGCTCGCGGACCCCCAGGGGTCCGCGGACCACAGGTTAAGAAACGCTGCTTTAGAGTATGGGCACGGAAGGAATATCTTTACTGGAAGGCGAGGTAAGCTTAAAAAAAGTTTTCGAATAAGTTAGAGAATGAAACGTCATAATTAACAAGTAAATCATCTATAGAAGGGCATGGAATGGGCCTGCATTTAATAATCACAATCAGTAATCTACCCCAAGGAGCAGAGATATCTAGCCGCCGTATACAGAGCGTTAATGGACACTTCAAGCGTTAATTGATATCCATATTTCATTTTAAAAAATAACTTTGAAAATGGAACTAATATTAAGTGTCACTTGTAAAAGTCAGCAGCAGAAATAGCTTAACGCTCGAAGTCAAATGAGCTACACAAACTCATTCTCTTAATAATAGACTCGTGTTTAAATAGATCTTTCTGACCTCTACGATTGTGTAGATATATCTGCTCTGGACAGCTTATCTCCCTCTGAAATTACACCTGTCCAGACTAGGAAGCTCTATATGGGGATACAAGATGACGACAGACCTGGGGCTGCTGCAGTGTCTGCACTTGAGTCTGAGCCGTTGCTCCCAGAGGCGCCACAAGCGCGCCGGCCTGCGCCATCCCGCTCAACTGCACGCCCTGCCACATAACACTCAAATGATTCTCTACTTCAAATAACTTAACTAAAATTTATGAATATGTAGAATAGCGATCCAATTTACTAAAAAACCTAATTAAAAAAGTATTGTATTTAAAAACCTTCCGAAAAAAAACTTTAAATCACTGTGAATTCCGTTTAAAAAAAAGTAAACGGCCGATGATACGAAAAGGACAGACAGGAACGTATAGCCACGTTTTACACAATGTATTTGATAAAGATATCTATTCATCCTACTGCCCAGAAAGGAGAGTTGTTTTTCAAGGGTATACATGTAAACAAAGATGCCTGTGTTAATATATATTACTCTTTGGCTGAGCCTGTAGGCTTATCGGTCCGGCGGCTTTTATTGTATCAGACATAATCCTTACTTTCGTCTAGATTTAAAAAAAAAAAATTAAATTGTGACCTCTACCTTTCGCGCGAGTAGCGAAAGATTAGTGAAACAATGTATAAATTACTCTCTTCAGCCTGCCCTTGGTCAGAGCGATAACACTGTAGCGTAAGAATAGGAAATGCATAACAATGTCCGTTTTATTAGCCGAATGCGACCCTCTTCTCATCAGACGGACGCATGTCGTGCCGTAGTCATTTATTTCTATAAATTACAACGTGCCTACTTATTCAGAAAAGCAACTAACTTTTCACGAATAGTAGCGTTAAACCTTCTTGGCAAAATGGATGTTGAACAGACAGACAATCAGGCAGAATTAGTTATTTACCGGATGTATCTGCTGAACCATAGATATAGTCTGTGGTATGCCGGCCATCGGCAGGCTCTGCGCCACGGAGCCGACCGGAAGCGAGGCTTGCTGCATCCCCAACGTCATGCCTGCAAAGTAATGCATTATTACAGCACCGTCACAACTGTAAATTCAGGTATAGGGTCTAGACTTTAGAGTGAACTGAATACCAACTAGTTTTACATCTCCACAATTTACATAACGAAATACGACTAAGATCGAGTTAAGTACCTTGTTGCTGATAATGTTGCACCATTTGCTGTGTTTGTTGTTGATGCAGCAATTGTTGTTGTTGCTGTTGTTGCTGCTGCTGCTGAATCAATAAAGCGTAGACATTACAAAACAACAATAACGAATCTCCAAGCTTTGCACCAACGCTAAAGTAACCCTAAGTTTGAGCACATAACATCACTTATTTGCGTTTGTTTACCTGCAGCGCTTGCTGTTGCAGGATGGCCTGTTGCTGTATACTTTTTGCCAGAGGTTGTTTGTCTTGCACACTCGATATCTGTGTCATCTGACCACTTGAATTCATCAGCAACACCCTGTCGAGAAATCAGCAAATTAATCTATGATTAAATGCTTAAGGACCATTAAGTATTTTCTTTTGGAATGTTAGCCCGTTAATGTGGAACGACTCTCAGTCGACAGGCCAGCCGTCTCAGGTTTGCCTTCTGATGAGTGTAGTGTCCCTAGTGAAGTGTAGATGTACTCACTGTTGCTTGGGTTGTTGCATCTGGTGCTGCAGTTTGTTGGTCTGATTGGCGGCGTCTTGCTTGGCGGCCGGTGCCGGGGACCTCACGCCGGGCTTGCCTCGGTGCTTTGCCTGTAAACCATACTTTATATTACACAAGCAGAAAATGTAACTACGTTTCTTTGGGAGAAGAGACACTGTTGTTAATGGCCTTCCGTAAAATAGTTGTGAACACAACCGCCTATGAGAAAGTTCTAGTTCTGTTGTTAACGTTTTGTATATTTCAAAAGTAATTTCGTCTTTCTTGTGGAAAACCATATGGTAACTATTGCAAAAAATACGTTAAGGTATCCCATTATTACAAAATTACAATGTGCGTCACCTAAGTAGGTCAAAATGAGAATTAGGTTCGCAAATATCTGTCCAGTAGGCGACGGTTAAGGGTCTGTAGTCCAACAGATTTAGTCTTTACATCCGTGCCTGGCCTACCCACCTCGTTAAGTTTTGACCACAGGATAGGAGAGAGAAATCTTTTGTGTTTACTGTGATTTTGACTCAAGTGACATCTGTCAATCTAAGGAAAAGACAGCGCTTGCCGCTGAGCTGGCACAGAAATAGTAATGACCTGGTTCTGCGCCTGGTTGGCGCTGGTCTGCGTGGAGACGGAGGCTGCGGGCCGGATGCCGGCGGACGGCATGATGGTGGACAGCGGCCGCGGCGCCTTCGCCATCCCCTCCGTCGAGGCGCGGGGCTTTGCCGGCGTCGAGCTCGCGCACGCAACCGAAGCATCTGGAATAACACCCGCAATCAGCACAACACATCAAACCTGGAGTTATCTGGCAATTGCACAAGTAAGAGAAAACGAATACAAAACCATTTGTAACATGATTTGAATGACAGGTAAGCCCGCGTTGGTGTGAACATTCCCATTATTTTTAAGCTTATTCTACCAACAAGCTTTTTATTCGTTTTTTTCAGTATTTTTTTTCGATGCATTGGCGTACCCAAGGGGGGACAGGGAGGGGCAGCTGCCCCCTCCCCCGGAAATCTCGCAGAACATCTATGAACTCGCCTAATTACCAATCAAAGTGTAAACAGGGCCTTATGCTCTAACTTTTAAATAAATTGCGCAGTAGATACTGGCAAAATTCACGGTGCAATTGCCAAAAAACCGTGCGCGACGATGGACGAAGATTACCAGATTACTATTAGAATCTAACATCTGACTTGCCCCCCCCCCCTCTTATAGGTCAGAAGCTGGGTACGCCCATGTTTCGATTTTTGACTGACATAAGCGAATGCAATATTGTGCTGTACTGTTTTACTTAAATAGACTTGACTCTCTTGAATTTATCAGCAATAAAAATAAAAAGTGAAGGATATATCCTTGCCCCAATGCGATATGACGACTGAATTTAGTGCCATAATGCTAATAAGGTGCAACCTCGTTTCTACAATACAAGTCTGTGTTGACCAGAACCGTATCAATCTCTGAAGCAGGCACTTTAGTCTTTTGTAAAAGGCAGGCGGGTAAGCAGGATGGCAGCTGTTAAGTAGTCATGCTCCGTAAGGAAGTATACGGACACAATAATTTTATTAGGAATGGAGTCTTATCCCGTTATTTATAAACAGTCATTAAATCTTCATTAGGTAAAATATGTGTGGCCTTAATCTTAAGGTTCAAAACGGAATGACGATAAGAGGGTTAGAACACTAACGGGCTCTCTTGTCTGACATGCTTACGTCATATTTAATACTTACTACATTCGCTTTCAGCGGCTCTACATAAAACAGTTCAGTTTGGGCCAAATCGTTAGTGGGCAGTAAAACAGGTTTGGAGATATTATGTAGATAGAAAAATTCAATTTTGCTTTACAATTGAACATATTTCGTGCCATTGTTGTATGCCGTATTATTATGTTTTATTAAAATCAACCTCTTAATCCCAACGATCTCATTTATTCAACAGTATACAACTAGAGGACATAAATATGTTAGTTTTAGACATAACTGAAGTTATCAGTCACATACAAAGTTATAAACAAGTCTTTACTAATAGTTGAATAACAGCAGCAGCATTGAGCAGTTAAGTATTCGCTTAGCACATTTTAATTAATATTTCACATTAGCATCAAAGCTAATATAACACAGTCGCGCAGTATTAATCAGTAGTCAATATCGTAATGACGTCAAAAACAGAGCCATTTTCTTGTCACAGGGGTTTACCAGCATATTTCACGCTTTGTTGTCAACGCCGTAAGTGACACAGTAACACTCTACATATCTATGTATATTACCATAATTGGCAGCATGTCCCTTGGTCAAACCAGGAGATCGTGCACATTGCCCCAGTTTATGACAAGTTACTGCGCCCAGTCTTGCGGTTATAAGGTACCAAAGTTATATCGTAATATACAATGCTTTTAAATTAGAAACGTATGTCGCACGCTTAGTATTAAAGTGACTCCATTCTGAATTTGATATTTCCCAAAATAAAACCCTATGTCTTTTAATTAAGGTGATATTTTGGGACGTGTATTATTCAGAAATGGGTCACTTTAATACTAAGCGTGCGATGTGTTGCAAGGTTAAAGATCATTAATCGTCAATTTACAGCTTTACAGCTACGGTAACATGGCACAAACAAGTACCGTTAAATAATTGTATTTTATGTTAAACATCCCGCCAAATAGGTCTTCGTCAACTGCATCTGACTTTGGCGCCTTATCGGGCAATTCAGTAGGTATTAATTATAACACTATTCTGTGTGCTGTTGGTCAGGATGTTAGTTTCCGTGATTGATACAGGAGTACTGTAAAGATTCTATAATGTCAGCTCTTCACTTTCGTGGAGGCAAAGCTAGGCGTGCTAGCCTTTGTTTTGACTAGTTACACAAAATATGCATAACGCGACAAGAGTGACGAGGTTGCACTTGCAACGTTTACACCTGCCGAGAAAGTGCAGCGTCTCGCTCGTTTGTTTATTTATCTACACATATATCATAAATGTTCTGTAATGCGTTCAGAAACCGTAGGCAATGACCAGTATTATAACAACCATTATTATTATGAGAATTTTTCTAATTTGTTTCTATATTTGTTCAAATTCATTTTTTATTACATTATTTTAATGTGTACAGTCTATAGAAATGTAATAGGTACCTAGCACCAGTAGCTAGTAGCAATGCAGGTCATTGCCCTATGGCTTCTGAACCCATGATAGAGTACTTATGATACATGTGTAGATAAAGTAATGTATGCAACTGCACATAATTAGGTCTTAAAACACTCGTGTGACCCTATTATGAAACCTCGTGTTTTAAGACCCCTCATTATGCAAGAGTTGCATAAAATACTATTCCGGGATGGTGAACTCTCACGGCCACTATCTCAGCGGGTGTGAACTTTGCATGTGCTTATGTGTATGCAAATATACTGACTGTGCTGTACGGTGTTCTGCGGCGAGTGTTGTATGAACATGGAGGGCGCCGCGTCGGGCTGGGCGCCGCGCAGGAAGATGGGGTTAGAGGCGAGCAGGCCGCCAGACTGCAGCCCGCCCGCCCACACCTGCGGCAGCGCGCCCGAGATCTGCCACGGCGCGAACTGCATCGTCTGACCGCCCGTCTGAACACAACGCACACATGTACTATTTAATAGTAACTCCTGCATTTAAGGGTCGTTTCATAAGTACTTAGGGGCCGTTTTACCACCCTCTGATAATTTCCTGGTATTACATGCAACAGATGTCTGTGATGCCATCTCTGTTTATTCCATGGATACAAACTGTGGTGAAACAGGGCCTCTGGACGAAGAATTTTTAACAAACTATTCTGGATAAATTTGTACAAATGCCAAATGTCGTCCTCCAAATCGTCATTTAAACTTTAAAATTAAAATGTTTCTGAATAATATTGTATTACGGAAAAAAAAGAAACGAGCATGAGGGTCACCTGATGGGAAGTAATCACCGCCGCCCATTGTAACCAGCAACCCCAACAGAGTCGACAATCTGAGACCTAGATTAGACCCTATCGGCGTTTTCGGGTCTCGTCAGAATTGGTTTAAAAAAATGACACTAGTTTCTAAAACCACAATTCTAATACTGAGATGGAAAAAATCGCATTGCTTTAAAAACATATTCTACATTGTTATTCGCTAAAGCACACTGAGTAAATAAAAACTAAACTAAAACACAACAAACTAAAGTAATATCACAAATACAAGGCCGAATAGTTGGAGCGACACGGCGACGACAGGATCGTTAATTCATTGAAACAAGAGGGAAATTTAACAAAATCTTTCTTCTAAATTTGTGTAGGGTACAATACTTAGTAACTGGCCACGCCCATAAATCAAGGCTCTGATGGCGTTTAGACAATCTAATTTTAAACTCACTAATCTTGAGCATTTCTCGAGTATCTTTAGTGACCAGGGTCTACGAACAAGTTACAGAAAATTTATGGCCAGAAGTACTCAATGACAATCTTTTACCGTCAACCTCAGAATATCATACCTTACTACGACAAGATTCTTAAGTGTTCCGCTACTTCTGTCGCTTACTGTACACATATACTAACTTCATTTATAGTGTCATTGTTAAGTTATTCAATAATTAAATATTTTGTAACAATTATAGATTTAGATAAGTGTGTTTTGTTTTATTTTAATTTTAAGACTCTTGTAGTGTCACTGTGTTTTTATTTCGCTTCATTGTTATTGATAATAAAAACTATTTTTGTTGTTCTTTACATATGAGACGAATCCAAATCAACTGCCTGATGTGAAATTAAAGTCTTAATAGCTGGATGGTTCTTTATTCTATTACATTGGCTGGTTACATAGTGTTTTACCCTACGATCCGTAAATAACTAGTTTGTTTAACCAACGAAGACCCGCCCCGAATTTACCGAGACAGGAGCAGCGTAGGGTGCGTGTTTAAGCGAGATAAAAGGAGAGTAAAAAGGAATTCGCGAGGGCAATTGTGTCCCATCTTGGCCCTCGTAGTCACTTTGCATAAAGAGTTCATACATTGACTACTTGCACTAAGCATCAAATGTGAGAACTCACAATTGCACTTATCAAAGTGTAATAAGGCCATAAGAACTAAATTACACTTTAATTAGTTCAAGCGTCAGTTCATACATTTGCTACTTGCACTAATCAAATTGCAACTATTCATGGCCGGACTGTGGTCAAACGATAATCCTTCATCAATTAAAAAAAGAGTGGGGCGCGTCTTCGTGGATTGAATAAACTACGTATAGTATTACCAAAAATATATTGTGCCACGATGTACCTGCGTAGTAGAACAATTTTAGTAGCGCGAGAAATTTCGATCTACCAATGATAAAGTAGAATTTTACGCACGCTAAACTCTTGCGCTTTTGGTCTATCGATTTCGCAGCAACATGGCGACAGCCCGTGCGCCACAGTGTACGAATTGTGTAAGCGGGACAAAGCTAAGAATGCATAGCAAGCAATACTCTGCCAGTTGAGCTTGCAAATAAAGTACAATATGGATTATTCACACGTTCGGCTACTGTCGGAAACCGGTCTGCGCTTCTCTGCGCAAACGAATACTGCCGATGCTCAATATGTTTTTGGTAATACTGTATAAGGCTGGGGCGACCGACCTGCAGCGGGCCGATGATCTGCGCGGGTTGCTGCTGCGCGCCGAGCACGGGCTGCGACACCTGCACGCATTGCGCCTGCACCGGCACCGGCTGCGAGCCCGCGCCGCCCACCTTCCCGCCCGCCACCTTGCCGCCGCTCATCACCTGCACCACACCTCATCTATATCCATGGGTTACCCAGGGGGGCAGGGAGGGGCAGCTGCCCCCCCCCCTCTGGAAATCTCGCAGAACATGTGTGAACTCGCGTAATTACTAATCAAAGCGTATAGCTCATTGAAATCTGATTTTAGCACGACGCGTGAAGGGATAAAGTGCTAGCTTAAGAGCACTAGACAAGCTAACGATCAATTGTCATGCATGATTCAGATCTACCCTGATAACTTGGATGCGGCCATACCCCAGGCACTGCATCAACTAATAGGTACTGGATTGGCATACGTCGCTATCGGGCTGGCAGCAAGCGGGAAGGTCGATGTATGAGATATAAAAAAATATCGCCGCCGAGTAGAATTTTATTCTAATATTTCGACTGTTTTAATTGTTTTTTTACGCGCTATTTTGTATGCGAGTCTGGACCTAGCGCTCGGCACAACTCACATTCTGCGCCGATGTCGCGGCCGTCTAACGTCGCGCATGTCCCACGTAATAACTTATCGATATTCAAAATCCGAGAACATTTCATACGGAGACAACTATTTATCAAAGTATTTACTATCGCTGTCCGCGTATAAGTAGTCAAAATGAATGGCCAGGCCCATAAATTTATTAAGGTCAGGGTCACCAGTTACTAAGTATAAACGTACCCTACAATAACTTTCGACATGAAATTTGAAGTCAATCAAATGGTGTGTGGTGTTAAAATAATAGAATTATTTGTAAAGGGCACAAATTTTGGATGTTAGTAGTGAATATTCCGCCTTAGTGATTGAAGGTAGCAAAATACATAAACATGGATATGATTCCATATTGAACTTACCTTATGCATTTCATTATTCTTCTGTTGTTGGCCGATGGCCGAGACCGAGGCCTGCGAGTGCGCAGGCAGCAGGCTCGGCTGCGAGTTGATCACGCCCAGGGGGCTGAACACGAACGTCTGGTTCTGCGTGGTCGGGATGGTCGGGATCGTCGTGTATCCCGGGAACGGAGCTGTCGTATAGCAAACATACCTTAACGTACATGTTATAAAAGCAGACACGATGTGGGAAATATTTGAGACATTCAAATGACGCGTACTATTCAGAAAAACCGACCAGTAAGATATTTTTTAACGTGCAAAAGTCTTAATATATTTTGCATGCTAACAATATTTCTGCGCAACTTGCACTTTATAATGTAACGCAGCTTTGGGTAATTAGTATCAACAAGGGTAAACATTTAACAAGTGAATACTATTATAAACCGTGTGGTTTAAGAACATTTAGTATAAAATGTAGAAGTTTAACATATTATTTTACAATTTAGTTACATGCCTATTCATTGATGAAAAGCTTGCATTATAGGTTATAACTTTAGTGCTGCAAATATAAGCAGGTGTTTTGAAAGACCAAAAACGATTAAGAAATGTGCCATAACATAATTCGAATAAAGTACTGACGGCATCTACGGCTTAACGTTAATTTGAATAAGACCAATAACTTTATAACAAGTGAACAACAGTGGCACTATCTAAAAATGCGTGGCAGACTAAAAACACATGTAGAAGCTAACAATAACAGCTAGGACTGCAGCAGGAAATAAACCTTAAAGAAGCGGACGTTCCAAACTAGAACTTACAATAGTTACAAATACTAATGAATTATTTCAACAAAAGCTTGTGACGGAAAGAAATTTCAATGCCAATTATGAATTATATTTAACTAATATCAAATAATGAAACAAAATTAATATTCTCTCGTCAAATCAAGACACATACCACAGTCCATCAATAACGAGACCGGAAAACAAATTATAATCCAATTTCAAAATTTTATAAACCTTGTTCCTGATATGTAGTGAGACCTGCAAAATTTACTGAAAAACTAAATAGTGTGGAAGTTCAGAGTCACATTAGGGCAGAAAATAAACTTGTTTTTTATTAACCACTACGTTCTACAATAGGTTAATGAGTCAATTACTAAGAAGAAGGGACTTCTATAGCGGTAAGGGTGATGGTGCACTACGACCGATGACAAGCTGGAGATTGTAACAGCGTTGTTAACGCAGCGTCAACCGTGGGGTGGCGGTGCCAGTGGTTTAGGTATCGGCTCGTTAATAAGCGGCTATCTAGCTGATCTGCCAGTATATTCCGCCGGACCAAACAGGTCCGAGGAAAATGATCAAATTTAGCACTAGCGATATAAACCATAAAATAACGTGAGCATGTGCAATGATTACGTTGATTGCAAGCTATTATTAGTTTTGTCATAGCTCCGAAATACCCGTCGTGTAGAAAATACATCAAATATTGTAAAGCTTAGATCGACGCCGAACCAACAGGTTGCGCTAATTAGTAGCAAAAAGTAAATATCTCACGTGAAGTTTAAAAAATACCATTAGAAACATTTGAAGTATATTTAACTATAGTGTACGTTTTTTGAAAAAACGTTTTTTTATTGTAATAAACAGTAAAATATAACAGAGGCAGTGAGTGAAAGTGTTGGTACTAACCAGCTTGGCCCTGCAGAACCTGTTTGCCCTGCGTAGTCAGCATATGCGGCGCTAGCTGGTTTCCTTGGAACGGCTTGCCGGCGGCTATGACCTAAAATACAGTTTCAATACGCTATTATTGTCAAGAAAATTACAAGTTAAAAAATGCTTGTTTTGTTGCCACACATCTAAACAGTACAAGTTTAGAGTCACTGTATTTCATAGCATATGGTACGGGTTTATTTTACGAATCAGTTTTCTTTAACAAAAATTAAAATTAACTGTAGGGGCAAATATTGGGGAAAACGAATATTTAACTGTTTTCAAAAAGCACGTTGGTTTTCTGTGTGGCCTTGAATTTATTCTGTTATAAAACCCTATCGCGTTTATTTTATGCATTCTAACTGACATTACTTTTGCTACGAGCTTTTAAGTGAATTTTTATTTATCTGAAACAAACATAGATAACAAGGGTTTTCTCTTTTTGTGGTCATAACCACAAACCCAAATTCGGTCTCTCATGCAGATTGCACACAGCCTAGTCGTATTTAATTTAGTTATTTCAAATTCTATGGTTATGGTTACAGTGAGGTACAGAATGTTTTCCAGAATGAAGAAGTTGCGCGCAGTAGGAGTCAATTGTATTAAGAAAGTTGGTACATCTCTTGTAGTCTGTGGGTATCACATACAGTAAAGTTGGTGGCTCGAAAAAAGAAAACGTTTCGACTCGTGTTAAAGTATCATTATATTTTCTAGTACTACTACGCTTGCCGCATTCGCCTGAATATTCGTGTGAGAACACATAAACCTCAATCGACTATCAAGGTCAAGTGTCGCCGTCATAATTATGAGTGTTGTTTTAACTACCTGAATTTGTTGGGAGTTGATCCCGGGGTGCAGGGCGATGTTGCCGGGCATGAGTAGCGGGCCCTGTGCGTTGTACAACTGCTGCAGATAAGTGCTGTTCTGCAGCGGCTGCTGGATCACTTGCACGCGGCTGTGGCCCCACTCCGCACTGCAACAAGCCGATCACAGTAAATATATAGCTAGGAGCAATAAAATACAAACAAACGTTCGAAATGACGAACTCACACAAACCACAAACACGACGTCTAATGCCCCGTTCCTATATTCAAGCAACTAATGTAGTGTATGAATTAAGTGTTTGATTTCACGTAGTGTACGGATACAGACAAACGTGAGTCCTTGATTACGAGAAGAGTGAAAATGACGCTAGTGTTAGTGTGTAACAGCAGTGGCGTAACAATAGGGTGGCAGGACGGGCCCCCGGCTATAACGTTGGTTAAGCTTCTTTATGTTGATAGAGAGTCCCGTTCGATGAATTTGCCAGAAGCCTTAAACGATATTGTACCACTACTGTGTACCCGGACCCTGACCCAAAACTGTTGCGGCGAGTGGTTGGTGTACAGTGCGTCTAAGTGATTTGCTGCGGACACAGACCTGATTTGCTGCGGATGCTGAGTGTTGGGCGGCAGGCTTTGCAGCGGCGGCATGGTGGAGATACCTGTACCGGCCTGCTGCTGCATGCCGCCTGCCGTCTGCTGTTGCTGTACCTACAACCGACCATATATTTTATAAACAAAATGTAACTTTAATGACAAGATATTTGTTCATAAAAGTCTCGATAGTTAAATTGTAAATTATTAAACTAAAACTAGGTGCAAATAAATAATTTCACTATTATACAGATGAATCATCAAAAACTAGGATCAACAAGCGTACCTAGCTTTTGATGCAGGAGAAAAGAGGCAGCTACCCCTCTCTAAGCCTAAGCCCCAACCAAACCAGAGTAAAGCAGTTGGAGGTAAATTATCCATTACCTGATGGGCTGCCATGGAACTGGGCATGGAGGAGACAACAGTAACGGTCTGGTGATGCTGCTGCGTCTGTTCGTGCTGTGCCATGCTCATCTGTTGCTGCACCACTTGCGACTGACCATCCACTAACTGCTGCAATGCAATAATTACACTATTTATTATTTAAAAACAAGTAGGTATCATCTGCCGCCAACGCCTGCTTCTGCTGTTTTCACTAACTTTTAGGAGACCTCCTTAGCTGTATAGATACGCAAAGGGGTGATTGCATGTTAGTTTGTGAAATACTGTAATCAACTTCTTACAGAATCGGAACCATTTTGAAGAGCATCACAACATTTTATATCTGCGTTCATGACAAACAACCAGAAATAACCGGCAATATCATCGTCATACAAAAATTTAATTTAAACATCATACATTTATGGATAATATGGTTCGAAATTACGAAGATTTGTGGAAAAAGTTAGCCATACTTGTTGTTGTTTTATCTCGCTGCTCATGCCGGCCTTCTGGTTCTTATCGAAGAGCAAGTTGACGTTGCTCTGTGGTGATGCCAGGAAGCTGAGGTTGATCTCTCCGATGCCGGGCACGTTGAACTGCTGTGTATGCACGGGCTGGTTGTTAACCACCTAAAGATTAAAAGGGGTTATGATAAAAACATCAATGACAACAACGATGAATATAATTTTCGATCGCTGTTGCGAACGCCTAGACCTACCTACAATAACTCGGATTAGAGTGCAACTGCTTAATATTTAATTTTGCGTATACTCTTAAAATTATGACGATGTGGCGTGTGAATGACCACTTTTTAATAAAGAATGGTATTTAAATATTTCAATAGTATTTTCATAATTTTTAACGGGCCCATATCAGCTCTAAACAAATACAACACAAATTGGCTGATTTGATCTGCTACTACTGCCAAATTGTTGGATTTTTGATTCAAATATTCTTGCAATGCTATACATATAGGTATATATATATACACAAAGGTTAACGGTTAGGTCTATGCACTGATCAACTTGTTGGCCATTATCGTGTATATATATACATTTTACCTTATGCACGCCAATGACATCAATGATGAGTATAATTTTCGATTACACACACCTGTAAAAACTTCTGCTGCTGTAAATCTTGCTGCTGTGGAACTTGCTGTAACTCAGGCTTCTGTTGTTGTTGCTGCTGTTGTTGCTGCTGCTGTTGCTGCTGCTGCTGCTGCTGTTGTTGTTGCTGCTGCTGTTGTTGTTGTTGTTGGTGTTGAAACTGTTTCTGTAACTATATGTAATTTTATTTATCTTAAAGATAAATAGTTATAAGCCGCGCTAAAAAGATACCAATATGAAAATTGTAGCATTATTTTTTAAGATACACCCTGTTGTGTAAGAATAGAACATAGGTAGACCATGTGTAAGTGAGATAGTTTGTGGATGAAAACTACTTTAAAATCTTTTCTTTCTTGGCGCGACTTATAGTACTGAATTGTTATACTCTAGATTTTTCATAATAACATGAAAATTATAGACTTTATATTTCCGACCTATGAATAAACTTACCAACTCTTGTTGATCCTGTTGGTTTTTAATATGCTGCTGTATAGCCTGGTGCTGTCGCTGCAATGCTTGCTGCTGTAACTGTTGCAACTGTTGTTGTTGCTGCTGCAGCTGTTGCTGTAGCTGTTGTTGTTGCAACTGCTGTAATTGCTGTTGCTGCTGCTGTTGTTGTTGCTGCTGCTGTTGCTGCTGTTGCTGCTGCTGCTGAATTATTTGTTGTTGGATCTGTGAAAGTAATTAATTTTATTTAAAACATTTACAAATTAAGACGCCATTAGAATGAAAACTTATTAACTATGTGTGAGAGATGTCACGCAACATACACTAATTATATTAACGTCTTCAGGTAATACATTTCGAAATAAACAATCTACAGCAGATTTTAGAAAAGTGGAGAGAAGCTCTGAAAACATCAGGTCTGCGAATAAGCAGAGAAAAGACCGAGTACATGCATTGCAACTTTAGTGGTGTCAACAGCAAACGCACCATCTGCCTGCACGACACTCAGCTAAAAGTAGTAGACCATTTCAAGTACAAGGACAGTCATCCGTAAAGATGGGTCAATAGACACTGATGTCACCCATCGCATAAACACCGGGTAAAGGGACGAGTATACCGAGCAGCCGTCCGACCGGCCATGACATACGGAGCCGAATGCTGGCCACTCAAAAAGCAGCACGAAAATCAATTACACTGCGCAGAGATGAAGATGCTCAGGTGGGCAGGTGGTGTAACTAGGCTGGACCATGTCAGAAACACACGCATAAGAGGCACCTTCAAAGTGAGACCTATCCCAGATAAACTACAGGAGAGCTGTCTGCGGTGGTACGGACATGTTATGAGGCGACCATCCGACCACATGACCAGAAAGGTACTAGATATTGAAACTAAACCCCGAATCACATAGATGTCGGTAGTAAATAAGAACCTCAAAGAAGCCGAAGTCAAGAAGAACAAAGAGACGACCCAGGACCGAGCTGCCTGGTGACGCATGATACGGAGGGCCGACCCCAAATAAAATGGGAAAGGGCCATGCAAAGAAGAAGACATTTCAAAATAAAACTATTTTTAACAGGCTTTGACGTTAATACAATCAAGTATAAAGACATAGTTACATTTAATGTCTCAAAAATATGTCCCAATAATATTCGAGATGAAGAATGAGGTCATGGCTACCTAAAAAATAAGTATTTTTTGAGTATTTTAAATACTGCAACAGTTTTATATACTTGAATGTTGAATTTTGAATAATTTTAAATGCCAATATCTCCTTGTAATGCTCAATTTAAGCAATACTGTTTAAATAAATTATCAACATCTACAACCCTCTGAGTAGTATATAACATCTTTGGTCATGAACTATGATTTTAAAGTTCACATACAAAAACATGAGATACAAACATTTTGACCATTCAATTATTATTATTATTTAAAAGTAAAATTATTTATTGATTGGTTGAGTTTTAACTGGTTACTTACCTGCAATTTATCATCCTCTTCTTTTTGGTTCCTATATCTATACTCCTCTGTCTGACTAAGGTTATCTGGCTCAGATTTAGGCTGTTTCAAATCTGGTGGCCTCCGAAAACTATTGTTTTGCTTATCAAGAGCCAATAAAGTGTTAGCAGCCTCGTATTTATCTTCAAAGGTGATTCCTGCCTTTTCAGCAAGAGTCTCTAAACACTGTAGGGGCCTTTTTGGTGGCTTTTGCTGCCCCTTTGACTTCTCTTGCCCAGGTGACTGTTTGGGCACAGTCCTAGTTATCGTAATACTGTTTTTGAGGTCATCTTTCTTGTCATTCTTGGGCTCTAATGTAAAATAATTCTTGGGATAATTTGAATCTTTGTCTTTGTCACCATTAAGATTCCCGTTCTCAATGAGAGTTATGGTAGTGGAGTTGGCAACTTTTATAGTTTTTTCTTTGTCGTCCTTGGGCTGTAGCTGGTGTGGGACGTGGGCGGGCGGGGGAGAGAGCAGCTGCGCCGGCACATGCTGTGTCACTGAGGGGTTGGCATTCTGAGCCTCTGGACCCACTACAGGCTTCTCGCCTTTAGAAGCCAGGAAACCTGGGCCAGGACCCTGCTCCTTATCCTGATCCTTCTTCTTTTGAATGTTGTCTAGTATTTCAGATCTGAAACACATTATTAATATGATTGAAATGCTAATGACCGGACTTCAGCATCTAGATTTAATAACTAATTGTTTAACCTAAGAAAGATATATAATGCTGGTTTACTGTATGTATCTACTTTTAATTACTACTGTACTTGCTTTTTATTATTTCAAAATTTCAAGTTATACTTATACCCGTATCTGAAGGGCTTTTATATCTGATATTCAGATATCCTTACTAAGTTTGGATCCAAATAGAATAAAGCCGTACAGCGGCCCTAACATGACAGCCCAGGTTTAGTTTAACCCCTCCCTGTGTCTCTGTCTAACTAGTGTCATAAGAAAGAGACGCAGATAGAGAAAAACTAACCTTGGCCAGTCATATTAGGGCCACTGGAAGGCTAAGTTAGTGAAGTAACCGTTGATAAAAACTAGTTGCTTTTCTTACTACGCTGTCACTTCTCTGCCCCGTATCGATCTTTATATCTGTCGATTGCGTGAAAAACTAAACTGCGGTTGCGATGCAATACAAATAACCAGCGAATACGTCCAACCAGACCAGAGTTACCAGAACCAGACCACCATACCAGAGTTAGGGACAATTTTGGAGTCACTATAATTTTTGAAGTACTCAGAAAGTACTGCGTAAAGTGCAAGAAGCGCTTAAAAATAAAAACCTCATGATAATTGCTTCTCACTCGTGTGTTAAACTACATTTCTACGTTATAAGAGAAAACCATTAGGTATATTATCTTCACGTTGATCACGGAATTCATTTAAATGTATTGAGTATATAAAATATTTGTTTTGAGACCGTAGTGTTGTATAAATCGAAATAAAGTAAATGAAGTCAGTAAATCTAATCAGCTGTCAGCGTAATTCACGCTGACAGCTGTCAATCTCTATTTTCTTTATTATTAGCCCTTCTGCATAGGCTTAGACTATTCGCCATACTGCCTTGTTCAGATAAAGACTAATTACCACGAAATCTTATAAAAAAGAGCCTGCACTAGCAGCATAGCATACGCCTATTAGTTACAAAATAATATAATTATGCTTTATCTCCGCGACAAAAGCTAATAAGAGTTCAACGGGGCAATGCTGCCAGCCTTCTTGGCACAACGAGTGGCGACAGCAATCTGGTGGTTTTTTTTTTGTTTCTAGGCTTATTAACGTAGAAAGAGAATGATACTTATTAATGTACTTTTTTTAAACCTTGATATAAAGTAATTTATTGGCCTAACTTTATTTTCTTTTATATTATGTGACTGTAATTACTTAAAATGTAGATAAAAAACAAGCATTTTCCTATTCTCGCTTGTCGCTCAGTTTGTTTTGTACCTTTCCTACTTGGCTAGTTAGAAAGAGACGCACTGAGTAACGAAGCTAGTCGCGCTGTGTCGTGCTAGCCAATCTTCGGTAACATGCCAAGCCAAGGGGATCTTCTTTTTTGGATATCTTTTAGTCATAATTTTAGTATTTAGGTATGTATAGTTTATATTTAGTTTTTATGTAGATTATTTTAATTGTTTTCTCTGAATAGGTAAAGTATCAATTTATTAATTTCATGATTTATCGTCCTACCGTACCGTAATACGTGTAATAAATACATTTTAGAAATTAAATTGCGATATCAGAGTTCCTGTTTGTGTCACTGTGAGAGCTTAATAAGAAAAGGTTACAAGGCATTTACTGCAACAACTAAATTAAAGTTAGCTACCCAAAACAGAACATCTAAAATTAAAACTAAGTGACATTTGAAAGATGACTTGTGTTGCCATATAAAGATTTTCGCTTGAAGTTCATGATTATTTACACTTTGCCATGACTATTTCTGTATTCCCTTTTTTTAGCCATCCATCGCGGGAGCATGGGTCTTGGGGCTAGGCAAAGTGATCGTGGCAAGGCTTCAGTACCGGATTTCGGGACTTGTATTTCCAAAACCGTACTACGAACCGACTGGAGACGATAACATTTTAAAATTTCACAAGAGGATAACAGTCGATTGTCAAGTCTATGAATTTAGTGTCTCCCTCAGCACTTTACTTCGCCATTTATTTCGTATCGCATTATTTGCATTGCATCTTTCGTTATTAAGAAAATATAATGTACAAAACTGTCACGCGCGTCAATATCACTGCGAACGTTCTACAATCTTTCAAAAAATGTGCTGCATGTAAATATTTTTGGAAGGTTGTCTTTCGTGATCGTAACTGTGTATAACCAAAACACGAAGTAAAGTGCCCCTTTAAAACAAAATACCCAAAAGCCAAAACGGACTAGGCCAAAAAATTACCATAAAACAATTCAGCGTGTTATTAACTCGCGACGTCACGCCATTCCTCTTTTTATTTGGAAAACCATTTTCAGTATGGTCACTAGAAAATGCGGATTCCACTTTTAACTATTGTATATTTACACACACGCGTACACATTACTTTAAGATTTATTAAGTATTAAGTCAGTCAACATTTTGCGAGTATTCAAAGCTCCCAAAATGGCGGGATGCAGTAGAGACGCTTATTCCACTTGCCACAGCGATTGGTGCGTGCCTCTGCGGTTGAACGACGACGTAAATATTCATTTCGAGGCTTATGTTTTGTGACTCTAAGCTTGACTTTGAGGGGGGGGGGGGGTATATAAGGTTCTGTAGCATGTGGCAATACCGATCAAAACTTAAAGTTTGACGTCAAGTCAATGAGATAAGTAGTCGTACAGGACCCCAATTCTCGGGTCATGCGAGACGCTATCTCGCATGCCACATACGTCAAAAATGACAGATTTCCTTGGGGTTTGACAGTTATTCTCGTGCGAGATGAATCTCGCATGAATCCAGAATAGGGATCCAGGTACTCACAGTGCTGCAGTGGTACCAATAATTAATTGCAATAAATTTCATTTATATGAAAACTAAATAGTGTACACATGTACTTTGGAGTATTTAAGATACAGGGGGCCTAGCACGCTAGCTTTTATCGATGACATAAAGCATTTATTCCGTTCTAACCAGTATGCGTGTGCGAAAAGGACGAATGCTTTATGTCAGCGATAAACGCTAATATGCTAGAGGGGCAAGTTGGCATAAAAAATTTACCTATTATGAACATGATCAAGATTGTTTATTCTCTATTCCAGATTTTTTAAATATCGCGGCAATTCTCAATGTTATGTGTCAAAAAACACTAAAAGAGAGCAGCGTCGCGTGGCGGGCTGCGGGAGGTTAAGTCTTTCAATCTGCTCACGATACAACACCAGTTTCAAAACTACATAATTATTTTTTACTAGCTGAACAGCTCACTATTTCTCACTTTGTATTATATGTATATAGGTATTACTACAACTGCACACACCGACCGTCCAGTCCAGTCAGTCCACACCACATTACCACACTTTCGCTTAGGTATAAATGCTCCAACAGCGAACATTCGTTTGTTTGTAGGCAACAAATAATATAGCTTAGCTTTTTTTAATTACTGGCCGGACGTGTTGTCGTACGCGACGTACGGTTTCTAGGGTTGACTTCAAAATATTTTTTCAAATATAATTTATTTAAAAAGTGTACAGAAGTGCAGCGCCAAGTTCCGAAACCTATTTCCGAAACTTATGTAAGTACACGTTGAGTTATGCAACGTAAGAATTTAAGCTGGATGCTGAATTATACCATTGAATTTGAATACTCAGAGTCAGGACAGTCAGTAGGCGGACCTAACATTGTCCGAATTTTAGTAAACACCTAAAGAAGTTTCCATTTCTCTATATTGACATCCCTGGTTTATATATTACTATAACATATAAATAAAATGGTAGGCTATATTTTCGATGGTGAATTTTAATGTTTATTGTTAAAAGACTTAAAATACTCTGATGCGGATTGGACGGTTTGTTGTGCATTCTCTATATGTATGTGGCCGAGCACAATAAAATTAGGGGCCATCCAGTACAATTTAATTTAATTTATAATTACGTGACGTAAAACGAGGTCTGGTCAAATCTTATTTAGGGCTTGGGGATCCATATAAATCTCAAGTCAACGTTGTGAACAAGAACACATCTGGACTGGACTTCTTCAGTTGTTTCATAAAACAAAATAGATAAATATAGAATCTACTTGACAGTTAAATATTATGGTGAAAATCTCACGAGGGGAAGAGCTCAAGTTCATTAAAAAACACCTATCGTAATAACTGAAAATCCTATTGTCCCTTTTCTGTTATCTATGCTTCCTCACACTTGTTTAGTAGAAACATATAATTTATAAGTTATAGTTTCACTATACAGTTATTAGAACTTCGGTTTCGTTGGCCTGGACATGTCTGTTGATGAGCTACGCTTTCTCTCCAAAGAACTCGTCGAGTTACTCGCAGCGTGCGGCCCTTACAACGGAAATGATTTCGCTAAATGTTGAAAATTCCAATGCAAATACGCCGTAAATTAAGAAGGTCGGTATGAGAATGTATTAGGCGACAGGTTGCTATCGTCATGTAACGTCAGGCTTGATCTATCATATCCTAGAAAATTATTAGAGGAGAGGCCTCCACCCCATGATGTTGCTTTTGACCATATTATTTATCAGAACAAGTCATCTGTAGACCTGTATCTCGAATTTCATTAAGATTATTTCAATGGATAATGAGATCTATTCCTATTTGAAAGTGGGTAGGTAGTGCAATTTGTATATAAACATACCTTGTTTAACGCTAAAATGTAATAAGTGAGGCAACTATTTTTTGATAAAGATAAGGAAAAATAAAGTCTATTTCCAAGTGATAAAGGGCATGTCAATCTCTTAGATAACGATTCAGATTAAAATAGGTGCAGGGAGGTGAAAAATGGTTTTATATCTACTGCTTTGTTTAGAAAGTACCTGGAAAAATACTACATTATCCTCCACATGCCAATAACACCAATTGAGTTAATACTAAAGACTTACAGATGGTAAAAAAATGGAACGGACATCAATCTCCCAGAAGTTTGTGTCAGTAAGTGAGTGTGTGATGATTAGAGTCTGACCTATCGCTACCATGCCACAATCACACGAGTACCTATCATCTAACTTTTTCTCTTTACTGAATCTGACGCTAGTCTGACGCTAGTACTTTACAACTGCCTTAGTAACGTTCAAAAGTGTTGGTACTTTTTTTGTTACCCTCTAATTGGGTATAAGCAAAGCGGTAATTTATGATGATTAAAGTAAAGCTAAGGGGTGTGCAGAGGCGTGTGAAACTACTTTCCTGCGTGCGATGATGTAAATGGCTTCTTGTGTGTATCGTGGTGTGGTCGGGGTTTTTTGTTTATTCCACATAGGTAACTGTACACTGTCAAATAAAAATGTACACTGCCTAGGTACAAAACTACCTTAATTAACTCGATAAAAAATATAAAAGCTAATTTATTTAGTAATTAGATAGCTACTGACTAACTTATAATTGTCCCAAATATTGAAATGTGTTTGCAGTGGACGGTATAAGAAAATTTTAAAAATTCCTGCAAACATTTCTGAACAGGGACTCTCTATATAAACAGTTCCACCAAGGGAACATCACTATAGTAGGTATTAACTAAACTTAAACAAGGTTTTTCATGGAGGATACCTAACTAGGGTTTTGTCTCATGTTATAAAATAAACATTAAACCTAGGTATCAAATGAAGGAATTTTTATTTTCCACAATCAGCCTTAATCAAACAAACTTACGAGTTAAGTTTTATTGAATGTGTTTTACCTATGCAGATAGATGTCAGACAAGCTTTAACCCAGTACAGGACTACCGAAACACAAATGGTCAATTGATTACCTTATCAAATATAGTTAACACAAACATGCAAAATTATGTTATAATAACTAGTAACTACCATCCAGGTTTTACAAAACGCCCCAAAAATAAGAGTTACTTTTATATTATAGGTACATAGGTAGTCAGAGGTAAACATGCTGCGGCTTTTTCCTCAACTATGCAATAATTTGTTAGAGAAACCAATGAAACCATTCAATATTAGTTAGCTATATCTGTTAGGGGATAGACATAAACAAAAAAAATATAAAGAAAGGAGCGACCCGTCTGGCATTATTTCACAAGGGGAAGCAAAAAATAATGAAAACGTGCGAGCGAGAGGGTGTTCTGTGGACTCGAGTGATGTCAGAAAGAGAGCATCAGCACAAGGGGAGTCAGAGCGCGAACCGGTTCTGCATGTGTGCAGACAGACGGCGTCCTCCCCCCTCGTAGCGACCATCGAGCGCGAGGGCCTCACATTGTCAGCTTTTCCCCGAAGCGTTGCAATAATAATACCAACAAAAAGTCCCCTTCAAAAATACCACCACTCCACCCTTATATTATTACTTGAATAAGGTGAGCAAACGGATACAGAAAAATGTCAACCATCAAACAAAACAGGGTTTTAAGACGATTACGTCCTTTCTCCTTCACTCATTATGTCAGTCCAGTCACACTTGGTTTGCCAATGTTGATTTTACTATTCGTGATCCACTGTGTGGATGACGAATAGTACCACACGCGACGCGCCCACACCAATCCGCAATCATAAAATAAAAAATAACATAAAATACCTTTTGGTGTAAAAACCATAAGAACAACGTTCCATCGTTTCAAAATAAAGGGTTAACTGAAACGTAAGCGCCGTCCCATGCGGCAATGATTAAAAGAAAAAACAAACAAAAAGGTAAGGATTGAGACATTCGCACGGGTGAAAGTAAACACAACACTTATTATCGACGAAAACGACATACAAACACACTTTATCGATAGTCCGGTGCCCGACTCATTGCAACAATAACCTTCTTTTAGAGTGGCGAAACACAACTGCGCGCGCTACCGGTGGGCCTCGCCTTCGCCCCGCGCTACCCCGCACCGCCCGCAGCGAGCCGCGCCGCTCACCCGTCGCCAATAGAACGCCTGCTG
Source organism: Ditula angustiorana (assembly GCA_963691745.1). Lineage (NCBI taxonomy): Eukaryota > Metazoa > Arthropoda > Insecta > Lepidoptera > Tortricidae > Ditula > Ditula angustiorana. Next base: position 5,015,002 of record OY829472.1, on the reverse strand, counting down.
CAAAGCAAGCCCAGCGATTGGTCGGTTCATTTTACGACCGTTCCACAAACAAAACCGGTTACTCAGATCGGCACGAAAGGGCGCGAGGGACGAAATTAGAGTTTGTGCGATTATTATTGCTACTTCTTCTATCTCTCTTCAACGCGAATGTTTGCAAGAGACGGTGAAACTAAAATATTAGCTCTTTATCACCACATTCACCTCACTTCAAGCCGCCTGCATCGGAACCGTTTCTTCCTTCAAACTAAGACTTCCATTTTTATTTCAATACCTAGTTCAAGTAATTAAATAATTGAATATGAAACTATTGTTTTTACAAACGTCAAGTTGGTCATAAGAATGCAGAAGTGAACAGGTGTTAGATAGCGAAGTATGGTATCCATTCATCAAAAAGCAATCAATAACAATTACTATTCATAAAATAACATTTATTTTTGTACTTTGCGAAAAATATCGGGGAGGAGAAACGGGAGACGAGGGGTTAGTAAGAAAATAATAGTTGCTGTGAGTGTTGCGTTGCGATAATGCAATTGCAATACGGAGGTAATAAAAATAGGGAAACAACTTAATAATTTCCAAGAACTGAACATTTGGTTTTGGGATGTATTCTTTATTCAATTTTAAATTTCTGGCCATGAGTAACAACATGGTCTAAAAACATGGAGACGTCGTTGTTACGTAAAGTTTAGTTTATTAAGTTACCTAAATGCCCACAGTGGTGACGAGCGAGACGGCTACGTGGAACAGGCTCTTTACCTCTTTCTAATTCTAACAAATATAATCTTGGTAAAAACGACTTAGTAATTTCCTTACCACTTTTGAACTTTATTTCCTTGCAATACGATTCAAAAAGGGTAAGCAATTTCTTAGTCGATTGTACATTGTTTAGACTTGGACTTAACCGCTTATAAATGCCTGCATAATTATACCCAGTACCTAACTATTACAGAGGGGGTGAATATATTGCAACCCCAATTCCGCTTCACTCTTAATTTGAATCGGCCATCGTTGGATTCCCTAACCCTCTATTCAACTCCCCAAAGGGATAAACCCCAGCGGCCCTAACATGACAGCCCAGGTTTAGTTTAGCCTCTCCCTGTGTCTCTGTCTAACTAGTGTCATAAGAAAGGGACGCAGATAGAGATAAACTTAACTTGGCCAGTCATGTTAGGGCCACAGGCTTGTATAAAACTAAAATCAATTTCTGTTTGTATATTACCAATTTTTTCTGCTTTTTTTGCAGTGTGTGACGCAATAAGACAGGGTAAGGTAATGATCGTAGTCTTTGACAGTGACCCAATGATTGACGAGAAGATACGGAAACTGGCGAGCGAAAACAAGAAACAATGATAATGTGTTTTGTCGGTTTGTTAGTGGTGATTGGGATTAAATTCAGGTAGGTAATCGCAAAATTAGCATGCAGCAAAAATATCAGAATTTCCAGAATCCAGTAGCCTAACCCAAAATTTCATTATACAATCGACATGGCAAACCATTTTAGCAATCTGTTACTAGTATGGCAGGGCAGATATTTCCTATCTTTCGAAATTGATAATTCCATGAAAAGTTTAACTTTTGTGTAGGTGGCTAAATTTTTCGTATCGAAAAAATACTCTGACCCTGACTGAACAAATCTATTGATGGTTTTATTGAAACCAGTTTCTTGAAGCTTCGTAAATTTTTTTAGGATAACTTCATATAATAAAAAAAGGCTTCAAATAGTTACTTCATTCCATTAATTTTCTGAACTTGGACACTTGCACTACCGCGCGTGCTTTTTGTTTAAATCTTTTTGTGAAACTTACGAACTCAATTTTTAAATAGGGACAAACTAGTATAGTGATTAATGTAAGAATACTTAAATTGTCAATAGTGGAAAATAAATGAGAGACATTGGCCAGTTTACCGCGATCGGCTGTAATCAAAAAATTATTTGAAATTCAAAAACAGGTAAGGCTTAGATCGTTTGATTTAAGCGCCATCTGTTACCAAGTTCATAGAATACATATTATAGTTACAGCGCCATCTACTGTATAAGCTTTATACTACTGCCTCTATAACGAAGAGTAGCAGTAGTAGTATTGTAAGAGCAGCGAGAGGTGTCGCTAGTGGCGTCGTAATAAATTCAGAGAAGTGTTTTTTTTCCCAAAATACTCTGAAATCATTATGAAATGCAGCCGTAACTAGGGTGGGGTTGCCAGATGACATTTTAAACGAGTAGCTAACATTGTTCATTGCATTGCTCTAACAAAAAGATAAGATAAACTATAGATATAAAAATGAATTGAGGGACAAACATTGGGACAAACTTACCTTTGCAATTGAAAAACTCTTTCTCCTAAGTGCAAATTATATAAGTTTGTAATAGTAGCCATCTGGTCGTTTAAAAAACCAAAGGCAGCCGACCTGCATTATCTACATCTACACTAATATAATAAAGAGGTAAACTTTGTTTGTTTCTTAGTTTGTTTGTATGTAGGGGGTAATCTGCGGAACTACTGAACCGATTTCAAAAATTCTTTCGCAGATAGAAAGCTACACTATTCCTGACGGACATAGGCTACTAATTTTACGTGAACGAAGTCGCGCGCTTCCGCTAGTATTATATATAACCCTAGAAAGTATCCTGTTATCTAACCTATACGATTGTTCTCAAATGTTTGATATTTGATTGAAATTTACTATTAGCGACCGGTTTCGGTTCCGCATGGGTAAAATAGGTAAGTAGACAAAAAAAAAGGATTTTCTTGGGTTGGTATGGCCATTGGGCAAAGTTAAAGCGCGTGCCTTCGTCTACATCTTCTGACTTCTACACTAACATAATAAAGAGGTAAACTTTGTTTTTTTGTTTGTTTGTTTGTAAGTATGTATAGTATATAGGGGGTAATCCCTGGAACTACTGAACCGATTCCCAAAATTATTTCACTAATAGAAAGCTACACTGTCCCTGACGGACATAGGCTACTAATTTCACGCAAACGAAGTCGTAACGGGTTACGTTAATAGTTAGCCTAGGCTGTCAGAACTCTAAATCAGGCCCAGTGGCCCTAACAAGACTGGCCAAGTTTAGTTTATCTCTATCTGCGTCCTTTTCTTATGACACTACTTAGACAGAGACACAGGGAGGGGTTAAACTAAACCTGGGCTGTCATGTTAGGGCTGCTGACCGCAGCTTTGGACTTGAAGTCTCGTCTGCAGGGGTACCCTAAAAACTATAGTGTTCTTAAACCAATGCAGGTGCACTTGGACAGTAAAGTGCAGAAAGCTTGATGAAAGTAAATGAGGCTGCCACTTTCCGGAGCTCTTTCACCGATCTGGAGGCCCACAAGGAGGGGGGGATGGGAGGAGAATATAGGTTTTGGAGGGGAAATAGGTTTGCCTATTTTAATAGCATTATTTCGTACGGCCTTATTTTATGGGGATCTGCTGCAGATATCGAGTCAGTTTTCATTTTGCAAAAAAGGGCAGTTAGAGCAATTTATAATATGGATACTCGTGAGTCATTAAGGGAATTTTTCAAGGAAATAGACATCTTAACCCTACCGTCGCTATATATTTTTGAAATAATCATGTACGTTAGGAAAAATATATGCAATTTCCCTACCAACGTCGATAAGCCAAAGGCTACTAGAAATACAGGAAAGCTTAAAGTTCCAACTTATAGACTGGCTAAAACCAATAAGTCGTTCATGGGAAATTGTGTAAGATTTTACAACAAAATTCCAAAAAACATAACTGAACTAAATGATACAAAATTTAAATCTATTGTCAAGAAGACATTAATTTCTCGGGCGTATTATAAAATCAATGACTATATCTTGGACAAGGATGTTTGGAAATGATCCCGATCTGTATTGGCGATCCCTGGCTCCAAAGATTGTACACCTGCTGTGTTAAATTGTAAAAATTTTGAATATTTGAGATGTAAAATAACATTGTAATTTTGATTTATTTAAAAAACTAGCTGACCCGGCGAACTTCGTACCGCCTAATTATTGGAGGCATATTTGCTCACCGTTTAGACCTACCCTGGACTACGACAATCATTTTAAAACCAAAATCAGCTCAATCGGCCCAGCCGTTCTCGAGTTTTAATCAGACTAACGAACAACAATTCATTTTTATTTATATAGATAGAAGATAGATTACACCTCGTTGAGTTTCTTGCCGGTATCTTCTCATCAGAGGTGTAGTAATTATTTATAATTACGGGTAGACTCGCATTGTGTTTGCACCGACATTTGAGGTTAATAAACAGTCTTCAATCTAATGACCTAGTTTTACTACATGGTGACAGCGGTGCTCACATATTTATTACTTTAAAGTACAAATAACGAGTTTTTGCAAGTGCCGCGTATTGTGCGTAGTGTTTAGATACATTGTTAATATGGAACACGCTCGACCGCCAACAGAACTGAATATGGAAGGAGGCCCAGCCAATAGGGCAGACGCATGGCGAAAATGGCATAAGCAATTCGAAATATTTTTGAAAGCGTCCGGCGTCAAAAAAGAGGCATCGGCTGTACAGGCAAGCTTATTGATAAATCTAATCGGACCAGAAGGGTATGATATTTATTCGACATTCAAGTTTATAAAAGATGAGGATCGTGATGACATTAATATTATAACCAATAAGTTTAACCAGTATTTTATCATAAAACAGAACACTACCATGGCACGATTTAAATTTTTTACCCGGAATCAAGAAAAGGGGGAAAGTATAGACGATTACGTAACTGCCTTACGATTATTAAGCCAACATTGTCAATTTGAACATTTGGAAGATGGATTAATAAAGGATCGTATAGTTTGTGGCGTTTTAGAAGGGTGTGTGCGTGACAGATTGCTCAGAACCGATGACCTAACACTGGAAAAGGCGGTAAAAGTGTGTCAAGCTAATGAGATGTCAAATGAGGAAAAGCGCCAGATAGAAGGATCGAAAATTTGTAGTGGAGACGGTGCGGGGTCATCGGCGGCGATGGTGACCGTCGATGCAGTGTTCGGCTCGAACGCGCCTCGCGGCCGGCGCGGCGGCGGCGCCGGGCGGGCGCGGTGGCGCGGCCGCGGCGCCGGCGCGGCGGGCGCGGCGTGGGCGGCGCAGCGCGATCATGGCGACTCCACGGGGTGCTGCGTGGCGTGTGGTTACTGGCGTTGTGATAGTGGTCCGCGATGTCCGGCAATATTCGCAAAGTGTATATCGTGTAACAGAAAGGGACACTTTAAAAAAATGTGCCCAGTTAAAAACAACAAAGTGTATGAGTTATGTGAGGACAATCAACAAGACGATGAGCTATTTTATGTGGAGACGTTGGATGATCAGTCACGTGACGGACATAACAGTAAGTGGCACGAGTCATTAGTATTGGAGAAGAATGGAATGATAACAAACTTTAAACTTGATACAGGGTCAGACTTGAATGTGATTTCGATGAGTAAATTCCAAAGTTTAGGATTTAATAAAAATGATTTGCGGTTAAGCAATATTAAAGCACAATCTTTTTGTGGAAATTTTATTCCTATTGCGGGAACGTGTGTTATGTCGTGGATATACAAAAAACGTGTTTATTCCATAAGATTTGTAATAACGCTTAGTGAATGTCAGAGTGTTTTAGGAAAATATGCATGTGAAGAATTGGGGATTGTAAAGCGTATTTTATCACTAGTAGTAAACGATTATGATGAGTTATTCAGTGGGCTAGGTAAATTACCCGGCAAGTATAAAATAGTTATTGAAAAAGACGCGAGCCCTTCTGTGTGTCCTGTTAGGAAGATACCTATTGGTATTAGGGATAAGTTGATGACGTCATTGGATCGTATGGTGGAGTTAGGTGTAATAAGAAAAGTATCTCACCCGACACCGTGGGTGAATGCAATCGTAATCGCAGCTAAAAAGGATGGTGACATTCGCATTTGCCTAGACCCAAGACCTCTAAATCGTGTAATCAGGCGAGCGCATTACCCTTTGCCGACACTAACGGAAATTACAACAAAATTACAAGGTGCTAGGTTTTTCAGTAAATTAGATGCTCGCTCTGGCTACTGGATGATTCAAATAGACGACCAGAGTGCCGATCTGTGTACTTTTGGAACGCCATTTGGTAGATACCAGTTCTTGAGGCTACCGTATGGAATCAACTGTGCGGCTGAGGTGTTCCACGCCAGGGTTCGACAGCTCCTGGAAGACTTGGAAGGAGTGGATTCCTTCGTTGATGATATTATAGTCTGGGGTTCCACTAGACAAGAGCACGATCTTCGTCTTAGGTGTCTGCTCGATAGAGCTCGGCAAGTAGGTATTCGATTTAATCGCGACAAGTGTGACTTTTGTGTTGAACAGGTCACTTACCTAGGGCATACTTTTAGTGCAAGGGGAATGCAGATTGACAATAATAAACTAAGAGCGGTTGTCGAAATGCCGACGCCCAATGACAGAACTTCACTGGAACGATTCTTGGGAATGGTAAACTATCTGTCGAAATTTATTCCCCACTACTCTGAGACGGTTAATCCCCTTAGAAGTTTATTAAAAAAAGGTGCCGTGTGGTCGTGGGATAATAACCACGATGCTGTAGTAAAGGCTTTGCGGGAGGCGTTGTGCTCAGCGCCAGTGTTGGCGCTGTATGCGCCGCGCCAGCCTGTGCTGCTCTCCGTGGATGCGAGTGCCCATGCATTGGGCGCTGTGATGCTCCAGGGCGGCCGTCCTGTGGAATTTGCCTCAGCGACGCTCACCGACACGCAAAAAAGGTATGCACAGATAGAGAAAGAGATGCTGGCTATTGTGTTTGCGCTTGAGCGTTTCCATCAGTACGTATTCGGTCGAGGAGGTGTGACGGTAGAGAGCGATCACAAGCCACTTGAGGCGTTGTTTAAGAAACCCCTAGATGCGGTACCTGCGCGGCTGCAGCGAATGATGCTACGTGTACAAGCTTATGACTTTGAAGTTGTTTATAAACCTGGCAAGTACATGTATATAGCCGACACCCTGTCCCGTGCGGCATTGCCAGAGTTGATGCAAGATAAAGTGTCAACAGAACTTGCGGTACAATCATGTTTTTTGATTGAAAACACTAGGTTTAGTGGAGATAGGCTACGGTCTATACGAGAGGCAACGGCAAAAGATGAAGAGTGTCAGATATTATTAAACTACATTTTGAACGGGTGGCCTAATAGCAAAAATGAAGCTGACATCGCAGCGCGGCGTCACTGGGCGCACAGAGAGACACTTGAATATATAGATGGAGTAATATTTAAGAGCAACTTGGTGTATGTGCCTGTCGGGCTGCGTGGCGAAATGGTGAGTCGCGTACACGAGGGCCACCTGGGCATCGAGCGCTGCAAGCGGCGCGCGCGTGACGTCATGTTCTGGTGTGGCATGTCGCGCGACGTGGAGGCCGCGGTGCGCCGCTGCCGCGTCTGCGCCGAGCACGCCGCACGCCCCCCTCGTGAACCCATGATCCCACACCCGGTTCCAGACTTGCCCTGGTCAAAAGTAGCCACGGACATTTGTGAATATGGAAAAAAATATCTTCTAATTATCGTTGACTACTTTTCTAATTTCATTGAAGTGTGCCCCCTAGTCAATATAAATTCGAGCTCGGTAATCAAGGCCATGAAGGACCAATTTGCGAGACATGGCATTCCAGCAGAAGTAGTAAGTGATAATGGACCAGCATATTCGTCCAAAGAATTTGCAGCTTTTAGCAAAGAATGGGGATTCACTCACTTAACGAGCTCACCCAGATACGCCCAGTCGAATGGCTTAAGTGAGAGGGCCGTAAGGACGGTTAAAAATATATTCAAAAAGTCATTAGCCACCGGGTCAGACTTTTATCTCGGTTTACTCAATTTGAGGGCAACGCCGCGAGATGGCATTAGCTCCCCGTCACAGCTGTTGATGGGCCGCAGGATAAATACACGCTTGCCAGCGCACTGTGATAAACTGCGGCCCGAGCGTAACAACAACTGCGATTTTAAAAACATCCTGAGAAATAAAGAACGCAATAAGAAATTTTACGACATGCACTCACGATCTTTGCAGGAATTACTTCCTGGTGATAGCGTCGTGGAGGTTGCAGATGAAACCAAAAGGCAACAGTTGAAGGTTCGTTCTAAAACTGATCTACCGCGATCGTACCTTGTTAGCGACCGGCTTGGTAAAATTTACAGACGAAACAGGCGCCACTTAATCAAATTGCCCGATTGCAATGCAAGCGCACCAACTTCTTCCCCACCAGGGAAGGATGTAGGTCAGCGCAGCATCGTGAGCGACGATGCGTGCGCGGACGCCGACGAGCACTCGGCCTCGTCTCAGCCAAGGGACGCAAGGCATGAGTGCGAGCTCCCAGGACCCGCCGACAGGCCTATACTGCATCCCGGATTCGAACACGGACACAGGGATGCGGCACGAAGGGCTCGTGATCGAATTGGTTCACTGTTCCGTTGAGTCTAAATCATGATAATCAATCTACTAATAATGTAAGTTATTTCTTGTTCTGGTATTTTACAAGTATAGTTTAAGGTAAACATCGTTAGGTTATAACACTCTAATTTGCTGTACCTTGTGACCTATGGATTCATTGCATTATATAAGTATATGGGTATGCATAAGTTGCCAGCACACATCTTGTCATTTTATCAGTACATCAGATCTATAAGTAAGTGCTGTACAAGAACTAGTTAATCGTATAGGTACCTAAAATTGTTTTACATTAATTTTACATATAATGTTTTAGTTTAAGTTGGTGGTGGTATTTAAGATTAGCAACAGAGCAATTGTTTGTAACTATTTCTGTAAGGGAAAGATGTAGTAATTATTTATAATTACGGGTAGACTCGCATTGTGTTTGCACCGACATTTGAGGTTAATAAACAGTCTTCAATCTAATGACCTAGTTTTACTACAAGAGGTTTTTCCGAACCGGTGGTAAATTTTTTGACATTCATAAGTGCTACCTGTAAGCCTAATCTGAATAAAATATTTTGACTTTGACTTTGACTTTGAGACCTACAAGGCGGCAACGGATCAGCGATTCTCTTGGAATCGCTTCTTCCCATGAGCGGCGGTGTTCACTTTCCCGTAGTGTCCGACCGAAATTTCGGTTTCGGTTTCGGTTTCGGCCAGTTTCGGCCAAAAAATCAAGTTTCGGCCCGAGTTTCGGTTTCGGCCAAAAACGGCCGAACCTTTCGGCCGCGCCGAAACTTACAACATCGTACCTTCGGGTCGCGCTCGGCTAACGTCGGGCGCGCTCGGCACGGCTGGCAATATGGTCGCTCGCCTGACTCCGCCGGCAACTACACTCGGCGTCAAAAAAATCGCACCTTTTGTAATTTTGACTTTAAGGGAATATAGCTCTTAACTTATTTATTGTACCCTATCAGTATTAGTATCATTTGAAAGCACAATTACCTTTAAAAACAAGGATCGTTCTTTGCCATAATAACAATGACCACGAAATGTTGGCGTCTTAAAAAAAAAGTGCTGAAATACTCATTAGTGGGATCACTAATTGTGCCACCCTGGTATACGTATAAAAGTGGGGGTAACGATGAATTATGGGTCATTTACTATCCAGACATCACAGAGGTCACAGTAGCGTGCGTATTTGCTGTACTTGATGGTTGTAGTTGACGCACGACCAAGGCATTGAATTTGAATCATTACGCTTTTAATGGGACACTGCCAGAAGACTTAAACAAAAGTTAATTAACAGTACTGTCTAACACATCATAAGACATGCCTTAATCTATAGGACAATTATAGTGATCAATTATAACTTATTTTTTACTTTTTAGTTTTTTCCGTAGTCGGGTAACAGTTTTTAAACTTTTATTTTTATACCACCATTAAAAAATCGCTAACTTTGTGTAACAAATAAATAATTAATTTTTTTCACTTTATGTGGTAGTTAAATTTTAAACAGAACCTCTGTAACTGTGCTGAAATTTCATTGTGATAAATCTTTGAAAGTAGAAACCTGTAATTATAGGTCGGCGAGATATTAATTTTAGAAAAAAACGGGCATACTAACATTTTTTCGACTTTTTAAGGACTTTTTTTTATAAAAGGTTCGGTTTCGGTTTCGGTTTCGGCCGAAACTACAATGAAACCGAACCTTCGGTTTCGGTTTCGGTTTCGGCAAAATAACCTGTTTCGGTCGGTCACTACTTTCCCGCATGCTTGAGTTCCTCCATTTTCCATAAAAAAACCTGTTGTCGAAACTGTGACATTTTTGAATTCTACTAATAGGTACTTTTACTATAAATGTAAAAGTAATTGTCCGAGATTATCTACAACGATGCGTGTACCTATAGCTAGCTTCCAATAAAATTAGCCAAAACCTTTTCCATACATTGAATTAGAGTTTGATTTTAGCGTATTCGCCTAGCTAGCAAAAAATAATTACTTACGGTACTTCCCTTAATTACTATTGGCCGTCTTTTTATTCCGTGGCATTCGCCCTTTACTTTTTTTTACATTCTAGTGCATTCTGGCAAATGAATTTTGGATATTTAGATGGTTAGATGTTTGTTCCTCAATCTTGAACTGAGGGCTGGACGATTTGGATAACTAGAGAGCTGTTTTAAATCTCACCGGGTGGCTAAAGCTCACCAAAACCGCCGTTTTTCATAGAGATTCGGCCGTTTTGGTGAGTTTTAGTCACCCGGTGAGATTCAAAAAACTTACCTCGGTGACCTAAGCTCACCAAAATGGCCGAATCTCTATGAGAAACGGCCATGTTGGTGAGCTTTAGTCACCCGGTTAAATTAAAAATCGCACGCCTGCATTTGGCAGACAGGTAGAGCATGTCCAGGATTAAAACATGAGACAGTTTTAATCCGTAAAAGGCTTAGAACACAAAAGCTCGTAAATTACCTAATAAAACCAAAAACCCGACCGATTTCAAAAACGAAATTATTATCCTATTTGACAATTTCGATGTTTTTTTGTTGGATATGCCATACTTTGACTTGATCTTATAATGGGATCCATGGTGGGAACAAATACCCCCTAAAATTAGGTAATAAAAAAAGCCAAATTTGTAGGAAATTTGATGTAGACACTTTTTAAGAAATAATTACAATGCTATTTGTACAAATGTTCGAGATTTGAGCAAACACCTGAAAAAAGGGACCTTAAACCCACTCCGACAACATAGTCAGCACACGGTCAGTGAGAACTGTTAGTACCTTGAGGTGTAACTGTAGTTATCAATTTACAAAACTACACGAATTATTTCCTCCTGATTGATCGAGTTAAAAGGAATTCGTCATTGATTTTAAATACGAAGTGTGCCGGGATATTTTGGTTCCGGTGACGTATTGGAGACGCTAGAGCAGTGGTTCCCAATCTGTGGTCCGCGGACCACTGGTGGTCCGTGGCGGCATCCGAAGTGGTCCGCAAAATACTTGATGTGTATGCTATAATGTCATGGAATAATTTTAGTAGATAATCATATTAGGCATTACTATATCACTAAGAAGTGTTTGGTGGTCCCTGGCAGGACAAAAATTTGGTTAAATGGTCCCTCGCCTGTAAAAGGCTAAGAACCACTCCGCTAGAGCCATGATGGATGGTCTTGACGGGAGTGGAAACTCCTCAATAACTAAAAGTGAGTTTTGAAGTGTACTCAGCGCTCTCCATATATACAAACGGCGGTGACGTTTTCCACTCTCTAAACCCTATGGTCATAGTTGTTTAATCAAAATCAAATCAAAATCATTTATTGCAGGAATTGATCCCATAATGTGTTAGTAACAATAATTCTGCCCTCCTTATTGCAAACGCAGTACTTGCAAAATGGCGGTTTGGAGATAAACGCGGGAAACATATTTATTGATTTCTGAGCAACAAGTCTATGTTGTATAATATTTATAGTGTACCTAAAAATTAAGAATAAAATCAAGCTCTCTAATTGATAAACTTTTATTTTACTTTATATGTGTAAGATATATAATATGCGGCATACTGCATTTTCATCTACCATTTGGAGATTGTGGGCATTAAAGTATCACTAAGGCCAAACGCAGTAATTGTGTCTATTACTGCAAAATTACCTAGTAAGTGTTCATTACTACGTTTTCAGTTAGCAATTATCTATTATATTCATGCATGATACTAGTTGAAAATGTTCTCAGATATTTAATTAGGTAAGAAACTAAATAAAACAAAGTTAGATTATTAGAAAAGTTGTTTCTTATTTTAAATTAGACTTATTATCACAATCAGTTCTACTTAATTAATTATTTGTAATCTATATATATAAAATTCAAAGTCCTGACTGACTGACTGACTGACTGATATATCAGCGCACAGCCCAGACCGCTGGACCTAGAGACTTGAAATTTTGCACATAGATACCTTATATAGTGTAGGCATCCACTAAGAAAGGATTTTTGGAAATTCCACCCCTAAGGGGGTAAATTAGGGGATGAAAGTTTGTATGAAAGTCCGTCAGTTTTGAAGTTAGGATCTTGAAATTTTGTTGTTAGGCTTACGTAAAAAAAATAATTTATACGGGTCTCAGTGTTTTTGATAATTCCACCCCTGAAGGGGTTAAAAGGGGGATAAGGTTGTGTATGGAAAGGCCTATATTTTCACAGCAAAAATCACTACATTTATTATTTAGGCTTATAACGCAACGAGTATATCGAGTGTTATTGGAATTACAGCCCTTAAGGGGGAAAAGGGGAATGAAATTTGTATTTGAGTTGTTCATTCACAAATTTTTTGTATTGAAGTAAAAATAACGTACGTGGTAACGTGTTATTACTAAGCCTCTATTGCCACCCGTCTATCCGTCTGTCTGTCTGTCTGCCACGCGCATGTCCTGACTGATTTGCGATCATCGTCCAACCGAAACTATTGAATCAAAAAAGCTGAAATTTGGAAAATAGGTTTATTTTATAACGTAGGCATCCGCTAAGAAACCATTTTTGGTATTTTTTACCTTTAGGGGGAAATGGGGGGGTTGAACTTTGTATGAAAGTCTTTGTTGATTGAAGTTATAAACATGAAAATTTGAATTAGAACTACTGATCATAAATAGCTTATAAGTATTATAACGTATTTCAGGATTTTTGCATTTTTACATTTAAAGGGGGAGAAGCGGGGGTGAAAGTTTGTAAGGACGTATTGATTTTTTTTAATAGGAGCTTGTAATTTTGAAATACAGCTACTTATCATAAATGAATAATGACGCGTCACAGGGTTTTTGGATTTTCAAATTTGTAGGGGGAAACGGGGAGTAAAAGTTTGTGTGGATGGAGATATCGGGTTTTTAATAGGAACTTGAAATTTTAAATTTTAGATACTTATCATAAATAAATAATTATGTGTTTCAGGGTTTTACGACTATCGAATTTTAAGAGTGGGCAACGGGGGTGAAACTTTGTATGGAGGGGAGGTATCGGTTTATTCAAAAATAAGAACTTCAAAATGATTGTTTGTTTTAGGGTATTTTTACATTGGAAGGGGGCAAAACGGGCGGTGAAAATATAAGAGGGAGTGAGAGCACTTATAAGTTTTTTGATTCTAAAAAAAAAGACATTTGTTTTCTGTAGGTCACGCGAGCGAAGCCGCGGGCAGGAGATAGTTATAAATAAATAATGAGATATTTCAGAGATTTTAGATTTTTAATTTGAAGGGGTAATACGGGGAGGAGGGAGTTTGTCCTGGAGACAGGACAAACCCGAAGTACACGGAACCGCCGAGCATGCATGAAGAGAGGAATGTGTGTGGAGGGAGCGAGGGAATATGCCAAGACCAGGGCAAATGACGTTCTGTGGTCTCTGCCTACCCCAAAGGGAAACAGGCGTGAGCTTATAACAATAATAATAAAAATAAACTTGAAAATTAGAATTGCAGCTGCTCATCATAAATAAATAACGATGTTTCAGGGTTTTCGGATTTAGATATCATTTGTTTTCTGTAGGCCACGCGGGCGAAGCCGCGGGCAGAAGCTAGTCAGTCTATAAAATTCACTTTGACGTGAAATGCAGCACTGTCACCTACGGCTTCGATGTGTGCTTAAGTGTGGTATAGTGTGTGTTCGTAATCTTGCTACTCTGTAATGCAGTACTGAAGAATACTGCATTTAGTCTTAGTAGCGCAAGAGTGGCGTTTTATTAACACCATACACTCAAATGCAGTACTGTATAATACTGCGTTTGGCTTTAGTTTCTATTCCTTGTAAAGAATAAAGTGCTTAATGAAGTACAGTAAACGTATCAATTACTGCATAAACTCTTAGTATTTGCTGAATGCTGCAGATCTCGATAGGATAAGTAATAGTTTCGTGCAAGTACTGCGTTTTGCGTTAAATAAAAAACATTGTTAAAATAAAAAAAATAAAAATAAAATTTTTTTTTTATAAACTTTAAGCCCATTAGATGTGATTTTTACAAAAAAGCTAAATTCCTAAAATTGACGATTACTGCAAGTGCAATTAGCAGGGCAGAATTACTTACAAAACTATGTTAGTGAGCAATATAAATTAAAAGTTTAAAATTAAAATTAAAATTAAAATTAAAATTAAAATTAAAATTAAAATAAAAATAAAAATTAATATACGTTGTTGATATATCCCTTAGAACTAGATTTTTATGTTTTTTTTTTATTAAATATTCCTCATAGATTTACAAGCATTGACACTTTTATGTATTGTATGAAACTCCGAAAGTGCAAATGATACAAAATTCTCAAATGTAATATTGGAATAATTTAAAAATCAAAACGTACAAAACCTGTATTGTAATAGCGTACAAAAAAAGATGTGTCATAGGTTATGTTTTAGATGGTGGAAAACGTTAGGTATAGTCGACCAAGTAATTGTTTGACCACTTTTGAACCTTATCGATTTGTCGGTCGAAAAGTGATCAAGCAATTTCTTGGTCGATTATACCACCGTTTGTGTGAAAGGCGCTTTTTGAGGCTTGTATCCTTTTAATTAAAAGTCGTTTTGTAGCCATACGATCAGTTTCACTATCTCTGTCCTGCGGCGTGGGTGTGACATGGTGTGAGCCCATCGGCCAGTGACCTCTACACAAGCACAGCTGTTTCTGTCAAAGAATAGTGAGGCCGGTTAGTTCGTAGACTGTCCATAATGTTGTAGAAACGTGTCCGTATAGACAAGACGACGCTCCATATTAGATAAAAGTTTTTACGTATACTAAGGGATTCTCACACTAAGGCCATATTGTAACTAACATACAAATGACAACCCGACCTCTGGAAGCAGGTCAATATTCACTTGTAAGATTTAACAGAAAGAAAAAATAACGTGAGTGTCAAATGTGTCTGTAGGAATTGACAGACACATTAGCGTAGAAAGTGAATCACATTAGTAACAATCAGACACCAGGACAGGTGAAGTTAATAAAAGCCTGCAATCAGTTATTGAAGACCCTTCATTCTCGGTAACTGTCAAATTTTGATATAAAATGTCACAGTGTTCTCAAAAGTTTAGATTTTTTTGTGTTGATATCAGAAATGTCAGAAATGTTTGTTTTGAAATTAGTAACGTTGATAGCTAACTTGACAGGTATGACGCTTTGGGTCAAAGTCAATTAGTGCAGGAAATAGAAACTCTCCAAATATCGGGCATTTTCTTTTGAGCGTTTCAGTTCTTAGGATTCCTTTAGCTTTGTAGTTCTAGAGAAAATTGAAATTTAAGTACCGATAAGAAATTATTTAGCTAGAGAACCTTTGCGCGCGCGTTCGACTCTTACTTTACCGGTTTTTTTATGCTACGTCCGCGTCTCAAGCCCGAGGGAGCAAAATAAAACTTTAAGAGGAGTGTGAACCCACTGCTAGCTCTGTCCATACAAACGGCGATAACGTTTTCCACCCTCTAAACCTTAACCGTTATTCTAAACATACAAACCTAGTTCTAGGGCATAAGAACTAGGTTTGTATGTTTAGATTTTTTTTAATATTCTTAATAGTTTAAAAAATATTGACGCTTTTGTGTTTTGTATAAAACTCCTAAAATGCAAATTTTGACAAATACCTATATGAAGAATATTTGCCACCGAGTGACACATAATACTGCTTTTCAAACCACCTCTGAGCAAAATGCAAATGAAAACCTTGTGAAACAAAAACGAAGTTTTAATAATGTAAAAAGAAACAAACCAAAACAAACGTGAAATCGTTTCATTCAATCGGCTATTTGAGCCCACTGTTTCTGCTTACAAAAGCTCGTCATTTCTGAATAATTGGACTAAAAAAAGAGTTTAATTACTTTTTCAAGAAAATATGTAAGGTTTCAGACTCTTTTGAAAATAAAAACGTTATACAAGTGGTGCCCTTTTCACCCGCTCGTTTGTTTACGTAAACAATTAATTGTTCATTTGCTTCTTTTGTTGAACAGTGTTTTTACCTAACTTGAAAATAAGAAATATTCACACAAAGGCCCACAATACCACCATTTTACCCCTTCAGGCAGTGGCGTAGCTACCCAGGGTATAAGCAGTGCCGCGTAGGGCATGGATCCCGGAATTCCGAGATTTCGTAACTCCGGAATTTCGGATGATTTTTTAGAATATTACAATTCCGGAACTGAAGTAAATATCGCAATCCGACACTCATATAATTGTTTGTAAGATAAGTTACCACAATAATAAAATTTGCATATTTGTACTCTCTTGCGAAATGTATCGTACCGCGCGCGAAGTTTGAATTCAAATCGCCGCCATCGACTTGCGTTTCGTTCGTTCGCCATTTCGCCAACCAGTCAGCGGCGACGTTATATTTACTAAGAAAAACCTAATAGAAGGCTGTTTAATTGATCTCAGTCAAGAGTTTTGTCGATTTATTTAATTTTTATAATAAATATTTGATTTAACAATTTAATTTAATGCCTATTTATTGTTTTTTTTTCTATACTTTTTTCTAATTCCGGAACCGGTTCCGGAATTCCGGAATCGAACCAGTAATATCGTAACTCAGTTCCGGAATCGAAAAGCATCAAGTTCAGAGGGCCCCTGGCCTGATCTCCCTCTTCTAGCTGGCCACCAGATTTATATACTACCTATTTATAAAATTTGCCCAAAGAATCAGTATTGCCATCAAACGTGGCAATGTTGCCAGCCTTCTGGGCACCCTGCCTATTGGCGGCGATTTGGGACAATTTTTTTTATCTTTAAATTTAGAATATGGTTTTACTGTTGTTTATTTTTCTTCTTTTTAATTTAGATTTTTTTTATAGCGTATAGCGGTTATGAACGTCATTCAGTCAGTCGCGGTCGCGACAGAATAAATAAATAAATATCTTGGGACAATTCACACCAATTGACCTAGTCCCAAACTAAGCAAAGCTTGGACTATAGGTACCTACTAAGCAACGGTTAAATATTCATTTATATATAAATACATACCTTAATACATATAACATCTACGACTTAGGTACAAACATTCATATTCATCATACAAACATTTGCCCCTTGTGGGAATCGAACCCACAACCTCTAGCTCGTAGCCAAGGTCACTGACCATTAAGCTATCCGGTCGTCAAAATATATATCGCACGCTTAGTATTAAAGTGAACCATTTCTGAATAATACACGTCCCAAAATATCACCTTAATTAAAAGACATAGGGTTTAATTTTGGGAAATATCAAATTCAAAATTGAGTCACTTTAATACTAAGCGTGCGATATGTATTTTAAACCAGTACCCCAGTATGCCCAGTACCCTACCATAAGTTGACAATGACACTTTCTAGGACTTGCCAAGGACCGTACAGCGCCTCTAGCCTTCACTTACAGAACTAAAGAACGCTAGTATGAGTCCAACGGTAAATTACTACCTGTCGAAATCTAAATGCTAGCAACTAACGTTTTGCAGCTGTTGCCGTAGAACATCAGTAATCAGCCAGAAATTAGTAATTACAGTCAAATTACAGAACTGCATCGGAGTCACAAATTTGACCAATACCAATCGACAAATACCGTTTTGACTGTAATCAACTCTTTGACTAGCAAATTGGACCGTGTTTACTCGCTGTCTACTTTATTAGTAACGTGAGTTTTTGATAAGAACTCATGGTAGCCGTACCAGGAGATACAGCCGTACAGGAGATGATCTATCATTTTATGTCATAAATGAGATACTTTTTATCACGTACCTAAATGCATAGAAAAAGAAACACGCGGGTGAAGCCGCGGGCATAAGCTCGGAATATAATGAAGGTACTTGTTTCAAGCCGTACAGTCAGCGTCAAATATACCAGAGCGGGCAAAGTGTCAAAAATATCTGAACTCTACTCTATTTTCAAATACGCTCGGGCGTGTTCAGATATTTTTGACCACCTTGCCCGCTCTGGTATATTTGACGCTGGCTGTACCTACAACCTAAATAGAGCGACCTACCGCTCCTCAAGCAGAGGGTTGTGGGTTCGATCCCTCGGACTCGTCTCGGAGATTGTCGGAATTGATGCACAAAATTTAATTTGAAATTTATCCAGACCTTTTCGGTGAATGAAAACAGCGAGAGGAAACCTGCACACACCTGCAACTGCAAAGTGGGTTGAAGGTGAGTGTGAAGTTCCCAATTTGCACCTGTTTGGACAACTTGGCCCAATTGCTCTCATTGTGAGAGGGGGCTTACTATACTCAGTTGTAGGATGTATTGTGTATACTCGACCAAGTAATTGCTTGACCACTTTTGAACCTTATCGCTTTGTAATACGGTCGAAAAGTGGACAAGCAGTTTCTTGGTCGACTATACCTATAAAGAGATGGTTTGATGGAACTGACGCAACTTTGACTGAAAAAGATCCACTACCAGTTATTGGATTCAAAAGTATCCTATGTTTTAATAATTTGTTAAAATATACAACTCCGTTTTTTTTTTGGTATTAATTATTTTATAAATATTTTTAATATAACGATTAGAAACATGGCTCTAGGCTAGCGTATAGCGATAAAACTTCACAAATAAAGGGTTACCAAGTTATCAACAAGTTACGTCCTTGACAAAAAATGGTCATTGGGTAAAAAAATTAAAATACTTACAAAAAATATATTTATATCATTATATTAATAAAGTAACGAAAATTCCTAAATGCCCCATGGCTTGTTAATCTGTGTTTTGCAAAAAATGCACCAGATTTGCATCTGGTGCAGGGGATTTAATGTTGGAATAAAATAAATTAATAAATAAATAATTATGTACTTTATTATTTTAGTTTTCCTAAAACGCCAGTCACGTACTTTTTAATTTATTTTTGTGCTGTCTAACTAATATAATATGATCGCACATTTAGCCAGATTCCGGCGGATGCTCCGTTTTCTACCAAATCGAGGTCGTCTGGCTGAATTTATCGGAGACTAAATGCTTGCAGAGATACAAGCAGCCGGTGGAGCGTGGGCTACGTGGGGCCACCGCTGCTGGATCGATCGAGGGTGGCGGGCGCCCGGCCGCCGCCCGACCCGGGGCTCCTGCTCACTGCTCTAACCTATACAGCGGTTTATACTTATACGCGTATATAAGGACATTGACCGAGGTTATCAGACGACTTTGAAAGTTTCGCCGAACCGTTTAACATGCTTGTTTGTTTTCATTGCTAGCGGAAGTTTTGGTTGGCGACGCAACGTTGCACGGGTTCGATATGCGCGCCGATTTACTTACTGTATTAGTAGGTCATAGCGTGTTGACGTGGTTCTGTCTAAGTGTGTAAATAGGTGTTGTTTTTATGCGTAATGAAGTAAAGATCATGGAGGTTTCATGTTTCAAATTGATATAGTATGAGTATTACGGTTCAAAAGATAGAGCCCTTTAAAGGCCGGACGGAAGAGCGCACAGCGTATTTAGGTAGCCTTAATAATAGAATAGGGTCTGGTTGATCCCTAACAACTATCAGGGTTGGTTGTAATAGATCAGACTAACATAACTAGCCACGAGGGCCACGACCACGACAATTTCAGTCAAACTACTTATAAACACCAACCTTTAAACAAATGTTTTTTTGAGTACATAGTTAGGTGTCTAATACCCATCCTTAGTTTTCCAACCTTTAAACTAATTTAAGTAGACCTTTATATTTAGGTAGACATACCCTACTTGTATGATTTATGTAATTTCTTACATCAGACATGAAGGCCAGGCAAGCCGAAGTTATATTGCACGAGGTAAACTCCCATGCAAGTAGCATTACATTGTGAGGCGCGATCGATTGATTGGTCTCATTACACCTCGGTAACCCTCAATGTGATGCTAAATACTACTCGTTTGCGAGAACTTGCGCCTCGTAAGTTCGGCCTAACATATAGCGGCAGCGCGCACAAAAAGTCTCTGGTCTAACAATAGGCAAGGGCAGGTAAAAAAGGAAAGGAGACGGTTCGGTCCGCCGAGAAATCCCAAATCTAGCCTGGCCACTATATTTTGTTATACGACTTGGCAACGTTGCTAGGTCGACTTCGCGGGGAGGGGTGCAGCGTGGCAACGTCGCAAGGCGACACGTTGCTCGTTTTGGTAAAATGCATTCTATTGAGACACCGAGGCGAGCTTGCTTCGTGTTGTGGCGAGGTATCATGAATAAATCTGTCATTATCTTCCGACAGAATTATGCTACCGACAGCAAAAATAAAAGTACCTACAAATTCTATTGTTAGCGTGAGTAAGGGATTCTCCTCATTACTAGAGGTCGTCAACAGGACTCTACCACTGAATATAGAGACTACGAGACAACGTAACGTAAAAAAGTATACATTTTTGTGTATATCAGCCTGTCCACGGTCCTACAGAACATCAAATCACGTCGTTTAAGTTCTCTTTAAGTACTTCATTCTTTGAAATGTGGCTACCGTGCTACTTAGCACCATTCTGCCAATATCGAGTATTGGACGTCGTTTAAGTTAAAGATCTCTCTACCTGTAAGATTTTACCGCTAAACAAAGGCAACATTATCTTATCACTACCCTCTACTCGCTTTGCTGGCTGTTAAGAACGTTTCGAATTGATGCGTTTAAAGGAAGATTGTTTCCTCCACTAACATAAAGAAGTATGCTTTATACTATACAACGTAAAATGACAGGTTGATCAGACAGTGGAGTAGTATAGTGTGCTCAAACCATAGAAATAAAAAGACGGAGGTTCCTTTGGGATGACCGACTTTTAAGGTCGGCATCCTGTCCTGTTAGGTATGCGCTTGTTCAATTTTAATTGTTTCTAGGCAAAAGTGCTGCAATAAGAACACTATAAAATAAGGACCAAAGCCAGGCGTTTGGGTCTTTAGGTGCTAATAACTGAGAAGTTGACCCTCGTACGAGAGTGCATTATGTTTTAGAAATGAAACGTTATTTCAGGTCTGATTTTTGCAGAAAAGTGATAGAGGGTTTGTACAGTCACGAGCACCAACATGTATACAGCCAATCCTTCCCAACCTGTCAAAATTATGTAAACATCAACCTTATTGTTAGAGGCATAAGGTCTGTGTATACATATTTATGGAAGATTGACTGTATAGATGTTGGCGCTTGTGACTGTACATAACAGTCAAGTACCAAATAAATACCGGACAGCATAAAACTTATTGTTATTAACGAAATTTGTGGCAAACTACCACTTCCACTACCTACCGCTTCTGTAAAACTACCTATAAAAAAGTTTCCGACGAACGAACTGAAAACCTTCTCCTTCTTTTGAATTCTATTAAAACTCAATAAATATCAAGCCCTAACGAAGAGGTGCGGTTTGTGGTGTGTTAAGGTTCCGTGCCCAAAGGGTGCCAACAGAACCCTATTACTAAGCCTTTGTTTTCCGCCCGTTTGTCACAGGGCTGCATCTTTTGAACCGTAACAGATAGACATAAACATTTGTAATTTTCACAGGTTAATGTGTATGACTATGGCCGCTATTACTAACAACAAATGATAAAAATAAAACAGTTATAAATTTAAGGGGATCCCCATAAAACTAAAATTGTTTAGTTTTCGGCGTTAGACAGCCGGATAGCCTAGTGGTTAGTGACCCTGACTATGAAGCTTGAGGTACCGGGTTCGATTCCCGGCAGGGGCAAATGCTTGTACGATGAATACGAATGTTTGTGCCCGAGTCGTAGATGTTATATGTATTTAAGTATATATTTATCTATATAAGTATGTATATCCGTTGTCTAGTACCCATAACACAAGCAGCTTTAGTTGCTTACTTTGGGACTAAGTCAGTTGGTGTTAACTGTCCCAAGATATTTATTTATTATTATTATTATGTATGTTGATTAGTAGCTGTATATATTTCGGCGTATTTAGTAGCGAATTTAGTAGTGCGAATCCGAAACGCACTAGGCCTGTTTTCCGTATCGTATTGGAATCAAATAAGACGTATTGTAATTTGAACGAATGAAGGCGTCTTAATGACTTAATATACTTATACAAGAATACAAGCAAGCCAGGCAAAAGGTATACAAGGTTTTAGGGCAGTTCCGTGCCTAATCAACCGAATTTCGTTCCGCCGCACAGTGTGCCCGGCAGGACTCGGTCCGTCAGGTTTTTATATCCCCATACAACGACCTTATTCCAATTCGAATTCAACCGCCATAAACAGATATTTTAATAAAACTATGGATGTGCTAATAATAAATTGATGTGCGTGAAGGAATAGGCGAATCTGAGTCATCTCGCCTCGGGATAAAACATTAAAACGTATTAGAATAAAATATTGTTGCCTCATAAAACATATACTTGAATTTAAAACAAAAAGGTAAGTTATCAGTTTTGTTTTTTCTCTAACGATCAACAATTGGGGGATGAAACAAATCTTTTCCGACGGGAGCAGGCGCGCGTGGACTTCTACAGTCACAAATGTGTACTAGTAGTGTAAGAGCCCACCGTAAAATTCTGCACCTAAGTATCTGTTTATTGATCTAAATGTGATTTAAGTAAATTATTATACTTGGGGTCATACAACGCCACAGTGTTTTCTAGCAAAATTTTGCTGCAAGTATCTCATCTCATACGTTTGAAAAGTAAATTAAGCGCATTAGAAAGGAACTCGATTTAAGTAACTCGAAATATTGGTTTCTTTCCTCTTAATTTGCCGTAACAGTTAATGTAATTTCAATAAATTTTACATCAAATTCAAGCGTCTTCCCCCACATTATGAAATGAGGTTACCTGCGTAAAAGCTGCAGCAAATGGTGGTTACCAGCATTTAAATAAAAAATAATTATGGTAAAGGCAATTGGGGCAAGATTTTGTTAGGTAACCCTGCGGCGTTGTATGATCCCACGTGTAACCAACACGTGTGTTTCATTTAAATCACATTTCGATAAAAAAAACAGATATGTTCAGAATTTTGCGGTGGTATCATAGACTATAGATTCAATGTCAGATATACTCATAAGAGGAAGAAGGTATAGCCAAGGTATTAAGTTTGTAGCACTTTTGAACTACGTGACACCGACTACGTAAAAAAATAATTAACTGAAAGGAGAAAAACAAAAGTCCCATCTATATTCTAAAGAATTTTAGAGGATTTCGATTCAAAATTCACACATCCATTAAAACATAATTAATTGTTTCATTAATTAGTTTTTATTAAAAGCCGTTTTATTCTATCTGTTGCCACATAGATCAGGTACAATTGAAACACCTAACGAAGACTTCTCGTGATGAAGCGAAAGTCCAAATCTAAGGTAAGGTTTATATAAAAACATAACCCTTCCTTTTGGATTTGCCGTAATCGAGTAAAAAATTATTAGGTAAAGTAGATATGAGATGTGCGACTCCGACGGCCGGAGCGCGACGCCCAACGATAATAGCGATGAAAAATTGACGTAAGATACCTTTTTTGTATTCAAATTCAAATTCAAATTCAAATTCAAAATCATTTATTATCAGGCAACAAGGGCCCATAGATAAATACCTTACAAACTAACATACATAAAAATATTCTTTATAAATCTTGTATTTTTATCAGTAAAACACCATACAATTTAATTGCCATATTAAATTCAAAGGAAATCTGAAACTTCCATCGTTGTAAAGTTTTTTAAATAAGCTTAATAAAAGATCCATACAAAACATACACATTCCATATTGTTATATGAAATAAATTATTTTTGTACATAATACAGATAGATTAAGCTTTGGCATTATATACCCCGTCAGGGTGTCATGTACCTACCACCTAACTATGTAACACCTAATTATGTTAATGAACGTGATTTAAAATGCGTAAATAAATATAAATAAAATACATCTTATATGAAAATTGTTACCTATTAAAATAATAAATGCCTAAGACGTAACATAAAAATTTGAACGTGACGTCACCACCATAATAATGTATGGCGGCAACACTAAATTGCGTTTTTAATTGAATAAGTACTTTCAGCTTTTCAATAATTGCTTTTTTAATAAAGCTCTCTACATTTTTTATCTGGACGCTAATAAACATATTTCGAAACAAAAGAAAACTTTTCTCTATAATTTTTTTGTGAAAAAAAAGAAAAAAAAAGAAAAGGTAACCCTCAAAGGATTACTTCGTTTTCCGTCTGTCTGTCATCGTCAAGCCCCCTTTGCTCAAGAATGGTGTTATCAGTTGAAACGAATATCTAATACGCAGGTTTGCAATCCCTTGGCGCTGTGAAAAAATCAAACTTTTAAGTCGACGCAATCAAAAGATAGAGCCGTTTATGTCGAATATTTCCGTCGTAAGGGAATCGTATAGGGTAGGTACTTCCCGTTGATCTAGAACCATGAAATTTGGTCGCAAAACACAAATAAAGGAAAAATGAAAAAAACTGTAAATATGAAGTTACTTACATCACAAAACAATTTCTTCTTAATATTTGAAGAGAGGAATGTGTGTGGAGGAAGCGAGGGAAGTATGCCAGGACCAGGGCAAATGGCGTTCTGTGGCCTCTGCCTACCCCAAAGGGAAACAGGCGTGAGCTTATAATAATAATAATATTTGCACTTAGTATGAATGATAATTGTTAATAACAGTATTTCAATGAAAAAGTTAAGTTTATCTTAATTCGATTTATATTTTCGTTAGAGCATTGTTCGGTGCAAGAAACCCTGGTTCGCGAGTCCAAATAAAGAAAAGAAAGAAAGAAAATATTTTTATTTAGTCTCATAAAGTATAAATCGCACTTGACCGGTTTTATTCCATAAAAAGAATAAAATGTAATGGCGGGTGAAGTACTTCTAAAGTGGATCTCGGATGTTATACGAAACACATAATATATATGTAATTAATTATGTATATTGTACTCAAGATACAGGCTCAGAGAGACTAGCCTAGTTTGGGCCCACCTAGGGTTGTCAGGAGTCCGGCTTTATCCGGTATTTTTTTCCTTTTTACGGACGTTTCCGGCTAAATATAAAAAAGGTATGATGAGCTATTAAAAAAGGTATGTCCGGCTTTTAGGGTAAAATATCCGGCTAAATTAAGCGTCGAGCGCTGTGTCTTTGGACTTGGAAGGCCCGCTGGATACAATTTTCGTTTTTGTAGTTCTTTTATTATTTTATTAAGTGTCAAAGCATGATAGGCTATTGTGATCTTGATTTTTGTAATCAATGCCCTATTTAATGGCATTAGGCGTAGTTGTGATTAGATTAAATAAATAAATTCGATTGGATAAAAATCAATTTCAACACACAGTTGAACAGTTTCATTCCTTATAGGTAGGTACTTAATTTAATATACCTATCTAGAACTGATTTACAAAATTGAGAATGAATAGGATACCTACTCAGTGTCAAAATTTGCTACGCCCATTTTTGCCACGTCGCTTAGGCGTATGTAATGTCCTACAAGATTGATAAATGTGCTAATCCTTGTTGTTTGGCAAGAAATTGGTCGTCAAGTAAATAAATATATAAAAATAAAATAAAGTTAAACAAATATCAAAAGTATGTCAAATGAAAAATCGTTTAATTATAAATCTGTTATAATAATGTCAGACTACTAAAGGTTATATGCGATAAAGTACAAAAGTGCATATAGCTACTTCTGACGATGACTATATCAGGCAGCCGGCAGGTTTAAGTCCGTCCTTACGACCCAACCATGTCAAATATTTGCTATGTCAACTTAGCACTTCGCCAGCTTGAGGAACTAATAAGATTCAAACCTGACGCATATTAGAACGGCTCAA
The DNA here is from genome assembly GCA_963691745.1 of Ditula angustiorana. NCBI lineage: Eukaryota > Metazoa > Arthropoda > Insecta > Lepidoptera > Tortricidae > Ditula > Ditula angustiorana. Next base: position 4,988,896 of record OY829472.1, on the reverse strand, counting down.
GCCTTGTCCACTAAACATAGAGTTGTAGATGCATATAATGGAGTCAGCTTATTACGTCAAGTCTGAGGATGCGTAACTAGTCGTCAACTAGGACATACCGCGATTGTTTCCAATGCCCAGTCCCTAAGTTATACTTATAGTATGGCGTGGTGTCTGTGCTGTAACACTAACGAGTAGTTCTGTTCTGTCCAAATTTACTGAGTGCCATTTGACTGCAAGCGCCAACGTATCAAGTAAAGTGAACAAAAACAAACGCACTCAGATAAAAGTGCACAACAACCGCGTAACACCCCGGCCGGGTTCAATGACACGGTCTGGGTTATTCAACGCGACACATAACGCCATCTATTATCGCGCCATGAAAACAGAAATTAAGTTTAGCCACTACTCACGTGATAACTCAAAGATTACGAGACACGTCCTTATTATCCTCGTGGAATGCATATGCACGCACCATTAAAAAGTTTTGTTGACAAACAGATGGCAGTGCATGCAAATAGCGTGAGCACGCGGTCCTACGCAAGGGCCCGGACGGACTGTCCGCTCGGCAGCGCGGTCCTGCGGTCCCTTTCGTGCTTAGGGCACACGCTCGCGCGGCGCCGGCATTGGTCGCACTGCGGGCCAATCGCGTCGCTCGCCGCGCCACCTCGCCACTGGCTGAGTGTCGCGCCGGAAAAAGCGGTGGGGAAAACTACTCACGAATTCGCCTACGTCAACCTTCTGCGTCCCGCTATTCGTTTCAGCAGCAAATTGGCGAGAAAGGCCACACCGCTCTTCGTACAGGCGCCAATAGGGGATGCTCCCGAGGCCGTAGCACAGACGACGCATCGCTCTCTATGGCGGACCTACTTTTCAGGGCTCCAACCGACCACATATGTATCTACACATAAGCAATCAAAAATAGAACTTACCTCATCACAAAATCATTGCAAAATCATTGTCTTATTTTTTTACTAAACTATCCAGTAACTAAATAATAAAAAGTAATAAAATATCCAATTACTGAACCAAGCTAAACGCGACCTATATGCATGCATTGGTGCATGCATACAGGTCGGTGTGTTTTGCACACACCAGCCACTATTGTCCGATACTTAGGCAGGGTAGGCAATAGAAGTTTAAACCATTGGTATGCACAGATTCCATTGTAGTCATATAAATAGGCATGTGTAGTGGTAAACAAAGTACCTTATGTAAGCAGCCGCGATGTAACTGTAAAAGCAGTAACGTGTCCTAAGCAGTGTCAAATAACACGTTTGGTTCCCATGGCTGCGAGACTCATAAACAGATCGTCAGCAACCGGTTACCAATACGCAATCGTAAGCGAGAACCCGATACGTCCACGCTGCATACCTATATATTTATATATCTTCTAGGTGGCAATTTTGCAGTTCGCTTACTCAAATGTCAAGTCAGTAGTGTGCTAATTTCTGTCCACCAATGCTCTGTAAAGCTCGTCATCGGATATACCCGAACCGGAGTGGGCTAGGTGCTCAAAAACACTATTTTCAAAGGCATTAAGCACTTAAAGCGTGGTATGATAATTTAGAGCACGTCTGACCCACTCTAATAGTTCTGATGGCGACTGTACAATAGTAAAGTTCTAACGTTGTATGGTACAGTCAGTGTCAAATATACCAGAGCGGGCAAGGTGTCAAAAATATCTGAACTCGACTCTATTGTCAAATACGCTCGGGCGTGTTCAGATATTTTTGACCACCTTGCCCGCTCTGGTATATTTGACGCTGACTGTACTAATCGAGTAGGTAGGCACTAAGATATCAAAGTGCCGTAGGGATACTAAGGAAATGCACATTAATAAACGCAAAATCCCTAATTGGCCGTGCTCTTTTAAACCATATCAATAAAAAATGGTTAAAATCATAATTATTCCCGAAAGCTACTAGGCAATCTCGGCATAGGACCATTGCCGAGATGTGGATGTATGACAAAAAAAATAATGATTGCAATTGACGTAGTTGATTTACAGTTTTAGATTCTTATTACTTATTGAACATTCCACTGAACAATATTTATTTATGTGTAAAGTTTGATAAGAATACGAAGACAAAACATCCTTTGAAGTCCATACGACCATGGTGAGCGTGGCGTCACCCGTTAGGATTATATTTAGGTTTAAGGTTAATTTTTAGTCTTAGTTTTTAAGTTCAGGGCCCCGCTGAAAATCAGCGCTGCTGCTTGCAGCAGCATATGCTGAGTGGGGTCCTTTTCAGCATCAACCGTGTTATATTTCATCTGTTTTGTTATTCTTTGCTGAAATAAACATATTCTTTCTTTCTTTCTTTATATTTCGTAAGGCAATGTTAGAATTAGACACTAGAACTACAAGCATGCAACTCAAAAACGCATTTAACAAAATGCACTAAAACAAGTATAACTTTTTATCTATTTATTTGAATATCAAAACAACTTCATATCGCTCTTAACAAGGGTTATCAACAACAAAATTGACTTGAATAAACAACATACATACTCGTAGTTACTTAATTCCTCGTCAAAAGGTTCAATAATCAACTAACATAATGCGTGCGGTGGCTTATCGCATCGGCACTTGAGTCATCATACTGAGTAACTTCTAATGCTAGTCCCTACTAGTACTAACAAGGAAAATATGTGTGTTATTTAGATATTTTCACGGGTAACATGACTAAATACCTCGGTGTTCACGGGCAACCGAAATCAACCACACCCGAGACTTACACATGGGTGTTTAAAACTGAGATGATTCTTAGGTGATATCAGAGAAAACGGGCATGAAATAATACATAGGTACCATTGCTTTTGGCGCCTGCACTCAACGGCTACAGTTCACGCTACTACATAACCGACCCTAACATTTTCATGGCGTTAGTACTGATGCACCGTTTCAGCACGTCTAAGGCAGTTTGGCCTAGCGAGCGTCTTACATGTACGGTAGAATGTCGTCTTCTCCGGGCTGCGATTCGCCGCAAACACACTTCATTTTGCGACGCTCGGCAGTGGTGACCGCGTCCCCGGCGGCGTTGTTCATCTCCCACCATATTGCACCCCCCAGCACGTTGCGAAAGTAAGGCGGTACGCTGCCTTCGCGAAGAAGGTATCTAAGTAGATACAAAACCAGAGTCAATAGGTATAGCGATGTGCTTATGTTAGCAGATAGAACCGTCATTTAATAGATAGTTTCGCCATTTAACTAAGAATAAGTTTGTTTAATTGACGACCGGATAGCCTAGTGGTTAGTGGACCTGACTATGAAGCTTGAGGTACCGGGTTCGATTCCCGGGAGGGGCAAATGTTTGTATGATGAATACGAATGTTTGTGCCCGAGTCGTGGATGTTATATGTATTTAAGTATGTATTTATCTATATAAGTATGTATATCCGTTGTCTAGTACCCATAACACAAGCAGCTTTAGTTGCTTACTTTGGGACTAAGTCAATTGGTGTTAACTGTCCCAAGATATTTATTTATTTAATTATACTCATAGTAAATATTATCAAACGCTCATTTGGCATCTTAGCATCCACAGCACATCAGTTCGACCCGTTTTGAATTGTTTGCTTGGAACCTGAAACCTACAACGACGTCACTGCATCGACTCGAACAAACCGAACTTGAGATAACAAAAGGCGATACTGGATCGGATGGCGTGGTGATGTACCTACGTGCGGCGCCTGCGACAAGGTATTTACAAATAGAACACTCGTTTTTTGAATGAAGTGGACCATTTCCAGAGTACATAGTCTAGATGTTTATAGATAAAATGTAAAGGGTTGTATTCGGACTCACAAGTAAAAGTTTTCCTCTTTGAGCTCCTCTGCGCGTCGGCGCCAATACCGTCGCAGGTTGGGGCTCATCTCTTCGGCCGCCTCTGCCTCTCGAGTCATGCTCTCACGGTCCTCTTCCAAGATTTTCAACTCGTCTACGAAATCTGTGATAATGGGTAAAAATTGAACGGTACATGTTGTTTAACTCTCTAATATAATCAACTAGCGGCCCGCTCTGGCTTCGCCTGGGTTCAATTTACTTAAAATCTTAACTGGAATGCATTGTCATAAAAAGTTTCAGTAAAAAAATGTCTAAACGACAGTAAACACCGTATCACAATCCGTTGCGTGGTTTAAAAAGAGTAGGCGGCCAAACAGGAAAGGATAGGAATATAGATAAAGGATCTTGTGTAATTCTGTAAAAATATAAAGTGCTTGAGGCATATTTTGAAGGAAATTTTGTTCGAAACAAATCTTTTTTTTACGTTCACTGATTGAAATAGATAAACCTACTAATCATTACGAATCTAGCTTAGATTCGAGATTGTGATACATTTAATAAAGTTGACGGCGGAAGTAGAAGGTAATATTCTGGACATAAAATAGCATATAGTACTAGCAGATTCTCCTAGTCACTCTCGATATGATCGGCTTAGCGACTACTTAAAACATGTGCGTCCGCAAGAAACTGGATTAGAACGTAGTGCCTGTATGTGTAAATCCACTCTTTGATCCCTAGGCTCATGGGGTCAGAGTGTGTGATGCTGCAAACTGTAGACTCGCTCGTGGGTTCCCAAAACCTTGTACTTTACCGCTACCCTCAGGGTCACGGTCGCCGACGGCATTTAATTATCGAAAGAACTCTTCATCCGTTCCGGTGTACTACGTGCAAGATAAAACGCATAAAACACTTTGAACAGTGATGTAAAACATCGCGTTCTATACTAGTTTTAACCCACGAGCCGACTCGGTTAATCAGAATGTGAAAACGCCCTATGTGTCGTAGCCGCAGGATCGCATACTGTATCGGATTAAAGCAAACCGTAATTCAAAGCAGCGTTGTACGATGCGGCGCGTCATGCGATTCGGGTGCGACCTACACTCAGGCTGCCAGCGGGGCGATTCTCGGGTTATGCGAGAATCATCTCGTATGAAAACAACTGTCAAACAGCCGTCAAACCCCTTGAAAATCTGACTTTTTTTTTACTTAACTCGCATGAACCGAGAATTGTGGTCCTGGGAGCCCTGCAGAGGAGAGATTGTGGAAATGTTGCTACCGGTGAAGGTGGCATTCACTAGGATCGCTACAGACGAATTGGTTTTATTTCAAACATGAATGAACGTCACTAAAGCTGAATAATGGTAAATATATGGAACTGAATAATCTGGGATCTGAATCAATCAACTCGTGTCGGCTAGCCTAGTGGGTATCAAGCTTACCCAATAAGCAGAGATGGGCACCGTTAACCACACAGTTAACTTCGTTAAGCGATAATCCGTTACTAAAAAAGTTAACTTTGACGTTAAAGCGTTACGTTTCGGATGATTTAACGGCAGTTAACGTTAAACGTTAACAAGTGGTAGAAATTATATTTTATATGTCGTTGCATTCGTGATTTACTTACTTATAAAAAATATTGGTGTGGGCTATGGAAATTAAGGCAGGACATTAATAAATAATAAAAGAAGGGTGTATAACAATGACCGCCGACGGGTCCGAACGTACGAGTCAGAACGTACTGTCCGCGCGGTGGCCTTTTGGCAAAGAATAGGTGCCTAACGATTAACGGACTTAAGTATGGAAAGCGGACGGAGGTTAACAATTTCATTAATATTTTTTAAACTTAATCCGTTACCCAAAATGTTAACTTCGTTAATTACTCATTAACGGATTAACAATCTTGTGCCCAGTTTTGCCAATAAGCTACATACATTGAGCAGCCTTTCACCAGCAAAAGTTGATATACCTTCTTCGAGCTCTCCTTCGGCAGACAGCTCCTCGGCGGTTGGCGGCTTGGTGGTAATGTCGGGTTTGGCGCGGCGCTGCACGTCTTCGGACAGTCGTATCTTGAGATCCTCGTATATCCTACAGAAAACGGACGAAAACATGTCATATAAAAAATATAAAAAGCACGTTTAACGAATAAAAAACAATGAATCTACCTCTTATTACTAACTACCAACGAACGTCAAACGCATGACCTTTAATATTTTTGTTAATTAATGATTATCATACATTTACCATCAAAGCACGGTTTAATCAACTCTTATTTAATTAAAACATAATATATTCATCAAGTCTTTAAAAATATTTTATACTACATTACATAACATACAGGTGGTATTCAGAATTTCTACATGGACGTGTATCCCTCAGGGGCGATGTGCGTGAAGGTCGAACAAAATCACCAGTCGCAATAGCAGTCACGCAAGAAAACATCGATGTTGTGCATTAACTGATAAAGGGAGACCGACATGTGACGTACCGGGAATTTCGAGAATGCTGGGGTAGTAGAATAAGTCAAGCATTCAACGTGCCATACGTGTTTTTTCCCGATGGATCCTTCACTTGTTGTCTGACTAACAGAAAACGACTCGCGGCAGCTGCTGCTGCAATTGAATAAACTCAACGGAGGAAGCTCAAATATAGTTTTAGTGTCGTATATAGCGGAAGATGAGTCATATGTAGATCCATAATTATGAGCCTCAAACTAAAAACCAACCTCGAGCAAGGGTAAACGAAGACGAGCTCAAGCCGACAAAAGTTATTCGATCTCGCAGCACAGCACAAAAAGATGATGGCTATGTTGGTCTCCAAATCGGAAAAAATGGCGACCATTCCTCTTAAAAATCGTAGATATTTCGAGGACGATTGGACTATATGTTAGCAGAGTGTGTTTGCTGAACTTCAAGAAAAAAACCCTAATCACCGCTTCTTCCTTCACCACCACAGTGCCAGCCCCCTTACACCGCTCGAACAAAAGCGAATTACTGGACCATCCTAAATATAGATACTTTTTCACATTTCCTAAAATCAAGGACAAGTTACGTGGTCAGCGATTTCAGACGCCGAAAGCAGCAGGAGGCCTTCAAAATGGCCAATTTGTATGTGTATAAAATAGGCAAGAGTCGAAAAATGAAAAAACAAGACCAAACTTCGCAATAAATTGGAGCAATTGGCATATTATATTACCCAACAAGGACCTTGTACCTATGGCCCCCGCAAGAATAAATATGGATCTATAACTTTTACTTCTCCCTCTGGTGCGTGACTTCGTCTCTCTCTGATCGGCCGGCCGAGTCTTTAGGACAGTGAGTAATGAATGTGCTATGAGAAAATACTTCAAACCTGTGCGCAAGCGCTTGCACGATGTCGTCAATGCGGCGCTCGTCCTCTGGGCGTATATCCACGATGGGCACGTGCAAAATAGTGTCGCTGTCAGACTCCATTACGCGCCGGTAGCGCAGTATCGCCTTCAGCAGCTCCCTGGCGCCTTTTAGCTCGTTCCTCTCATCTTCCTTCCATTGTTTTTCTAAAGTTCTGCCAATTTTTTAAGCTTTAATGTTTAATGCCTTATCGTCCCAACCTGATCTGTCCATCTAACGTCGCGTTAACACTAAATACTTAGTGCGTTCGCCTTGCACAACAAATAGTTCGGCTATGGAAAAGTGATACGTACAGGGAATTTTCGCAAAATTTAACCCTTTTTACAGGAAGGGGTGGTTTAAAGACCACGTACATTTATTTAGAATTTCAACCTTACTATCCATAAGATATGATAAAAATTGGAATCAACAAAGTGGAACATTGACCCACCGCAGAACCGTGTCAAATTGACATAATAAGTTAAATAATAAGAATTCTTACGATTTGATTAATAAACAACCCCACTTTGACAGGGTTCCATTTTGTTGATGGTACTTATTTGAAATTTTACTTATTTTGATTGATTGGTCAAAACATAATAAATCTGAAACTGCTTTTTTGTGACTCATCTATATGCATTGGGACTGAAAAGGGGTTAAAGTCTTACCCCCTTATTCATAAATTTTGCGTAAACATGTGTTATGTCTTTTTCTGCCATTGTGACGTTTACCCTCAAATGAAAAAGACAAAATTTTTGTCAGTTTAAATAGTTAGTTACCTAATTTTTATGAATAAGGGGTGAGGCATTTAGGTATACTACGGTATCATTATTTCCTAAAAAAATCTTGATATACTTTTACATTAAATTCATATTTTATATCTATGTATATGTACGCAGCGCACGCGTGAATTGGGATGTTGACTAAAAAATAATAATTAGTCCATCTTTTAGAACGCCAGAAAATAGTAGATACGTATTTTTTCTTTTGCTTCTAAAACTTAAAATAACAAAGTTACAGAGCGGCAAAATTCGCGCTACGTCATTATTTCGTAAAATTTTTACGAAAGAGTGACGTCACGAACCCCTACTCCTGAATTTGAATGTGCTGTATCTTTGTCAATATTATTCGTATGGACAAATAAAAAAATACGTATCGAGTATTTTTCTATAATCTAACTGACGGACTAATTAGAATCTTGTTGTTTTAACCCAGGAGACATCCCTATTGATTGCAGAATTCTAGTGTTCGTGAGGATACTAAAATCCTGCAATCGTAAGTACATACTAAGTCTACGCATAGCGTTTATAGTACTGGCTACGGAATCCTACACTGATTATGGCCCATGCTGATTATGCTCCTGCTGAGCTTTTAGGGTTCCGTATTTGTACTTTAATAGTTGCCTGCAGTAGGTAGATCGAAACATTATGCGACAATGCTATACCAATATTTCAACTTAGTATACCAGGCATAGAAACTTTCAGACTTCTCTTTTATCGTTTTCTAAATAAATGGTAATATGTCCAGGGAGCGCTAGGAATCTTTTAAAAATATCAATCTATAAATATTTCTATCGCTATTGCATCCCGTCGCTGCCCCGTTGAGCTATTTAGGGATTCGAAAATGAAATGCTACAAACAAAAGGGGCCTAATATATATTTATAGATTTAAGCGGCAAGTAGAAAAGTTTTTTGCTGGGCATACCGACGTAGTGTTAAATTATTATCTTGGGAGAATGTACCCTAAATTACCTAGTCCTAAGCTAAGTAAATCTTGTAGGTACTACGGGCACTAAATAGATAATCAATATACCAACATGTACTTAAATAGATATTAACATAGGTACTTAAATCCTACATATAAACATCCATGACCTATATGCAACGATATTATAATTCACTAACATATTTCTACTAGTACAGTATTATATACTTTGTGATATTACTTATATTTTTATTAGTTTACAATGACAATAAACATGAGTTTTCTATCTCTTCTTGACTGAATAAGCCTCATTGTCTGGGTTTATGTTACGAATTAAAAGCAAACCATTTTATTTAAAGGAAACTTCATTTTCTGTACAGTACAGAATATTGTGTCTACGATTCAGGAAGCAATGACACCAGCCGAGTTCCAATAGATCCAATTTCGAAAATTGACGTCTTCCAAGTTTCCTGGACTTCTCAGTGTAAGCACTAGTGAAAATGTGGCACGGCTAGGCCACGGCACGCGTTAAGGTATGGCCATTAGAGTGTCCAGATATTCAAGTAAATCTACTCGGCGTCAGTCCTTGAATCCTACTAAATATTATAAATGTGAAAGTTTGTATGTTTGGATGTTTGTTACTCAATCACGCAAAAACAACTGAATGGATTTGGATGGAATTTGGCACACATATAGTTTATAACCTGGATTAACACATAGGATACTTTTTATCCCGTAAAAATGCACAGTTCCCACGGGATAGCGATTAGTGAGTTATACGCCGCCGTGACGTCATGAGCAGCAAAGCAAAAAATTCGCATGTTGGGTGCACGTTTGCTTGATTCAATTAAACAAGTCTACGCGGACGAAGCCGCGGGCAAAAGCTAGTAGGGTTATAAATACCTCAGTATGAAGGCTCTGGGTAGTCTTGGCGGCAGCACGTTGGCCGGCTTCATGGGCCGCGGCTGAAATCTCTCGTACGGCCGCATCCAGTGGTAAAATCCTTTTCCATTATCCTTCTTCAGGTCCTTGTAAGCCATGTATGCAGGCTTATCAGCCATTTTCGAATCCATTAGCCATTTCTAAAGGATGATGAAATAATCAAAACATACATCCTAAATCATAAAATTATTTACGCATTGCAAGATTATACACATACCTATATTTGACCATGAACAGTCAGCAGCAAAAGTTACTGAAAACTCTAAGAAGTCAGAGAAGTTGCACAAGACTTTACTCTTTTGACAATAGCGTCGTGGATCTTCTTGACCTCTTGACTGTGTATTTGATATCTGCTGCTTACCGTAAACGTAAGCATTATGATTAGTTTCGAGGTACTCTTTTGTGACAGGAATTTCAGGGCGAAAATTATACGTGCCGCATTAAAATCGAATCAGTAGCTGAAGGAATGGTCGTTCGTTCGTCATCGTGAGGATGGACGAAGTAGAAGACAAGTGTTGGTAGGCTTCCCACAAAGTGGACTGGTAGGGACCGCGGGTAGCATAAGATCGACCGTATAGTGGCGATCCTTGAGGAAGGTCTATGCCCAATAGTTAAAGTCATTGGCTGAAATGATGATGACGATGATCTGAATGTTGTATCGCAGTAAGTTTAAGCCGGTTACACTGCGAATTTTTGCAGCGATACAAACGATTGCATCGCAATAGTAGCGATTGATAGGTGTTTGTATCGATTCAACGGAGGATTCATCGACGCAGCCGCTATTACGAATAAAAATGGGCGGTCGCATCGATATAAACGCGCTGTTAATACAATTCATACGCACGCTTGTATCGATGGAAACGCGCGTGTGTGTCGCGTCAGACAGAGACTGTTTGGCTGTATTTTTAATTAAGGAAATATCGATAACGGAAATGATAAATGGAATAAATGACGATATGTTACTTACTTGAGTATCGATCGGTATAAATATATCGATAATTTTATCGATATTCGGTACCTACGGCGTATAAAATAAAACCTACAAAATCTTGGTCTGAATGATCAATTGAATCTATCAACGTACAGCCAGAACTGCTCTTACTGCTAAGCCTAGATAAGTACTAACATTTTGAATATAGGTTTATTTTATAACGTAAGCATAGGTACTCCAAGAAATATTTTTTGTAAATTTCGACTTTAAAGGGGGAACGACACGTTAAGGTATCGATATTAATGTACTGAATAAGAATATCGGTATCGATACCGATAATCACCATATCGATTAGGTATTACCTGAATATCAGTATTTATATCAAAATTACAGTCCCTGGCGTCAGGATGGCCAGTTTTACATCTCCTGCGCGGCTGCATCGTATTTATATCACGTTTCTATAGCGACGGGATCACTACAATTGCTGTGTCCATAGCGGCCGTATCGCTGCTGTATCGTTGATCTAAGTAAAGGTAGACGATTAGCGACTGCATTGCCGCAAAAAGTCGCCGTGTGTCACAGTTCTTATATTTATTTTGCAGCCCCTAAAACACAGAAAGGTTTTTTGTAATGTAGCCTAATATACACTATTTTCATCAAACCTCAGTTTCAGTGAGATGCACGGGTGTCAACAAGGAGACAAGGCTGCGATGGTCTCCAAAGGTGTCATGTTCGTTTATGGAGCACCAAGGCTGCCAGCGACACGCCTTTTTGTACTGGTCCAAGAGCGCACGGTGCACCAGTTCGGAACACGTTAGTTCCCTGTAACCAAACACAATCACAAAATGAATAGGCGCGACAAAAGAAGCACTTGACTAAATAAATCAAAAGAAGCACTTACCGCCTAAGGACAAAGAATCGCATCGTCTTCGCCTGATACATCTCCCTGCATTTCCCATGCGAAATAAAAGAACTTTCTGACTTCCCATCGGGTGCTCGATCTTCCTCCACATGCTCTGATTCAACAGCACGTCCAACGGATTCGGTAGGTGCTTCTTCAGTTTGTAGCATAGTTTCATTGCAAAATTCAGTTGCTTCTTCTAGCAAACTTATACAACCCTCTTCGTTTACTACTATTGTTTTGCAAAATGAATCTTTCAGTTTTAACCAGTTTTGTTGCATTTTAGTTACGGAACACATTTCATCATGACATATTTTAATTTTGCAAGTTGTGTTCGACCGGCATTCAGGACAGGCTTCATAATCTATATGTAAATTTTCACCTTCGAACTTTGCAACTGTTACTGCATCAAGATGAAACTCGTAGTTGTTGTTTTTATCTAATAATACACTCGTATTATTAGGTGAGTCTACAGTAACTTTATCATCTGCTTTACTAATACTGATTGAAGCAAAATTTGCATGTTCAATGGTAAAGCTAATTTGAACAGAAATGTATCCATCATCACGGGCATGATTCTTGAATTCCTCTTCTTCAATCTTTTTAGACGAAGAGCTCCGATGGCTGGTAGCGCTGTAGTTAGTTCCTGTGTAGCTTTTTTGAGAAGCTTTAGACTTCAATGTTTCTGTATCTATTTCATTTATGTCAATATTATTCGAGCTAAACAAATCAAAGTAATCGATTTCTTCCTCTGTCCATTCCGGGTAAATTTCTTCTTCTTCAATAGTAAATTTTGTGATAATCCTTGTGCTATTGGGGAAAGTTACTATTTGGACACCGTTTTTGTTTAACAAAATATGTGTTCCGTCCATTCGTCGAGAAAACACTTCACCTAAGCAATAATCCGTAGCAGTTCTTATAAGTAACTTTTCTATATCGAATGAACATTCATTTATCCATTTTTGTCTGAGTCCACTTGTTTCGATGAGCTCAAATTCTTCAATAAATAACTCGTATTCAGGGCCTTTCGGTTCTATCAAGGATTCATCGTCAGAAATAGCATTTTTTGATGATTTAGCAGATGGTTTGTTTGGTTTTTCTTTGCCTTTATCTTTGTCTTTACCTTTTTCTTTAGGTTTTTTACTTTTATCTGAATTTGTCTCGCTGCGGTAGTCTTCTGCCACAGCAGAGTCGACAACGACTTTTTTGCCATATTTTGTTATTTTGATAAAAGAACCGTCAGGTCGCAAAACTTCAATGTCACCAGAAGTCCTAAAAATAATTACTTCTCCATTCAAACTGATACATCGCATTTCTTCGTCCAGGTGAGACACTGGTACTATGTAATACTGTTTGATATGAGACAAAACAGAAGAATTCTCGTCGTGTATTGATTCAGTGATAAGACCATTAGGCCAGGTAACATAAAGAGAATGATACGTTTTTGTTTCAAATACATTAGATAACTCATTTAAGTTCTGAGAGGACGATTTTAATAAACTCTCTCTCATCTTTGGATTCTCAGTCAAAGATGTCGTTGCAATTGGGATAGGTACTTGATATTTCTGTTTTTTGATATTTATCATAACCTGATCCTTGCTTGTTATCCTAAAAGATTCACAAATATCCAACACCTCGGGTGTCACGAATTCTCCTAAAGCTCTGTGAACCCAAAATTCATTTGTACCATTACCCGGCAATACGTTAAGAATAACGTATTCTAAATTAGATGGTATCATTAAAGTGTACATACTGGAAACACGTGTTCCGTCCTTAGAATAGAAAACACCATCTTTTCCAAAAACTTCAACTCTTCTGTCACCCAAGTCATAACCTTGAAACGGTTTACTTGGTATAGGAATAGATTCATTTGAAACACTTTGTGGAGCAAGCAACGAAGTTTTTTTGGTAGCTGCAGTTGATTTAGTTTTCCTACTAGAATCCCTGTCCATGGAAGTTGGCGATCCTGTTTTTTTGGACGATGGCGGAACATCATCTGGCTCTGGGTCGTCTGGTTCTTCTATTTGAACGATTTCTTGGAATTTAAGTGAACCTTCCATCAGAAGTTCCATGCCTACATCTTGGTTTTCTACACATGACTGAAAAGCGTTTGGGTTAACAGTTTCTTTTGATTGTGTCAAGGAATTAATAGCTAGATTATCATCGTAAAGCTTTTCCTCATTTTTGATCCAATCATAACGTTCTTCCAGGACGAAGTCGAAAAAATCTTGTAAACACAGTGGCGTCGCCAAATGACTTCGCCACTCCTCTCGCGCTAAGCCGTCTTTATCATGACTATTAAAAAACATTAATATAAAGCAATCGGTCACCTCGCAATATTTATAATCAACGCAATTAAACTTGTTAAAGGCTTCACGCAAAACTTGGAATGCACGAGTTCCTGTAAAGTCTTCAAAATATTCAAAATCATCAATTGTATTAAGTAATGGTTCACCGTTGGCTATTTCAGCAGCCGAAACTAGTTCACTTATGTCAGGACAATCAAATAAAAATCTTATTCGTCGCACATCGGCATCCTCTTCACTTGACTCCATAAGTTCTGACGGGTTTTCACTCTTGGTCATTGATGGAAATGAAGGCGATGTTGTGCTGCTTGACGTAAATAAGGTAGGGCCTTTAGGTAGCGGTTCAGCTAGTACGCTGCGTTTCAAATAAATCTTTTTAAACTCAGATATAGTTGACGAAGCTATGTGATGCTTTTTAAGTGAGCTTCTATTGTTAAACAGTTTTCTACATGCTAAAATATGAAGAAGCCTATTGAGTTCAGCAGTCTCTACGTCCGGCCTGTCGAAACATGATAAAAGTACATTTACATGAAAGTTAACTTTCGCTTCCAGTTCACCTTTTGGCCGATCTTGATTTACCCACAATTGATTGACTGGCATGCCCAGTAACATCGAGGAAACAATATTATCCATGTTAATATTACCCATATGAAATGTCTGGCACTTTGCTGGATCGCCATGGTTTATGATAACAGGATCTTTATGACTTTCATATTCTTCTCCGTAGGTTAGCCGATAAGATTTTTTATTCGAATCTGTTATGCATAGTACATTAAAGACATCGTTTACAAGAGTTTCAGCCTTTTTAACTTTATTTTCTTCACTTGCAGTAGGCCGATTAAAAGTAAAAGCAGTCGAAAGAGATGTCTTACTGCTTTGTTCTTTTATTTCATGACTCTTACAAACAGTGTGAAGGATACTGTCTAAAATTGAGTACGTAGTAACACACTCTAGAGGTAAATCATCGATTAATTGATGATAGTACTTTTTGTACCGCTCATCTTCAATTTCTTCTGGAATACTTATAATGTCCAAATTATCCAAATAATGACAGTGTTGTCGAGTCAAATCTTGTATATCGTACATAAGATAACATAACTCGTCATAAATTTTATCAGGATTACCAGTTAAATTTTCAGAATCCCAGTAGGGTGGCGAAAAAACCACAAAGGCTGTATCTGTAAAACAATCCGCAGAATCTCTATTTATACGTAATTGTTGCAAATCTTCCCAAAATTTCAGTGATTTTTCAGTAAGAATATCAGTTTGACTTTGACCTCTTTTTGTAGTTCGCAATAATGATGACGGAATTTTTATTGCAGTAGGATCTATTCTAATTTGAATCACAGCTTTCAAAGGAACTCCGATTTTAATAAGGCATCCTGCTAGTAACGGCTCGACAAATCCCGTAACAGCGACATAAAGGTTTGGTCCATCTATAGGGAAGTCGTCGACATATACTTTGTCTCTCCACTCCTCTCCCCTCACTCTCAATAATGTATTGTACTTTTTGCCTTCATCTGGTTCAGGACTTTGACTTATTGGTTCTGGTTCGCCTTTTTTCCCCTTTGCTTTTGGTGGCTCTGGTGGGGGTTCTAGTGGTTCAGGAGGTTTAACATTGACTGTACCTCTAACTTCAGATCTTGCGATCATGGTTGCAGATTCTTGACGCATCCCCTCCCGCACTTCTAGCCGTTGGCGTTGTATAAATAGGTATTCATCTTTCATTTTTAAAATAAGATGCTTAATTATCAATGCCAGTATGTCGGGTGGTATATCTTTCTTGTCCTTTAAATATGCTTGTCCTTCTTCAAATACGCGGAGGTTATCATCTTTGACCTTTTTGTCTCCACCAAGTTGATTAACCATAAATATAGTCTCTGTTTTGCAAATATTTTTGATCACAAACCTCTTTTCTTCAGCAGCAAACACTTCGAATTTGTTCAAGTACATACGATCTTGATCACTACCTGCGGGTTCCATGATCATAACTTTTACGGAACACGACTCTTCATTCAACGTAGCATCTTCGATACATATGCGCCAATAATTTTCGTCCAATGTTAAATCTTTGCCTTTTTTAGGGCCCATTGTGCCAGGCTTAGATATTTGTTTCCTGTTTTTTCAGAACTGAAGAACTTTAGGGCGCAGTTTTACTTTATTCATACCATCTAAAACCAAATTCTACTCCGTGTTACTATGGTGTTACTTTATTAGTGACTGATGAGATGACGTACATTAGTAAAAAAATAAGTCATAATTTATATATGGCCACGTTCAACGATTGGACACGGACTAATGAATGAAGTTTGTTTAAAACTTCTTTAAAATCAATTTCGTTTTGAAAAGCTGCACACAGAACAAATTAAAAAGAGCGAGCAAAGAGTAAAGGATAGATACACTGGTCAAAGATGAGGTACCCTGTTTTTTCTTTACTTTTAAACTACCTAATTAAATTTTGTCTTTCTTAGTTAGTATGTTGTATTTATCTTGTGAGGGTTTTTAACTATTAACTACAACTATAAAAGGCTTCCGCTTTTACAAAAATCGATACGAAGACATACCTTGCGCGGCTTTGATGCGAATATCTTTAGGCGTGGCAGAACTAGCGTGAGATAAGAAGTTATAATTATCTGTCTTCCTCTCGGATATAGAGTCAGCAGCGGATATATTGACCCAGTCGAATCGATGAGATCAAAAAGATTTACACGCGACTCAATTGTCAACACAATATGTTTAAGGACCGATACAGCCTTAGAATCAAGGATCATTAATGAGATCAGAAAAATTACCAGTGGTTGACCTGGACTCAGCCCTTAAGACAAGAGAGGCTGTGTTTGTGTAGCTCTTTTTGACCTCTTCGATTGTTCAGCAAGGTGCTTTTTCTGCAGACTGTACCTAATGCAGGATCGTGATCGTGTGTATATTGGGTTTAAATAAAACATGTAGTTTTGTAACACACATATATTTTTACATAGCGTATCATTGGGAGCCTATTCTAGTTTTATAGTAGATAAATTAATAAATTAATAATAATGTATCACTTAATAAGATTCTCAAAAAATATTGTCGTCGTAAACAAATTACAGATCCATGTGATCGTTTAACCAAAAAATGATAATTTATCTTAGTTGGTACCACACTAGACGCATCGGTTTTAATTCGAAACTGAGCACAACACTGCGAGAAGCATTATCTATGGTCAAAATGGTATTTTCGCGCGTTGAGTTGTTCTGTCATTCGATGTGCTTTGTAAATGTTAAAAATTAGAATAAAAGTTACTTTCAGTAAGTATAATGTTTTTCTTTTATTAGTACTCAGCTAACATAGCTGACTAAGGCAGAGTCGTACTGAGGGATAAGTCATCCCCAAAGCCGTTATCCCTGTTCAGCCATATTATTAGGGCCGGCTGTATGCAGCTTTGGTATGCGCTCCTATTCCCGATACTTGATAGGTGTGAGGAGGGCATACGTACAAACAGATACAAACACAGTAATGACCTCAATGCTCGTTGTTTTCTCTGTAACATCAGTTGTGGTCTTTATGTGGTCAGTTTTGAGCATGTTTCTCAATCATATTATATATCATCATCCTTCTAGCGCTTTTTTTCGTTACTACATTTGGGATAAGCTTCTCAGCTGGATTCCAGATTGTGCAGATCAAGTTATTTATTACAAATTACTTGTCATCTGACAGCAGGTCAGCAGGAAAGCAGATCGATAGGATCATGGTTAATAAACTAGTAGTCTCATGAATGTGCAAGTTTCCTCACGATGTTTTCCTTCACAGTAGGAATGTTGGTTACTACAGTACTAAGGTAACGTGGGTCATTCTTAAGATCGAGTAGGTAGCCGTCGACTAATTTCCGTCGCGATAAAAAAAAGAGATCTAAATATTTTGGCGTATCTAGATACGAAAGAGTAATAATTTGGATAAGGAGATGTAAATTGAGCAAGTATTCTTAAAGAGGTAGGTAATGTAGTGCCGTGGAATCAAAAACTTCCAAGTGTAGGACTAGGAAAACGTAGCACTACATTTGTAGGACTTTGTGGCCATTCAATTATACTAATATTTACTAAGCTGCACACAAAAAATCAGCTGGTCATTAATGATTTTTATGACCTCATTATTTCGACATATTCAGCATGGAAGACGCTCCAACTCAAACCATCGATTTTGTAGGACAATTGTTTTTCCGAGTTTATTGTCATATTATTGTTCACTAAAATCATTATATCGTGCGTGTCTAACCTGAGTCTGACTATAAACTGGTAACAATAAATAAAATAATGTTAAAACATTTTACATCACTGTATTTCTTCTTGTCATTTATGTTATTTTGTACAATAAAGAATTTACATACATACATACATTTATGTATAAATATCACTGCTAACTTTCTAATTCAATCCAATATAGAGACTATCAAAGGTCAGGTAAATGTTTTTCAATGAAATCCTTTACTAAGTTCATACCCCGTCTATTAATTTGATGCCCCAGTCTGTCGAGAACGTGAAACTGTCCGTGGACTCCCAGGGCTGTTATTTGCTTGAATGTTGATTCACCCCATTCCTTGGCTACTAAATCATCACTGTCACCATGGCATTGTAGTAAGGGTGGCACTGCAATAATTTAGCTTTTTTTTCATACATTCATATCGTTTCTAACTAAATAAATAAATAAATAGCTCAGGACAATTCACACCAATTGACCTAGTCCCAAGCTAAGTAAACCTTGTGTTATGGGTACTAGACAACGGATATACATACTTAAATACATATAAAATCCAAGACTCGGTTACAAATATTCATATTCATCATACAAACATTTGCCCTTCCCGGGAATCGAACCCGGAACCTCTAATGTAATGTATTGTGTAATTCAACATTTATTATTTGAGTGGAAGACACTATGAGCGTTACACGTGACGTTCGAGCCAGCGCTCACGCGAATCTAACAAGTAGCGGTTTTAAGCATGAACACAAGCAATGTATTTCGTTACATTACAAGAATTACACAATAAATGACATTACACATTACATGGCTCTACATTTTGTTAACATATCAACTTATTAGTATATTATAAAGAATAAATGAATCACTTACATCGAGCACTGGGATTGGCCTTCAAGTCTTGATATACAGCCGACTCGTTATTCAGAAATGAACTAATCACAAATGCTCCAGCAACATTCCTTTCCCATCTGTAGGCTGCATGCAGTGTTAGCGCACCACCCATTGAAAATCCACCTTGAAAAATAATCTATACTTAGCATATACCTACTGTCAGTTTACTGAAATTTAAGCCATTGCCACTTTAGATAAAGATGTTACCTGTCTGTTGTTTGCTTAATTACCGCCTTAATTAATTATTAGCTTAAACCCCCCCCCCCCCCACACTTCCATTATTATCAGAAATATAAGCCTTGATCTTTCTCATGCCTATTTTAGAGAGTTCTTATAGCAGGTAAAAGAATTAAGCCCGTAACAGTTTTAATATTAGAGTAAGCAGTTATGTATCTAGCTTGCATATTTAATCCATTAATTCATCACAAAGTATATTAGAGTAGTCAGTAGTAGACAGCATAAACACTGCTAGATGCAGTTCATTGTTTCAAATATTAGTTACTAGCGACCCGCCCCGGCTTCGCACGGGTACAATCAATTTTAAGACTCATTTTTCTACACCTTCGGTTACATTGTTCAAATTTTACCAAGGATCCCTAATTTTTTTCAAAATGAAATGTAGCCTATGTCAAATTGGAAGAATGTAGCATTTTATTGGTGAAAGAAATTTTTTAAATCGGCCCAGTCCTTTTTGAGCCTATTCATTACAAACATATAAACATACAAAAATAGGTACAAATCTTTCCTCTTTATAATATTAGTGTAGATGTGTCACAGTCAGCTTACAACAAACAGCTAATGCAATTAGATGGTACACATAAATTCTGTGAAAACAAACATGCAAATCCAGTTTTCTATACAGAATTTTGCGTGAGATACATTTGATGAAATTGTTCAAATACAGTTTGATCAGTCCATGAGGACACCCCCTTTTCTTTGAAAAGACACATAATATATCTGACAAAAGAAGAGTGAGGCACAACATCATGGATTGAACAAACTATAGTGAACTTAAACATAGCGTTTCTTACCAATTACTATTCTATTGCTTGGTATTCCCAATTTTTGTTCATTTTGAATGAGATTCTTCACTTCTATTTCAATTTTGGATAGTGAATCATGCTTTTCTGGCACAGTGGGTGATATACCAGCTCGGTCAAACCATACATTACTCATGGCACCTCCATTTGGAGAGTAAGGTTGCAGAGGAGCTGTGGGGTACATAACTTTGATATGAGGAAATGTAAAATTCTTCGCCATAATTTGCACCCATTCTTTCATATTCCCACCAGTATCTCCTGAAAGTTTAAAGTAAGGTCTAGGTTAATCTGTCATCAGGGTAACAACGCACATACAATACATGTTTACGATCATTCTTAAAGCAGTGCACCTTTTGCACGGGATGGAGAAAGCAGTTACATAAAGTTAAGCAGTTTCTCTACTAGTTTAGCAAAGGCAAACTGCTTTTAGAACGCACATAAGCATCATATATGCTTATGTGCGTTCTAAAAGCAGTTCGCCTTTGCTATCCTATTCCCGATACTTGATTGGTGTGAGGAGGGCATACATACAAACAGATACAAACACAGTAATGACCTCAATGCTCGTTGTTTTCTCTGTAACATCAGTTGTGGTCTTTTTGTGGTTCGTTTTGAGCATGTTTCTCAATCATGCTTTTAGAACGCACATAAGCATATATGTTCGGTATTACCCTAACTGATGGACTTGGCCGCCTAGACCTTAATTATGTTACTGTATACAATGCTTTTACAGATCATTTACATAGAAATAAAAAGGTTTACAGGGAGGTAACCTTATAAATTATGTTACTGTGAATAAACAGTTTTTATTTTTATTACAAGTATGTAAAAATTAAATAATTATGTAATATGAAGTGTTTGATTAAGGTAGGTATTAAATAATATCTTTTAACTAACAATCAGTGCCGGATTAAGCCAGCGCGGAGCCTGTAGCAAATTCTGTCAAGGGGCCCTTGGTTTGGTTTAGGATCTCAAGTTTTTTATTATGGTCAGACAGGCGTTGGAGCGCAGGGCCCCCAAATTCGTGGGGCCCGTAGCATTTGCTACTCTTGCTACGTGGCTAATCCGGCACTGCCAACAATGTGTTATGGAAGTAATCCATGCATTACAATATATAACTGCTGCAGTTGCTATTATCAGCTTGTTTTCAAGTCATTCATCAGTAACTTCTATTGTCAAACCAAGTAATTTATATAGCCTAGCAGCGTTGCCAGACGTCCTGATTTTGGCGGGACGTCCCGTTTTTTAGCCTTAAATTAAATGTCCCCCGCGGGATAGGCTCAGTCCCGTTTTACGGAAATACTCGACCAGTTACCTAGATGGTAGTCGTTTTTTGGCCAAGCACCGTATTTTCATTAAAAAACATATTCTATAGCTGTCTATCATCACTGTAAATTTAATTTGAAACTCAAATAAGACGATACGTAATAAAAATCTGCTGACTATTTAAGCTATTTATGTTATGTCCCACTTTCGACGAATTAGCCCCGCTTTTTTATACAAAAGGCTTCGAAATCCTGCTTTGCCTGAAAATAAATCTGGCAATGCTGTGGCCTAGGTACTTTCCTTTCCTTAGTTTTTGACTAACATTACATTAATGTTGAATTATGTAATGCATTGTTGTGAAATGCAGTTGTAAAATGTGGCAATAAAATTCAATCAGCCATAACTATTAAATAAATATCTCATGACTGTAAGTCATGCTGTTAATTGCTCTTAACCTTGTCCCAAAACTAAGAAAAGCTTGTATTATGGGTACTAGGCCAGCCAATATAGTAAATTATCCATCAGGATTCAGGATTAAAGCAATCAGTGTTTCATTATTATTCAATTAATATTTATATCTTACTTTGCAGTAAAAGCTAATCAAGTAACATTTTATTTGACAATAATCCGAATAAATTATTGCACAATAACTTCGCATTTTAAGATAAACTTCACACAAGTGTATGAAAAATCCTGTTTGAGCCAATGCTAGTGATGGCCAACTCAAGTAAGTAACTCGAGTTAACTCGAGTTGGGCTTAACTCGAATCACCTCGAGTTGAATACTCTCCAACTCGAGTTCGAATACCAAATAAAACTGAAATTAGGCGATGGTTGCCGATCATTTGAAAGTACCTCTCCCAACATTCCCATTATAGATAAATAATATAAAAAATGGAAGAGTTGAAACAGATATCCATATCATTTGTCTGGTCCAATTTTTTAAACTATAAATGCGAAGCTGAGGGATAAAAGAGGTAAAATTTTTAAAAATAATTCACTCTTTATCCTTCAGCTATCCCTAGTTACATAACTTGAGTTCAACTCGAGTTAAGTGGAATTTAACTTGGGTTAAATCGAGTTATGTTTTTTATGAGTTGGCACATCACTAGCCAATGCTCTATGACAATTAATGAAAGTAGCACTTAATATTTTAATTATAAACTTAAATCTCACCTGATCCGTGAAAGAATATAACTGTTGCAGTATGCTTGGGACCAGTCGGCTTAGTTAAATGCAAAGCACCAAGTCTAGACATTTTTATTACTTTTATATAATGTCCTTAGGATTTTCTAAGTGATATTAATTTATTAAGTTCACTAGGTATATTATAATTTATACTGTTGTGGTTACATATGTGAACATAACCTATTTTGGCCCGCTTGACTTGTGTCCGCAACTACATGATATTGTCACACAGATGCGAATATAATGAGTGCTGTGAGCAATAAACCAATAAACTGTCGATTAAAAGCAAATAATAATGTACGAGATGTTTCGAATATTGAAATTATTTTATTAAACTATATTTTCGTTTATTTATCTACTTCTGCGAGTTCTGCGCTACCTGCCGACAGGGCTGATTGTCAGTCAGGAGCAGGAGTCAGGACTATCTGTCACTGTCAGTACTGTCACTATAATTTATTTTTTCAGTTTATTTCCTCCGAATAAGGCAAAAGAATCTATACACAGCGAAATATAAAAAAACGAGCCGTGTTACTTTGTTAGCCTAACTAGGCTCCTGCGCTGCATAATTTCACTTTACGTAATTAATTCACTTGTTTATTTGTTGGGCTCCGACTCAAAATTATTTAGGTTTTACAAAGAAGGGGAGGAAAGGCAAATCAGAAACTTAAGCTGGGTCCCTCGCGCTAATATTGCTCTACATCCAGTGGGGGCAGCTTCCCCTCCTTCCTCACCTTCTATGCTTCATAGCAAATAGTGCCCGGAGCGGAAAGTAAGGTTTCCCTTTTAGTTTCTTTTCCCAATACCACTTTCAACCAAGAGGATAAAACAAAAAATGGGTTTAACAAAAACTAAAATAACAGACTGCACATTTAGCTTCGTGGATCCATTTTTTTGGCTGCGTGTGACTAAATTTCCATTGTCAGACTGTAACCTTATAGTAGTTCGCTTGCGTTTATCGCGCCCATAAACCGTTAAACGCTTTGGCCCCTCTCGCACACTCATTCTGGTTAGAACGGGATAAATGGTTTATGTCATCGATAAAAGCTAGCGTGCTAGGCCCCCTGCTTGTAACCTGTTACCGACATGCACGCATAAGGCACGCTACGGAATTGGTCGGGCTACGTTGGTCTGTAGCTTGTTCTTTTGTGCTCAAATAGGGTCTTACGTCCTGGTTCAGTCAGCGCATGCATTTTCAATGCCGCTTCTGGGGGCCTAGCACGCTAGCTTTTATCGATGACATAAAGCATTTATCCCGTTCTAACCAGTATGCGTGTGCGAAAGGGACGAATGCTTTATGTCAGCGATAAACGCTAGTGTGCTAGAGGGGCTGGAGATAATACCTACATTTTGGTACAAATCTCACAAACCCCGGAGGATATGAAGTTATTTTCTGTTCTGCTGTGATTTGTGAAGCCAATAAACATGAGCAAATGGTTATATGTTCGTATGGTCCCGAGGTCACCGTCACCGGAGTTTCGTCGCGTGCGTCTGATAATAATATATGTATCGCCAACAACGGTAACTGTACGAATCACGGCGAGGACCACATCATGTGCTCCTTACGCTCGACTCTGCGCTGCAGCAGAAAGTCTGAATAAAAAGTCTAAATGCCTACTACTTTAAAATATTATTATTTATTCCACAAATGAATTGTAAGGTTTGACATCAATTTATAATATTTACGAACATACAGGTATTTGATGCCTGTACAAAAAGTAACGTAAAAGTTTCTGTTCTTTTCGTTTCAATGGAACTATTTCATTATTATCAACTAACGGTTGTGTAGTCGATTCATCGGACTCGGGTTCACATAGAGAAATGCATTTATTAAGTAGGACAATTTCTTTTTCCTCTATGGTCAGTTTTCTTGGCTCCGGAGGGCGTTTCCAGCAAAATTGGCGTTGATTTGTTATATTGTCCTTCAATCTCTGATTATAGGTACTTAATATTGTTTCAACCCCTCCTCCCACTTTATACTCATTAGGTGCTGGAGATTGGAACAAAGGTGAAGGGAAACGTGGAGCTCGACAAAGTGGACCACGATTTACAGCTGGAACACATCTTGGTTTTTCTAAACTATAATAGCAGGGTCCAGGAGTTACCTGTTTACCAAAAACTGGTATCCAATTATACCAAGGTTGAAATCGGCCTTCAGAAGAAAGAAAAGGTGCAAGAAACTGCAGTTGCAATGACCGTGTTACCCTAGAACTTGGTTGAGAATTGTCAGTGGATGGTGGATTTCTCGGTCGTTTTTCAGAAGATTTCATTCGCACTGTCTTTGATCTAAATTGCCACGTAGGAGATGGGCATGGTTCTTTTTCATCAGACTCTCCGCTCTGTGGTTCTTTATCAATCACTTCTTCGTCGCTTTCTTCTATTGGATCAGATTTAAATCTAACAGCTGCTGATCCGAAAGGCGTTTTTGGACATGTTACGAATTGACATGGTTTATAATTTGGGCAGTAGCTGGCTGGACTAGGGCCTTCTTCTTTACGAGGTTTAAATCTTTGATCTTTCATACCAAAACAAGCAGGCTCTGGTAAAATAGCATTACTGAATTTCTCAGGTGGATCTGGTAAATCAAAATCTCTTCTAAGCCAATGATCTCCTGGACCCGGATTAATGTCATACTTAGATTTTGGGAACCTGTCGGCTTTCGAACCAAGTTGTTGCAAATCTGTGCCTTTTGGTAGCATTGGATGGTATGTTGCAGGGCTGGGTGCTCCTTCTAAGATATTCCTGCGTTGAATCATTTCAATGAACCTGTATTGCTTGGACGTTTTGCGTTTGTGAGCCCGTACTCTTTCAGCACACAATTCAATTTCGTTTGGTTGTTTTTCAATTGTGTAGTCTGCAGGGCCAGGCATTTTGTCCAAAGATTTTACTGCTCTATTGCCAGACCACTTGCTCCATTTACATCCATGATAGAATGCCGTCGATTCGTTAACTCTAGCGTCGTAAAATGGTGGAGATGTCTCAATGTGCTTAATCTTTTCACACTTTTTCGTGCCTGGCGGTGAGCCTATAAAAATACATTTTGGTACTTCACCTTGGCAAAGGATTTCTGGTTCTTGTTCCTTCTCCTCAAGCGGACACTCGCATGGCAGTTGAATACCGCATCTACAAAGAATCTCTTCTAGGTCTTCCTCACTGAAAGCCTCATAGGGAAACCGTGGTATTTTTGACATCATTGCGGTTATATTTGGTATTTTACGCGGTATTTCGGTGTTATAGATTGAATGGGTCCATATCGGTTTACAACTTTGTGTGTTGCGAGGGGTTCTTGAAAGAAATGGGGCTTTAGACGGTGTTATCTTATTTCCATCCTCGTGCTGGTAAGCCCCAGGATCATAAAATTTATAATATGGTGGATCTCGGAGGAATCTCTCTCCGAGGTTGTACGCCATTTATTCTTCGGTAATTTATATTTTAATAATAATTTTATTAATAAATGTGAAAAAACACGAAGAATAGTTTAATATTTTTATAAAAATGTGCACATCGTGTTAAAATATGCTGATTAATAAACATGAATTTAAAATGACATTTTAAAAATATTTTCAGTTGACGTGAAACAGGTGGGGTAGCCGTCAACAAATTTATTAATCAATTCACTCCACTATTCACTCAATGATTCAAACATGATCCAAATCTATGATCCAAACTTGATTCCACAAATTTATGGATTGTACATGAGGGTCGTCATCATTGGTCGTAGCCTTGAGAACCTCCGTGTATTTCGTCGGTTAAAAATGCATTCATTTCCCAAAATAAGATTCCAACCCGTAGTTCCAATCTCATTTAAATACGCTACACACGCTACATACGAAGGAAATTTTGTAAGTATTTAAATATGTATAAATTAGTGAAGTAATTTAAGAGATGCTTATAGTCCTATAAAACAGCGTGTTGTATGCATCGTACGAGCATTGATCCTTTTGTCTTTCCCCGAAAAAAAAAGCATGATTTGACAGGACTTGATCCATGGCAGTGTGACCATATGTGGCAGGATCCTGCCTTTTTGGCAGGATTAGACCGTCATTTTGACTTCTGGCAGGATCGGTTGAAGTTTTCGAAATCTGGCAGTATTTGGCAAGATAGCAATATGAGCTGGCACATTTGGCAGTATAGCCTTAGACTGGGTTCACAATAGGCATTTGCAAGCGATGACAACGCAAAAGAGCAGCCATTGACCAACCTGAGACAGCCATTGACGTGTTTCTGCGTTTTTATCGCTTGTAAACTCTGATTGTGAACCCAATCTTGAAGGAGTAAGTTGCGGTATCGACGAAAAAAAAAGCAACTTAAAGAAATCTGTTTTGGCATAGGGTAAATGAATTCTTAGTTTTGGCCGTCTACGGTTTTGGGGATTTTCCTTGGCATTTCTTATTGAATTTGTAGCTCGTTCAATTTTCAACCGTCACTTGTTTTCCTAATAAGTCGGAAACACAACACACTGTCATTTACGATTTCCTGCGATGGGACTGTTTTGCTGATTTATCATGAAACGCAAATATGAAGGATTATATCGCCCGGAGTGGGAGCAGAATCCTGCACTTTCGTCTTTGAAAGTGAAAGATGAAGATCTTGCATTTTGTAAAGCATGTAACTCGAACTGTAACTCTAGGTTGTCTGTAATTTAATTTCTTGACTTTTTCTCTTTAAATAAAAGTATTAAAAATAGGTGTCTATTAATTTTAAATCTTAAAAATGTTTTGGCATTTTTTCCGACATTTTGAGCATAAGACTTTGGCAGGATTTGTCAGTTTTCTGGCCTAAGTGGGGCAGGATCTCTAATTTCAAGTTGGTCACACTGATCCATGGGACCTGACAATCATGACAATGACATAGTCTCGGTTGCAGACAGTGATGCCAGGTCTCCTGATTTTTCGGGGGATTTACTGATTTTTCCAGAATTCTACTGATCTACTGATTTTAACTAAAAATCTACTGATTTTTTCAAATACTAGCTTTTCTTTAAAATTTAATATGTAGTATAAAAACCTGAGTGAAATGACACACAAAATTATCATGGTTTGGTTGGCACTATAAATTTGTCATCGTAAAATGGACATAACGGGGTGGACACATAGTTAATCTTGCTCCACAGTCAGCGAAAAATGATTACATGACTAAATTAAATATCACTTAATGGGATTCATGGAGTAAGCGATACCATCTTTTTTTCACTTATGCGTATTTGTAAATGATATATACATTTTTTTTTATCAAAAATGCATCTACTGATTTTTTGAAAATGTTCCCCATACATCTACTGATTTTTTCTAGTTGCATCTTCTGATTTTTCAAAAATGGACCTGGCAACACTGGTTGCAGAGTTATGATCTTCGAAGTTTGTAATTTTATTGTAAATCTTCGAATGCATTATATTAGACACGTATAGGTGGTCTTATCGTACAACCACTTCTGTCGAGGCGAGCACTCTTTTATCATTGAATATTCTCACAATATGTAATCGTTTGTGGAAAAATATTTAAGTATGGGGGGAAATAAATTAAACGTTTGCTTGTTACTGGGCTTTGCACTTTTCTCATTGTGCGCCGGCGATGTAGAAGTCGATGCAGACACATCATGCAACGCGACCAGCTCGTCTCGTGTCGACTACGAGTACAGTGCGGGCGTCATCGGGAGTGAACACATTATTACGTTCAAAGGCTATTTTCCAAAAAGCACTCGAGAAAACTACGTAACAGCAGCATTGAGGAATGCCGGAGTAAGTAGCTATTTGTACCTAAATAGTAATTGAGATGATTATTGTGTGTGTAAATAAGAGTAAGTTGTAAACACCTAATTGGCATAAACAACCATTATAAATGCTGACCCAATTTAATATGATCTATTTTCTTTTTGTATAATAGTAATAATAATTCAGGCTAAACCTGTACCTACATGACATGAACATGTTGACCGCATAACATATTTTTTGTACATTTTATTGTGTTCCTACAACTTCAGTTTTGATGCAAAAATCTATAACTTGTCTGATATTTGAGATGTAGAAATATTGCCTTAGGTCTTGCCTGGATATGTTATTTTCAAGCATGTTTCACCAACAATCTGTGCAGCTGTGGTGTTTCAAGTTAAAATCATAAATAGATGTATTAATTTTTCAACATAAACTAAGAACCAATACCACGTACATAATATCATATTTAGATTTATCAACTTGAGTCAAGATCTTGGTTGAGACTCCTTGCTATAAGACTGTTCGCTGAGACAACTATCAAAGCAATGATTCTTATTATTATTTAATACTATGGTGAATATGCTAACAAGTCAGTGGTGTACAAATTAATAATTCTATTGTTATGAAAATATGATGATTTTGGCAAGTTTTACTATTAAGGCTCTTTGTATGGATAGAATAGTCATAAATCTTGCCATCAGATATATGTATAAGAACTTAAAAACTTACTTTAAATTTATTAGTTCTAACTAGTTCTCCTTGTATTATTACATTGTAATTTGACAGGTGCACAATTGGACCATTGTACCAAGAAATAACCCCGCCAAAGAGTATCCCAGCGACTTTGACGTGATATTGCTGGAGGAGGGCAGCAGGCGCGCCCTGGACGCATTGCGGGACCACCCAGCTGTGCGTCGCGTCACCGCGCAGAGGCAGGTGCAACGGACCATCAAATATGTTCGAGAGGTATGAATAAAATTCAGACTCCACCAGAATAGGGGTACCAGGCTGAAAAATTAAAAAAACCAGACCCAGCATTATATTTGCCCGATATTGAACCCTAAAAGCCTGAGATATTTTTATTACCAGGGGGGGCTAAGCCGCACGGCGCGCGGCCACATCACTTATTTAAGCTTTAAGCAAAGCGGACACACCTTAAAAAGTAAAAAGCCAAGCTTGTCCAGCTAAAGCAATGCCTGTGGCCCGTTTCACGAAGCTACAAGTTACAATTTTACAAGTCTAAACCGGCAACATTGGTCAATAATGACCAATGGCAATGGGCATAATGACCAATGTTGCCGGTTTAGACTTGTAAAATTGTAACTTGTAGCTTCGTGAAACGGGCCACTGATAGTGCATAAAACGGTTAAATTGATGCTACTTGCTGATGACGTGCCATGAAGTGTACAAACTTATAGTTAGGTGCAATGGATGGAGTTTGATGATTTGGTTATGTTACATGATAGAATCAACAAGTGAAAAATAACTTAGTATTTTTTCAAAGTAAAAAGATTAGGCATGAATAGTAAGTAACGTCACATACAATTTTCCATGTGGTGTTCAATAATAAGTATTTACATGTGGTGTCATGTCACCTAAATAATCCATACATTTCCTAAGGAATGCTTTGTACAGTCAGCTGTAAAAATTATACAGCCAGTGTGGAAATATGTATATATCAACCATTATATTTAGTGGCATAAAGGTGTCTAGATATTTTTGAAATCTTGGTAACGATTTGGATTTAAATTCAATATTATCATTATCAACCTGGTGTGTCCCACAGCCGGGGTAAGGTCTTAAATTTTGAAGAAGTGGTAACCTAAATAGATTTATGGGCAGCTTATGGCAAGGTTTTGTCACCATTGACAATCTCTACTTCTCCATTGCCTCAATTAAAGTTAATTGTATTTTCTTATGTTTTCGCGACTTGTAGACATTGAAATAAAACAGTTTAAACATGAGACCTGTAAAGGGCTCGAAACGTCGGGAATTAGATTCGTTACAATACATGCGATATAAACAATTTAAATTGTTTTATTTTAAAGTTAATTGTGTTTTTATTTTTGTAGTTGACATGACTAAGTAGAATTCTTTATAATGGCAAGATAGCCACCACTCAATTAGTGACCCTGACTATAAAGCTAGTAAATGCAGGTTTGATTTCCATGAGGCTCAAATTTTTGTATGATAAATGTGAATGTTGTATCTGATCAGTGGCTGTTTTGTTTATTTATGTATATATTTATCTATATATGTACATCTGAAAAGCCTTTGTCTACGTCACATAGTACAGACAGTAACACCGAGTGAATGTTGAGCTCATTTGCTTATAGGCTTGATATAATATTCCCATCATCCCATGGATGGTGAAAAAGTAATTATAGCTTGCAAGTGAAACCGCGAGATTATATTGAAGTGAGTGCAAGGAATAAACAATTGAGCCAGAATCAGTATTTACTGATATTTATGTTTTGATTTAGTTACTTTTATTATCTTATCTTCTTTCCTGACAAGACAGTGTCTATCTACTATTATAATTTATTATAACTATCAGATTATTCATATCCGCACATAAATGCATTATTTCTCGAATGTAATTTATGTAATATCTCTAAAAATTGCATTATTTACAACGTTTTTGAAGTAAGAAGATTTTTTTAAGAGGATTTTATACTAAGTCACAATAGCGTACTTTATACAGACTAAGGAGTCATTCGCTAAACTCTAGCCCAAAAAAATGGCTATAGGTTAAGTTAAGAGGGTGGAAAACGTTACGGCCGTATGTATTTAGGCCGCTTGATACACAATCCTTGTAAACTGTCTGGAACAAATTACCTCGCTACTCCGCGAAACCAGTGCTGTGCTCGTGTAAGACGGCTTCGTCTGTGCGGTATTATTATAATATTTTTCATGCAAAATGGACGTACTCCCGTAATTCAGACGATGCCTCGTATGGAGACGAAACGATGCCGCAGTTTAAGTGTATAGTGGTGGTGGTTCATAATTTAGTCTGTGTGATGTATGTTGTTTCATGTAGAAGCGGAGGAGGATGGGCATGAAAAATATATGTTTTGTACGGGCACATCACTGGTTTTGCGGAATAGAAGGTTACATAAATCTAGGTACTGACTATAGTAACAGTCTTGTAATATGTATATTTCCAAAAACAAACTAGGTAAATTTGAAGTTTATTATGGAGTGGAGAGCTAAAATGTAATTTAAATGTTAATTTCGTTTCAGCATTAATTTTTTTGCATACTCTAACGTTTGAACAATATTTGATTGGCCTTGTCTACGCCTACAGTACACAGACACGTGGAAAAATATGATAAAATTATCTTATATGTATTATCAGTTATTCATACACAATACTACAAATTAAAGCTTTTGCTGGTTTGAATTTTAATGTGCGCTGTTAACAAAATCTAAACGCGAAAACTGTTAAATAAAGTATACTATAATAAACCAGAATTTTAATGAAAAGACATGGCCTGGACTACCAGGGCGAAATGCCATTCTTTCACTCATCACGAAATCTGGTAAACTACAAATCTTATGAATCTGAAATTTGGCACAAAGGTTCGTTTTATGACACTGGCATTAAAAAAATAGCGTTTTTTTAAAAGCACGTCAGAAGTTAGTGTGAATGTTCCGCGATCTAAAAGTTGAAAGTTGTTGGTATCTATGCTGTTTAATGATCTACGACAAAATTTATTGTTCTATTGCGGACAAAGTCGCGGGGTTCACCTAGTAAAATAATTTTACAGGGTAGAAAAATGAGATCGGTCTTTACAGACCAGGACCCCAATTCTCGGTTCATACGAGACGCATTTCACGTGCGAGATACGTCAAAAAATGACAGATTTCCAAAGAATTTGACGGCTGTTTTCGTGCGAGATGAATCTCGCATAAACCGAGAATTGCCCCGTAGTACTGACTCGTGCTCGTTCTGATGTCGTTTTGACATGGTGATATCAAAACGACATTAGAAGACTAACCCTATTCTTATAAATTTTCTGATCGACAATTCCAGATTTTTGAAAAATGTACAGTAACCGTAAAATCAAACAGTTAATCAAGGTTTTTTGCTAATCGACCCCATTCCCATATACTAAACTTATCTATAGAGCTAGTCTCTGTGGCGTCCTGCGTGGCGGCAAGGGTTTCAGTAGCTGCCCTCGCTTACCCATATCCACTTTTCACCAAGTATGACAGTATAGCCTGGATTGTGGGTCATAGGCAGCGTTGCCAGACGTCCCGATTTTGGCGGGACGTCCCGTTTTTGAAAGAGCGTTTGTTTGTTGCAGGACGACTGCGGGCCCGCCGGGTGTTTGTACGCGGGCTGGCGGAGCCACCGGGCCCGGGCTCTGCGCTCCCTGCGCCAACCACGAGAGGTACACCACATGCCAATACCAAGCTTGTTTTTAACTAATTCTGTCCTGACTGTACAACTAGAAAACTTTGATGCTGACAGCAGATACTCGTACAGTTTTACCAAAAATATATTGTGCATCGGCAGTATTCGTTTGCGCAGAGAAGCGCAGACCGGTTTCCGACAGTAGTTGAACGTGTGAATAATCCATATTGTACTTTTTTTGCAAGCGCAACTGGCAGAGTATTGCTTGCTATGCATTCTTAGCTTTGTCCTGCTTGCACAATTCGTACACTGTGGCGCACGGGCTGTCGCCATGTTGCTGCGAAGTCGATATACCAATAAAAGCGCAAGAGTTTAGCGCGCGTAAGATTCTACTTTATCATTGGTAGATCGAAATTTCTCGCGCTACTATAATTGGTCTACTGCGCAGGTACATCGTGGCACAATATATTTTTTGGTAATACTGTACTAATATTATGAATGCGAAAGTAATGATGTTTGGATATTTGGATGCTTGTTACTAAGTCACGCAATAACGGCTTGACGCATTTAGAAGTAATTTGGCAGACAAATCATGTTCTGGATTAAGAGGTAGAAATTTTTTCTCATATAATATGTATAAATAAAGTCCTGCGTGCTAAGCGATGAGTAGAAAGAACCTCGCAACTAATAATTAAAAAGCTTGGGTCAGATGACCTCCACCAATTGACCTAGTCCTTTTGAATTCGAGACCTCTAGTTTCGTGGTCAAGTTACCACCCACTAGAAATCCGGCAAATAGCGGATCCAGGAGTATGGCTCAAAGGCTTTAGAAAACAATATCACACTGGCGAAGCCGTAGGTAAGCTCGTAATAAATAATATGCATAAATTATGCTTTCAGAGTGGCTATACGTCCCGGAAACTTCTGAGAACGGTGCCACGGCAGATAACATCTGTATTGAAAGCTGATTTACTGTGGTCTCTTGGTGTTACCGGTATGTTTTATTTTTATGACTTGTAAAATTCTGTGAGATTAAATATCAGACCAAATTTCAGTAACTCCTTTTAGGAGAGGTAGGGCACCGAGGATGAATCCGCTATATTTTGAGCCGCCCGCCTGGGGATGGACCTCCACATAGAATACCGTAGCCAAATAACGTTGCTTTTGAAGTTGTGTGTTCCTATACTGGTAAGTTAGGTCTTCACACCTGATTGGGTAGTTGTGTAGGCAGTAAATGGTCT
Source organism: Ditula angustiorana (assembly GCA_963691745.1). Classification (NCBI taxonomy): domain Eukaryota; kingdom Metazoa; phylum Arthropoda; class Insecta; order Lepidoptera; family Tortricidae; genus Ditula; species Ditula angustiorana. The sequence goes on along the minus strand of OY829472.1, from coordinate 4,955,051 downwards.
CTTTTTGCTCCCACCGTAAAGTCAAAGTCAAAAGTCAAAATATTTTATTCAGGTTAGGCTTACAGGTAGCACTTATGAATGTCAAAAAATTTACCACCGGTCCGGAAAAACCTCTGATGAGAAGATACCGGCAAGAAACTCAACGAGGTGTAATTTTTTAAATAAATCAAAATTACAATGTTATTTTACATCTCAAATATTCAAAATTTTTACAATTTAACAATTTAACACAGCAGGTGTACAATCTTTGGAGCCAGGGATCGCCAATACAGATCGGGATCATTTCCAAACATCCTTGTCCAAGATATAGTCATTGATTTTATAATACGCCCGAGAAATTAATGTCTTCTTGACAATAGATTTAAATTTTGTATCATTTTGTCCTGCATGGTCGGGAATCCGGAAGTGATACTTTAAGTGGTACAAGCGTCTATAGACGGAGGTAATTGTGTACCATTAGGCGAGCCCTATGCTTGTTTGCCACCGACGTTGTTGAACAGAGGTCTGTTCAATTATGTGTTTGATAGGCTGGTTGTGTGGCGGAGGCGATAAATTAAACTTATTTGAGTGCTTAAAATTGCGTGTAATTCCGGAGAAATAGAAAGACGTACAATCCAAGAGAAAGTAGTGAAAGTAGTGGGGGCAGAGTTGCCATACCTTAAAACTAAAATCTTCTATTTTTTGTGTTGCTATAAACAAATACGCAACATGCTGCGGCCCCAAAAGTAACAAAAAGGTTCAAAACTAGACTTTTTAAACATGTATACAAAAATACAATCCTTAATGGTTTTACAATGAACATAAGTATCAATTTACTTCTAACATAGAGGCAAAGGTACAAAATAGCTACATATGCCTTTACCTAAATTGAAAGAATCAATCTCTTGTATTACAGAATCTCTGTCAATAAAAATGCTAAAAAATTATGTGTTTACACTTAGTTTACACATTAAGTTTAATATAGGCAAGTTTTTACCTTTTTATGCTTACAAATACTCTTATTTATAAGTTTTATAAAATAAGTAGGTGAGCTGAGTAAAAACTAAACAGCTTCATTAACAACTAACATCAGTTGTGAGTTGTGGTTGCGGCACCAGACAACAATATTAAATAAAGTAACCCACATGTGTATGACGTAATAAAATAAGTATGCAACAGTTAGTTGTCGTTATCATCAACAGGTAACAAACATATTTTATTTATTGCACGAGTATGAGTTTTCCCATTGGGAGTTTTTACTTCTACTACCCGTACTTTACCATCATGGCCGGGAAAAAGTTTTACAATTCTTGCCATCGGCCAAGACATAGGTGGAAGATTATCTTCTTTTAAAATTACTAAACTACCTAATTTTACATTACAAATATCAGTTTGCCATTTAGGTCTATTTTGTAATACATTTAAATAGTACTTGTGCCAAACCTTCCAGAAATTTTGCTTTAAATGAGTACACAGTCTCCAAAACTTAAGTTTATTCTGTGGTATCTCACATTCGTCTTTTTCGGGGTACATAGTTAATGAACTACCTATAATAAAGTGACCAGGAGTTAAATAACAATAGTCATTAGGATTAGAAGACAATGGAAGCAGTGGCCGTGAGTTTAGCACTGCCTCAATCTCGGTAAGCACCGTGTTAAGTTGTTCGTACGTTAATACGGTTTTTTGTAGTGTTCTTTTTAAATGATATTTTGTACTTTTTACAGCACTCTCCCATAAACCACCGAATGTCGCGGAATACTTTGGAATAAAATGAAAAGAGATGCCTTTCTGTGCAGTAAACTCGTGCACTTTAGCTTGGTGATTTGTGGAAGATTGCAGAGTGTATAACTCGACTAATTGGCTCCTTGCACATTTGAATGTGCTGGCGTTATCGCAATGGATTTCGGTGGGCAGCCCTCTTCTTGAAATCAATCGCCTTAGGCATGCCAAGAAGGTGTCGGTGGTTAAATCTGAAGCCAATTCTAAGTGAATGGCTTTCGTCGTTAAACATACGAAAACGCAGATATCCCCTTGCCGACTACCGATTTTCTAATGCGCGAGAGCTTAACATCAATTGGCCCAGCGAAATCCATTCCTATTTTTTCGAACGCTCGGCTAGTAGCAGTGACGCGACTGGCTGGCAAGGAACCCATTAGTTGCTTGGCTGCTTTGGCCTTCTGTCTGAAACAAGGAATGCATTTAATGGTAATCTTTCTGACTTCTAATAAGCCATTCACAATCCAAAACCTATTATTTAAATGTGATAGTAAAAGCTTTGGTCCCAAGTGCAATAACCTTTCATGCTCATGCTTAATAAGCATGTTTGTGATAAGAGAACCCTTCGGTAAAATAACGGGGTGCTTTTGCGCGTAAGTTATTTGGGCGTGATGAAGCCTACCACCGACACGTAAGAGTCCTAACTCATCGAGGAAAGGATGCAGGTTAGTTAAATTACCTTTTACATTTTGCCCTTTGCTTAACGATGCGATTTCGGTTTGAAATTGTTTGCTTTGTTCATACTTAATTATAAGCATTAGCGAGTGATTTAACTCGGAACTGCGCAAAAATTTAGAATTAAATTTTTCCTTCTTTTTATTTATATTGTTAAGAAATCGCAATATGTAAGCATAAAGCCTAATGATTTTATTTATATCTGAATATCGATATAAGCGCTCGATGATAAAATCAACCGAGTTGTTAGTTTCACACACTAGGTTATAGGAGAACACCGAGCAGGGTTTAATTTCAGGCAAATCTTGAGCTATATGGGTATCGTGGGAAGCAAAATCGTACTCACTATTTCGGAGAAACTGTGGTCCATGCCACCATAAATCGTTGCCGCCCAAGTCGCTCGGCCTGACTCCTCTGCTTATGAGATCGGCAGGATTCTCGTTCGTGTTGACGTATAGCCAGCGCCACCTAGCGGTATTTTGACGAATCACATTCACTCTGTTCCCCACATATGCTTGAAGCTTTGTCGACTCTGTTTTCAGCCATGCAAGAACAATTTGTGAGTCGCTGAATAAATAAACGTGCTCAATATTAACTTTAAGCTTAAGAGTTTCATAGCTTTTCACGATTAGTTTAGACAGAAGTAGTGCTGCATTTAATTCAAGCCTAGGCACTGTCATGCCTTTATTTTGCACAGGGTTAATTCTGGATTTGGAACAGAGTAAATGTGTATTCGTTGTACCTGAGGAATCTGTGCATCGCAGGTACACGCAGCAGCCATAGGCCGTTGTACTCGCCGCATCCGCGAACCCGACCAGCTCGACCTTCTGCGCATCTGAAATGTCTATGTTTCTATTCAATAAAATAGGTTCCATCATGGCCAAATCGCTAGTGAACTGGAGCCACTCTTGCTGAACACTATCAGGTGGGCTGTCGTTCCAACTAGTGTTTGGAATCCACAACTTTTGCATGATGGCCTTTGCTGTGACTACTATAGGACTCACAAAGCCCATTGGGTCATAAAACCTACCTATGTAGCTCAAAATATTTCTTTTGGTAATTTTTGCAGAGTCGAATGGCTCTGGAGATGAAATTATAAAATGATCATCTTTTATATTTATTTGCAACCCTAACGCTTTCATATTATAGTTGTTCTTTTGCAGATCTAGACTGTCAAAGTGTTGTTCATGTGATGGTATATTAGACAGAATTCGCTCATCATTTGACGACCATTTGTGGGTGTGAAAACTACCTAATTGAAGTAAATTGCACAATTGATCCCTCGCATTGATGGCTGTCTCAATATCATTGCTTGAATAAATAATATCATCAACATAAATATTATTTTTTACAATAGATGTCGCTAGTGGATATGAACTTTCATACCTATTTGCTAACTCATCTAAACAACGTGTTGCCAGGTAACTGGAGCTTTTTAAGCCGTAAGTGACGGTGTCTAATCTTATGCATTTGATTGGTTGGTCAGGGCTGTCTCGCCAGAGTATATTCTGGAGAGAAGTATAAGCAGGATCTACCTTAATATTGCGGAACATTCGTTTAATGTCTGCCGTAAATGTGTACTTGCCTAACCGAAAAAGTAGGATTATGTCGAACAAGTCGCGTTGAACTACTGGCCCATTGTATTGCAAATCATTAAGAGAAACCTTTTTGTTTGTTAACATTGACCCATCAAACACTGTACGTAGTTTTGTAGTTTTACTATTCTCGTTTACCACGGCGTGATGCGGTAAAAAGTAAACTGCATTTTTATTTAAGTTATATGCCTCAATGTCAACATAGTGACCATGATTGAGTGACAAATACTCATGAATAAATTGTTGGTATTGCATGAATAAATCATGATTTAAATGCAGCTTCTTTTCTAAATTCAAAAATCTTTTGAGCGCAAATTTAAAAGATTCTCCTAATGATTCGTTTACCTCAGATAGAGGTAACTTGAGAGGCAATGCAACTTCGAACTGATTGTTGTTCAGTTTGACAGTACGTTGAAATATTTGTTCGCAAAGTTCCTGTTCTGAAGTTTTTTCATTGTAAATTTCAGGGACTTTTTCAGCAGTCCAAAATTGGGCTAGTGTCTCATTGAGACCTAACTCACATTTTAGTACGACTTTATTGCAGGTGGGTTCAGATAAATATTGTGGTAAGGTACCTCCAACTATGTGCCCAAACACTGTGTTAAACACATGCAGGCTAGATGTATCGCGTTGCGCAGCGTGCGCGCTCACCACAGGCTCAAACGGCGATGTAGGCGGCGTGTTGGTTTGCTGCGAGCGAGACGTTGGCGGTTGCGCCGACAGCAGCAGTCGGGTTGGCTGCTGACTCGGCAACAGCGTCTGAAAAAATACGTCCGCTCCGATTAACATGTGAACCTCACCTGGCACGTTAAACTTTTCATCAGCCAACGTGATATTTGATGGAATTTGCATAGCAGAAATGTCAAATTTGTATTGCGGCAAATTGCACGTGATTTGTTCTACTATGTGGCAGTTTATATTTGTTTTAAATGGAACTCTTATTGAATGAATTTCTAATGGGATGCAATATTTGACAGTACTCTTTGCATTAGCAATGCCAATGATATTTGTGTCATTTTTCTTGGGTGTGAAACCTAGTATTCTCACTACCTCAGACGTGATTAACGATACTTGAGAGCCAGAATCCATCAAGGCTCTGATGTGAAACTCGGTGCCATCCTTCCCAAACACCTTGATTGTTGCTGTAGGAAGAAGCACATTATTATTGTTGGCGCTGCCTGTCAATGTGACAGGTGATGCAGTCGCTGGTGCATTACAGTGCAATAAAGTATTGTGCGGTCCTTTGCATTCCATACATTTGAAATGAAACCTGCATCGCGCTGTGTGTGCACCTAAACAAATGTTACACAATTTGTTTTTTTTTGCAAATGTCAGTCGGTCATGTCCCGGTAACAATTGAAACTTTTTACAATTAAATATCTTATGATCTTTCAACTTACAATAGCTGCATGTTGCTGCAGTCGCGACGCCGTGTGCTGCTACCTTGTGGCTACTGCTCGAGTGCGGCTGCTGTTGCGCATGACCCGGCTCGGCGTTCTCCATAGCAAGCGCGCGCTTGTCCAAGTACTTTAACAGGTCCTCGACGCTGGGCTCGGCGGCTGCGTCCCGCTCGAGCTGATACGCTCGTGCAGTGAACGTATCTAATTTACGAGACAAAATAGCTAATAATATCGCGTCCCAGTACATGACATTGGGTTCGTGGTTTTTGATTGCCGCTATTTGTTGACGAACACAAGAAACAAAGTCTCTGAGCGTATTTGATGTCGACCTGGTAATAACTTTTAAATCTAAGATATTGCAAATATGCTCGCTTACAATTTTATATTTGTTGTCATAACGCTCGCTTAATAACTTTAAAGCAGCTTCATAGCTCTCGCCCGTGAGAGGCAGATTTTTTATTAAATCGTACGGCTCCTCTTTCACAAGTGATCGTAAGTAATAAAGCTTTTGCACGGGGTCGAGAGTTGTATCTTTATCAATTAGTGAGTTGAACAAGTTTCGGAATGGGACATAGTCAGTAAACTTACCACTAAATGCTGGAATACATATCGGTGGCAATTTAGTTTTTGCATTCATGTTCACACTTGAATTTGTTGGTGGGTTGGCGGGCTGGCTGGCTGGACAAGCGCTTGCGCTTCTTTTTTCAATTTCTTTATCTAACGTCGTTAATATCAGAAAATAGTTGATCTCGACGGACTCGTCTTCAGTTTTGGTCGGGTCGAGAAAAAGTATCTCTTTGCAATAACTTTCATACTCACTGAAGAGTGAGACCACTCGCTCTCGTTTTGCAATGAGATATTGCATTGGATGTTCCGATAAATCGGATTTGGTCATCTCAAGAAGGCGCGTAATGCCGCCTTTGACATAGCCACGCGACGCTATTGCTTTAGCAAGCAGTAATTCTTGGCCGTCCATGGCCCAGCCAGTCCCTCAACGGGAATTGCACCAAACTTGATTAATACTATGAATTTACTGTATAAACCACTTAAAAATACAGTTATTTTTCACTTAACAAACACTTTTTACCGAAACACTGAAGCAAAATGGCGATCTGTTAAAATAAATGAATGCCGAAACGCCGAAAACTTGCTTCTCGCGACGTTGTGCCGATGTGTCGCGGCGTGCCTGCTTTCTCGCTTACGCCAAGGGGTGAGAACGGGATGGCTTGCGTGCTCTCGCGCCGAAATGTGCCGATGCGTAATTGCGCTCTCGCTCCCTCTTGAGCGCAGATGTTTTACTTCTCTGTCTTCGGGTTTGCGCTGACCGTTCGAATGTAGGAACGGCAACGATGAGTTGCTCCCGCGTTGGCCGTTGTTTGCTTGCACGGCGTAAATTTTTGCGCCGTGTTGTGCAAAATGGCGGATGTACTTTGCCGAAAAAACACGAATCACTGTAGTTTCACGTTGCGCCTTCCGCCAGCTTTTGTTTCTTCCGAGAAGGACCATGAACAGAGGTCTGTTCAATTATGTGTTTGATAGGCTGGTTGTGTGGCGGAGGCGATAAATTAAACTTATTTGAGTGCTTAAAATTGCGTGTAATTCCGGAGAAATAGAAAGACGTACAATCCAAGAGAAAGTAGTGAAAGTAGTGGGGGCAGAGTTGCCATACCTTAAAACTAAAATCTTCTATTTTTTGTGTTGCTATAAACAAATACGCAACAGTTGTAAAAAAAAAACTCGTACAATTTTAGACAATTCATCTAACAGATCTTTACAAAAACAACAAAGGGAAACCACCGGATAGTAGTTTAACCGACATTGATGTTATAAAAATACGTTTTTGTTGTAACAGGGGAGGGTATAAAAGTGGCAGTCTTCGATACGGGCCTCGCGCGCCACCACCCGCACTTCGGGCGCGTGCGCGAACGCACGGACTGGACGGGCGAGAACTCGCTCGACGACGCGCTCGGCCACGGCACCTTCGTCGCCGGCGTCATCGCCTCGCGCGCCGACTGCCTCGGCTTCGCCCCCGACGCCGACCTGCACATATTCAGAGTCTTCACTGATAATCAGGTATGCTCATGTGTTTAATAGTTTTTTTGGCCTGTGATTTATGATCAGTATGATTATATGTATGAGTATGAAACATGCCTGTTTTCATTTAGTGTCAAGCGAACTGGTACCTGAAAGTCAGACACGTCATTTTATCAACCAAATAGCCACAACAAGTTTTTTTAATGCTGCGCATTTTTAAAGAATATTTCTGATTAAAAAAAAATCTTCTCTTCCTCAGAAGTTGGTTTTTATAAATTTATGCAAATATTCAAGAAAAAGTACAACGATTTTTCTAATATTTTTTTTTATAAATAATAAAAGATTTATTACAAATTAACTTAAGTACCTAGTTGTACTCGTTGTACCAACTTATTAAGTACGGTCTACTTAGTTGTAAGTATGAAGTTGGTTTTTTCATTCACGAATTGTTTTCGTTAGTATGTAACACAAATAGTATTGTGTGGTTACTCGCGTTTGGCAAGTTTTTTTTTTTTAATTAAGAGCTTGCAAACAGAGATTTGGCAGCGTCGCCTATAGCTGCCAAATATTCAGATGTTGTCAATGATTTATCAACATTAATGAATTAAAATACGGAATATAGCAACGGTATGTACTAAAATATTGATAATGCATTGCAATAGTTAATACAGTTATACTAAATAGTTATAATTAAGTGTAAAACAAGCATTTGGAAACTTTCCATTTGTAAATGTGTACATTTAGGTATAAGTATATAAGGTTTACTACTTACCAACAAATGTAAGAACACAATTTCTAGTACATACCGTTGCTATATTCCGGAGTTTTACTCATTAATTTTGATTAATCAATGAAAACAGCTAAATATTTGGCAGCTATAGGCGACGTTGCCAAATCTCTGTTTGCGCGCTCTTAACGTGTTTGCAGTACGCCTTCGTAATTGTAGGTTTCATACACTTCATGGTTTCTGGACGCATTCAATTACGCGATCATGCGCAAAATTGACGTGCTGAACCTGAGCATCGGGGGGCCGGACTTCATGGACCACCCTTTCGTGGACAAAGTGTGGGAACTTAGCGCTAATAAGGTGAGTCCAAATGCAAATCACAGGAACATAATTTTCTTACAGAAAATTCATTTCAAAGAATGCGTCTGGACTGCGACAGCAATTTTTTTGTGTATGCTGCCAATGTATCACCGCTAATTGTGAACCGATTTCGAAGATTCTTTTTTTAAAAATTGTATTGGTAATTCTCGAGACGGTTCCCACTTAGAATATTCCTCTTCTAAGGGTGCAAAATTTAGGGATGAATCGCTACAGAAATAAAACATATCTTGCTTAACCTACTCTTTTTATAAATGTCGTCATTGTCATCATCACCAGCTTATTGACGTCCCACTGCTGGGCAAAGGCCTCTTCTCACAATATACGACGAAGTTTTTTTTCTGTAAAAAATGGCTTTTGAAACCCACCAACAGAGAAACAGTGCCCAACTTCGGTACTAATATCGTCAGAGGTTGTCGCTTCTCGGCATCCCCGATAAAAGTAGTTGAAATCTGAACTGCCAAGGTCCGTAGCAGTTCCTTAAAGCTATTGAAATATATCCTCAAAGTTTTTATCAGATTCTCAACTTGACAATTACTCAGGAGGATTTGTCGCAGTAAACATTTGATTGCCGTGCGTAATGTGAAGTCGGATAAAGGTACGATCTAACGCTTCTCATGCTCTCTTTTGCAGGTGATCATGGTGTCTGCGATAGGTAATGATGGCCCTCTGTACGGCACACTGAACAACCCGGCGGACCAGATGGACGTGATAGGCGTCGGCGGGATCGGGTTCGACGACCGCATCGCCAAGTTCTCATCGAGAGGGATGACCACTTGGGAACTGCCTCATGTAAAGCTATAAAAAATATTCTTTAGTCCCTATCGCAAGCTTTTGTTTTTTTTTGTTGAAATACGCTATCCTAAGTATATTAAAGCTTTGCTTGGGCAGCGATACCTGATCGTTATAATACGCGCTTTTGCTTAGATACAGCTCCGCAGCTTTAGGTCCGTCCGGATCGCTACCACCATCTTGCTCGTTAATCCTGCCGCTAAGCAGCAGTGCTTGCACTGTTGTGTTCCGGCGTAGAGAGCAAGACAGCCGGTGTAATTACTGGCACAAGAGGTATTCCATCTTAGCCCTCTGGGTTGGCAACGCACCTGCACTCTCTGTGTTGTTGCAGGTGTCTATAGGCGGTGGTGATCACTTACCATCAGGTGACCCACTTGCTTGTTTGCCTTCCTATATTGTATAAAAAAAAAGCTCCATATAATCAATAATCCAATATCGGCCAATAGGAAGTCGATAGTCTCCGGGGTTCCTGAAGGGAACTGTGTGTTGATTTAATCGTATTTTTAGGGTTACGGTCGCATGAAACCCGACGTAGTGACTTATGGCAGCGGAGTCCGTGGCTCGAGCGTAACCGGCGGATGTCGCTCGCTTAGCGGTTAGTATTATACTTTACGTCACACCGGGCCGTAAGTAGCAATTTACAGCCCGCTCCGCGAGCAGAAATTTCCACTTCCTGGCCAGGGGAAGACGTAAAATTGTGTACACACCTCGGGCGGTGATAAAAAAAGCCTCAGGTAGCATATTTATCGCCCTCGCCTTGGCTCGTACGACAAGTTCCTGCGATCTGAGACATTCTTTATTTCACCACCCTCAGGGTGTAATGTACTATTTTAAGACGCCTTTGTTAATCTACACCTGACGATAAGTAAAGATTAGGCCTAAGGTATACCCTATCGGTTCAGTAACAGGCTATTTATTCACTCTTGCTTTAAAGAGCCCCATGTTGTATTTGTGCGGAAATATAGACGCTGGACCATTGACTAAAGTATAAACGGATCGTGCGAATAGATGGCAGTTATTAACAAGAGTTATAATGCAATGCACCGCCCTCGGCGTTACTATAGTATTTTATGCAACTGTTGCATAATGAGGGGTCTTAAAACACGAGTGTCGAGTTTCATAATAGGATCACATGAGTGTTTTAAGACCTAATTATGTACAGTTGCATACATTACTTTATCTACACACATATCATAACTGCAAAAAACCGTAACAGCAAAAAACCAACAAACAGTAAATGGCGGCGATTCGATCCATCCGTCAAGATGACCGTTTTTTTAAAATCATAGACAAACGAATAAAGTCCCTATTGGCATGTCACTCGAGATCAAATGTCGTGCGTTTAAATTAAAAAAAACATACTGGAATGACGTTTCGTCGATAACTGTTTGAATATCTATGGATACTAGAATAGAGACCCACTTGAATTTTGACAGCTGTTCCAAATTTAAATTCATAACGTCAGAGATATCGGTAATGTGATCACCAATAAACACAGACTACTAAGAGATACTACCCAATAAAGAACAGATTTACCTACTACCACAGACAAGAAAATTCTTATAATAACATTGGTTGTAATAATGCTGGTCATTTTCTATGGTTTTTGAACGCGTTATTGAGCACTTATGATATGTGTGTAGATAAAAAATATTTCCTCCCTCGAGACGCAATCCACTATTTTGAATGTTCGTGGTAGGTACGTCGGTCGCGTCTCCGGTGGTGGCCGGCGCTATAGCGCTGCTGGCGAGCGGTGTGCCGCGACAGAACCTGACGCCCGCGGCCGTCAAGCAAGCCCTGTGCATCACGGCGCGCCGCCTGCCCGGCGCCAACATGTTCGAGCAGGGTCACGGGAAACTGGACCTCATCAGCGCCTACCAGGTATACTAATCAAGCAACATACCTTAGATCCCAACAGGCAACGCATGACACGCATCCATCACTTTGTAAACGGTTAATTTGGGGTTCATGACCACAGTCGAAAAATGCATTGGTTATAATAATAAGGCCTGTGAAGGGGCTCGTTACCGTTGAGTGTCCGAGTCTACCTAATGTATGTTCTTAAGAGGAAACACAAGGGCCGTTTTTCCATACAAACGTCGTCCCCTGTTTCCTCTCTGGATAATGCCAGTAGAGCAATTTTTTTTTGTTCCAAAAATCCATGGCCACTATTATGCATGTCCCTATGTTTTCCTTTTTTTCATAAATTAATTATTAAAAGAGATATGAACTTTCAAAAACCTAAAAAATTTGCCAGATTTTCGGCTGCGTTCATACAATCAGAAAACAAATTTTACTAGATTATATAAAAAAAGAAAAACATAGGAACACTGCCAAAGCCTTTCTTTAATTTTTAATGAAAAAAGTAGTTAAATCGGTTAAGTTTTGGAGAAGGGATCAGGGGTCTACGAATCGTTGATTTGTGTACTTTAAATAGGTATTTTCAGTCCAAGCTGCGGCATTGCGCGACAGCAATAGATTTTATAAATACCTATTTTTCGATTCTCTAGGCCTTGGTGTTTCGTCTTAATTTTAATCTTAGTAAGTCTTTTGTACAGTTTTTGAAGGACTACGAGCCGCAGGCGAGCCTGAGTCCCGCCTACATCGACCTGACGGAGTGCCAGTACATGTGGCCGTACTGCACGCAGCCGCTGTACTATAGCGGGCAGCCCACCATCGCTAATGTCACCGTTGTCAACGGGCTCGGAGTCTCCGGTCACGTGGTAACTGTCGCTCACTTCACAGCGGACCAAACTCGCAAACTGAACACTCGCCTAAGCACAACTTATTTAGCATCGTTGCTATTGTGTAATTATATCTATATAAACTGACGGATTTTTGCCAAATGGCGGGGGCTTCCAACCTATGAGTAATAAAAGGAAGGATTTATTTTGGAGAGTGTGCCATGGGGCTGCATGATTTACTGCCTCCGTCAACTTTTTACTACCAGTCTACTAGACACACGGAGTCGTTCCATCCCTATAGGATTGACTTCCCTCCTTGTCGTACGAAGCGTTTCCCTTCATCTTTCTTGGTACGCACTTCCAGAGAATGGAACGATCTCCCAGTGTCTGTATTTCTGGACAGATACGATCTGGACACTTTCAAAAGGAGAGTAAATAGGCTTTTTTCTGGGTAATCGCGTCCCACCTTCGGCCTCGTCAACACTTTCCATCAGGTGTGACTGTGGTCAAGCGAGAACCCATCATCAATTTAAAAAAAAAGTACAAGACGCAAGGAAGCAAGTTCGGGACCCATATAGCGACTAAGCTAGACGCGGAAAGTGTGCGGGCACGGAATGTGCTTCTTTGTTCTATCGTGTACCTGTTTGATGGAACGTAAATTGTTCATCTTACTTAGCGTTATTCGTACAGTCCTAAGCCTGATTGCGTGTTATTTTTTATCGCTATAGAAGTGGATTCTTATATTTTATTTCTCGTGTTATTGCGCAGAGAGCCGTGAGCTGGCACCCGCATCTGCCGCACGGGCCGCTGCTGGCGGTGGCGGCTGAATTCAGCCACATCCTGTGGCCCTGGTCCGGTTGGCTGGCGCTCAGCTTTACCGTACTCGAGGGCGGTTCCGACTACGACGGCATCGTCGAGGTTAGAATGTTGTTGGGACATCGTGACCTTTTGCGAGGATGTTATCTCGCGAGAACAGGGTTCAAAAGTGGCCGCGAGGATGACCCGAAAGCTGACCCGACCTGGCACAGGCGGCAGTGAGGGTTCCTTCGTTGTATTGCATGGCCTCAGGCGCTATGGCACTGGTCTACAAATTGCTGTCTAACTAGTGCGACACTCAATCGAGTAACAGTCTTAGTGCTATACCATTTCGCGATACGAAAAAGCGCGGCGCAAAAGGCTTTTATTTGTGTTATTTGTGAAACCTACAAAGACAAAATCATAAACACCAATATGAAATCAATCCGCCACTAATAATTTGAATTTAAACCCTTAATAATGAAGGTATTTATGAACATGCGAACAATGTTAAAATAAGTCTTCTGTTGTTTACTTAAATTAGGATTTTAATTCGTTCTCTCTAAACAGGGCCACGTGAACGTGACAATCGAGAGCCACGACGAAACCGGCGAGAATGGGGTCAGGAATGCTACGCTTATGTTGCCGATAAGGTCCGTAAGCAATTTTACATGTACCGAGTAACAAATTCAGGGCTCGATGAAGAGGTCAAAGTCAGGTGGCTCTTTGTGGCGTCGGAGGCTGCAGAGGGGTTTCCATTAGAACTAACATTACAAAGGTTTTATCAAGCTCTGAAACTGAGTCCGCAGCATTGGCTATGGATGAACTCCAGCAAAGTCCTTGGATATTTTTTATTACAAAGCAATAAGCCTTCTAAGTAACCCCAAATAATATCAGATTTTTTGGTTGCCTCATATAAAAAATTAAAAACATTTTATAAAAGCTGGGATGGTGTAAATACTGACTACCCTTAGTCCATCAAATATTAAAAAAAAAACTATGACATTTGCCCAAGAAGTTTATTTGTCTGGAGATTGCACGCTGAACTCGTATTGAAGACGAGTTCGTTCGCCGTTGCTTATGTTTTTTATCTCTTTCTCACTTCGTAGTTAGTTGCTATATTCAGGAAGCAATACCCCTGAAATTAAATTAAATCTGTGAGACTATTCAGTGGCAATGATATTTTGTTGCGAATTTATTTATAGTAAATTTATAATTCCTTGGTGAATAAATTCGTCTTCAAATACAAGTTCACCGTGCAATCTCCAGAGATTATAAACTTCTTGGGCATATCTTTTATTGTTTTTTTTTTAAATATGTGTTGGACTAAGGGTAGTATTTACACCATCCCAGCTTTCATAAAATGTTTTTATTTTTTATAACTAAATGAGGCAGCCAAAAAATCTGATACTATTTGGGATTACTTAGGAAGCTTATTGCTTTGTAATGAAAAAATATCCAAGCACTTTGCTGGAGTTCATCCATAGCGAATTAGCACATGCCTCTACATATATTGTTGTCCGTCGTAGACGGATAACAGCATCGTGGTCTCCTGTATCATATCTCTGCCCGTGCGATAATTCTTAGCTAATCCCCACGATCCCAGCATCCAGCTAGAAGATATATCTACACAGTCGAACTCAAAAATATCTAGTCAAGACTCTATTGTTGGGAAAGTAATAGTTTGTGTGTCCTCTGGGCCTCTTTCCGTCCGTAAGAGATCCGTCTAAGGAAATGGCGTTGGATTGGACATGTTTTACGGCGACCCGACAACCACTTGTCCAAACAAAGTTTAACGTGGCAGACCTACGGAAAGAGAAGGCCGGGTCGCCCGCGTACCACCTGGAGACGCTCAGTGGAGAGTGAAGCTTCATCAACTGGTCACAGCTGGAGTGAGTTGGAAGAAGCTGCGCGGGATCGGAGCAGATGGGGGTATCTTCTGAGAGCCCTATGTCCCTGATGAGGGATGAAAGGAATGCATCATCATCATGTGGGCCTCTTTGAGTGTCGAGCTATTTTTCACATCGACCGGTGTTGCCAACAGGGCGCGCGTGATCCCAGTGCCGGTGCGGTCGCGGCGGCTGCTCTGGGACCAGTTCCACAGCCTGCGCTACCCGGGCGGCTACTTCCCGCGTGACGACCTGCGCGCCAAGCACGACCCGCTCGACTGGCACGCGGACCACGTGCACACAAACTTCCGCGACATGTACCGCCGGCTGCGCGAGCACGGCTTCTACCTCGAAGTCATGGGTACAGTACAATGTCGTCTTTACAACGCCAAGCGCGGCTAAGCAGGAAAGTTGATGTAAAAACGTGAATGACACAATAATAAAAGACCCCACTCGTTCAAGAGCTGTACGCGGTCGGGGGTGAATTGCGTATTGTCTATGCAGATTGGGTAGATGACACCTAAACCAAATGGCTTGGAAGTGTAAAATAATTATTTTAGATCGCCATTTTCAAATAATATCCGCAAAAAATATTAAAAAAAGACATATTATAGCGATTTAAAAGGACGAAACTTAAGAAAAAAAAGTAAAAAAACCTTTAATTTTTTTGTTTCAATAAAAAATAAATTATAACGGGTGTAAACGTATAAAGCATAAATTATTGTGCTTATTATTCTAATAAACTTAATTTAGTTGTTCTCTCTATACCTTTTTCTATGATATAGGAAGGCAAACAAGCTAGTGGGTCACCTGATGGTAAGTGATCACCGCCTATAGACAACCACAACGGTCGTCATATCTTTGCCGCCATTTTGTATGGATCGTTTTCTCGGAGCTTGCTTTGCATCGTTTTCTCAACGCGATATTTCAACTAATAGTGATTGTAGACAAAAACTAAAAGTGTAGTTTTTTTCTTTTAATGAGTTCTTTAAATTTTGATAATAAACAAATTTTAGTTATCATGCCCCTTCCCGTTTCGGCTTGTTCCAATACCTAGGAGTATGGTGAGACTTAAAGGCAAAATCATTATTTCGCACGCTTAGAATTAAAGCGACCCATTTCTGAATTATATACGTCCCAAAATATCACCTTAACTAAAAGACATAGGGTTTAATTTTGGGAAATGTCATATTCAGAATTGAGTCGCTTTAATTCTAAACGTGCGATTTATCAAATGTCAGTTCCATTCAGGGGCTTAGCGACGTAAAATGGCGCCCAAGCCTCGCATCCTAACTGCGCCCCTTACCCTTTGTGCATATATATTTTTTATTATTTTACTAATTTTGTTATGTAATGTATCTAAAACAAACAAATATGTCCCCGTCTGGAATAAATTTATCTACTATAAGGATTAAATGATCCTCAAAAGAATTTTTTTTGGCCATGTATACGAATTTGGATTGTATTTTTTTAAAGGTAGTTAGTAAATTTCGTTTTTTGCGCCCCTCCTTTTTTGGTGCCTAGGGCACACGCCCTGCCTGCCTCACCCTAGTGACGCCCCTGGTTCCATTAAAATATGACTTGTATATTGCAACGGTTGACAGGGACTCCGTTGACTTGCGTGGACACGTCCCTGTACGGCGCGTTGCTGCTTGTGGACCCGGAGGATGAGTATTTTCCGGAGGAGATGGCTGCGATGAAGAAAGCCGTCGACGCCGGCCTTTCGCTCGTCGTGTTCGCCGACTGGTACAACGCTTCTTTGCTGCGACACGTCAAATTCTACGACGAGAACACGCGCCAATGGTAAACGAGATGATTCGTGGTTAATTTATTTTTGACAATTGCGTATATTGTTTGGTGCTTATATTCTGATATAATGCCTCCAGGTGGATACCAGAAACGGGGGGAGCTAATGTGCCAGCCTTGAATGACTTACTCAGCATGTATCAAGTGAGTTTATGTGTTAAGATCAAAACGGTAGCAGACGTTGTTTATCTATTGTTAGTCTAGCTGCTGCCTTCTCCATGTCACATTCGTCTTTATTAACCCTTATCCGGCCAAAGTATTGCCTCTAACCTTTAAATCGTATGGATTAAACTCATATGAAAAATTGCTTATTATTTAATGATTAACTGTGCGTTGCAAAAAATTAAACTGTATTTGGATTTTACGTAGCATACATGCATGGGACCTGCTTACACCTTTAGCGGATAGTGGCAAGATGTTTCCTATTATGAGTTCCACGTAAATCAACAGTATGTCAAACAGAAAGAGTTAAACTTCAAATGATTTATAGTAGTCTAAAACCGCTAAATTAAGGGTTTTTTTAATCTTCTAAAAGTTGTTTGTTCATATTCGCTAATGGTCAAAATATGACGTTTGAGTTCGGTGTAGCTGTGTGACAGCATTCTTTGATAGGCAATGCTCCAT
The DNA here is from genome assembly GCA_963691745.1 of Ditula angustiorana. NCBI lineage: Eukaryota > Metazoa > Arthropoda > Insecta > Lepidoptera > Tortricidae > Ditula > Ditula angustiorana. The sequence goes on along the minus strand of OY829472.1, from coordinate 4,937,897 downwards.
CATATTTTGTTGTGACAAAGTACTTGCACCGCACTAGTTAATATCTGGTGATGCAGGGGCGGATCCAGAAAAATTACCAGCCGTCGACCTGGACCCATCCCAGGAGGGGAGGTTCAGGACCCCGCTCTTGTGCTGAAGAATAATGTGGTGATGTGAGGCGTGTTTTTGTAGGTGGCGTTAGGCGACCGCGTGTTCGAGGGCTCGTTCAAGTTGGGCGGGCATCCGATGTACTACGCCAGCGGCACGCACATCCACAGCTTCCCGGAGCACGGTGTGCTGGTCACGGCGCGCCTCTCCGACCAGGGCCACCAGGTAAAGGATAACAATGATGTAAAATCGAGCGAATGGCCTAGTTGCTAGGAGGGCAGACTCGCGATTGTGAGGTACCGAGTTCGATTCCCAGCAGTCGCCATGTACAGTCAAGGAAATTGAAACACGTACCACCGTAGAACCTAGTCGAAGAGATATGCGCATGACATTTGTATGACATAGTCTGGCGTTTAACGCGTCGCGTCATTGCGATAGGGTTCTAAGGTGGTACGTGAATATATTTCCCCTACTGTACCAATGAGTTTTTCTAACTTATGTACATAACCTAAGCCAGAGGGGTTCCACTCCGCACTGTAGGCGCGCTCGCCGCATTACCTATGTCATAGGTTAATCGCAGTAGGTTGCCGGCTTGCCGCGCGCGCGCCCCCTCACTCTGTGTCGCACGAGATAGTATTATAGTAAGCAGCCCAACCCTTTTGACACATGCCGCCTGGCGAATGTTTATAGAGTAATACGAACTTTTGTGCCTGATCATAAAGTTGGAATTCGTTAAATGGTTGTCGAAAAAGAGAAGTTTCTGTACGTTAGTACTATTATTTATTCTGTGCCTAAGCACTGTAGTAACCAACGCTCTTGTGATAATACGGTGGTATTGCAAGCGTCTAACTAAAGGCTACGGTAACTGTTACATGCTTGTTTTCCGCCGATGTTTGCCGCAATCTACAGAACCGTTATTCCGGCTTCACACGCTAGCCAAGTGTCGGCCTGGCATTAGGGGTTAATTCAAGTTGATAAATAATAATAATATCTTGGGACATTTTACACCAATTGCCCTAGTCCCAAGCTAAGCAAACCTTGTGTTATGGGTACTAGACAACGAATAAACATACTTATATATAGATAAATACATACTTAAATACAAATAACATCCATGACTCAGGTACAAACATTCGTGTTCGTCACACAAATATTTGCCCATACCAGGATTTGAATCCGGGACCTCTTGCACAGGAAGCAGACATATGTGCCACTGTGCCATACAGGTCGTCAATGTATTATTCACGGTTCGTTGCAGATAATGTCCGGTGAGAAGGGCGGCACGGGCAAGGCGGATGCCGAGGCCCACGCGGTGGACGTGCCTATACTGGGGCTGCTGCAGACCGCGGGCGAAACCAGGGATTACACCAACGACACGGTGGACAAGCTGCCCAAGGTACGGCAAGGATCGCGGTGATCGGAATAGGTGGAGCTAATTTACCAAGTTCGTGTAATAGAAGAAAGTGGAGACTTCCTTAGAACTCTTTTTTCCGGGACAATTTGTCCCGGTTAATAATGTCCTGAACATTATTCAAGTAATTAAAATGAATGCTTATAAGTAGAGACCGGATTATATGCATTTGCATATTTAAGCCATCTTCGGCGGTAATAGCATATTTTACTTAAGATCTAGTTATGATGCATATTATCGGTACATTTACAATATTTTTCACTTTTTATCCCACCTTTTTTTTACTTATAAAAACATTTTAAATGTCCGAAGGCACAATCTTACGACTAAACATTTGGAACAATAAATATTAGATTGTAACGTTTTCAAAACCATTCAAAAGTTTTAATGTCATGTAATGGTACTGTACCTATTATCGCCTATCAAAGGATAATTTACTAATTGTATGCTGATTTTGAAAAACAGAAATGAAAACTTACTTTTCTTCCTTTTTTAGTTCCTAAAATGTATCATTTAATTTTGCATATTCTGCCAATTTTCGTGCATATTTCAAGGATTTTTCATGCATTTATAAGTATAGGTAAGATGCGCGTTCGTTTTATCACGCTTGCCGTTCTTGTCCGTGTCATAGGCGGGTCGGCTGGTGGTGTACGGCGACTCGTCTTGCCTGGAGGGCGGCGCGGCGCGCTCGTGCCACTGGCTGCTGCTGGCCGCGCTGCAGTACGCGCTGGCCGGGCACCTGCCCGCCGCGCTGCGGGATGCCGCCGCGCCGCGCCACCGCCAGCGCGACGTGCACATCATACCCTCAGGTACAGAACCATCTAGCGAACACTGCAACACTGACCTTGAGAGCGGCTACACACAGCGGCTCTTTAGAGCCTGTCCAGATGAGGCGTTTTACGCGCGTTCCTTCGCTGAGAGGGATTTGCCAGTTTATAACATGGACTCGGATACAGCGCTCCATTCCACAGTCCACTCGCTACGGATTCGCGCGTAATACTGGACGCAGCAATGGCGCCCGAGTATCCCGACTCTCTAGTCTCGCTCATTACCAGCGATTTACGCGCGAGTGAGGAAACGCGCGGCTTCATCTGGACGGAATATATGTAGCCCTAGTATCTCGGGAACGCGCGAGTGTAAAACGCCTCCTCTGGACAAGCTCTTACAACGATGCGGTGCTGATCGTTTGCCTTAACACACACGTGAGACTGGAAGCAGCGATTATTGCCAAATTGGTAAGAAGTATACCCTACACAGCGTCCCACCAGGGGGGTTCCACTCCGCAATGTAGGTGCGCTCGCCGCATAACCTATGGCATAGGTTAATCTCAGTAGGTGCCGGCTTGCCGCGCGCGCGCCTGCTCACTCTGTGTCGCGCGTTGGTAGTCTTACAGTAAGCAGCCCAACCCTAGCGGTGCGCCAGGGCATTGCGGGTGGAAGGCGGGCGCGGGCGGCGTCTTCCTTTTGACACATGCCGCTTGGCGAATGTTTATAGAGTAATACGAACTTTATGTGCCTGATTACAAAGTTGGATTGCGTTTAATAATGGTGGAATAAATTTGAGATCTTGTCGTCATATCGTTTTTGGTCTGCTTCGCCTGCGGTGCCCCTAGCATGACAGCCAAAGATTGATTAGTTAATATTGATTTTGGCGGTAGCGGTTTGGACACAGTTGGCAGACACTCCAGTCATGCCCGCCCGATCCGATTAATTGAAATACATCAATAGAGACCGGATTAATTGCAACATAAAATGCTTAACTATGCACGAAAACTGGCAGAATATGAAAAATTAAGTAATATATTTTAGAAACCCAAAAAAGGAGAATTGTAAATTTTTTTACTTTTCATTCAAACTCAGCATACAATTACTAAATTATTCTTTGATAGACGATAATAGGTACAGTAACATTACATGATATTAAAATTGTCAAATATTTTTGTAAACGAAAATAATCAAGTATTGATTCAAATGTTCAGTGGTAAGATTGTATCTTGGATCATGTGAAATATTCACCATATTATCACTTTTATCGCATTTCGGAACGTAGGGTGAGTGCACTGCATTTGGAAAAATATTGTAAATGCACCGATAATATGCATCATAACTAGATCTTAGGAAAAATATGCTATTACCGCTGGAAATGGCTTAAATATGCAAATGCATATAATCCGGTCTCTATACATCAATAATCTAAAAATGTAATTAACAATTGCTGTGACGCGTGTAGATTTGCCGCAGCGCGCTGAGGGCGGGCGGCTGCACGCGTACTCGCGCGTGCTGTCGCCGGACGAGAGCGGGCCGCGGCCGGCGCCGCCGTGCACGCGGCGCGCCGCGCTGCCGCCGCGCGCCGTGCACGCGCCGCCTGCCGCGCGCACGCTCGCGCCGCGCCACCAGCCTACCGACCCGCGCACCATAGGTACTTTACTCTAAGACAGTAGTTCCCAAACTTATTTTTCTCGTGGACCACTTTAAAAAGTTTACTGGTTTCGGTGGACCCCCTGCTGCTACATTTCTACCCCCAGCAAGTCTCCCGTGGACCCCTAGGGGTCCACCTGGACCGCTTTGGGAATCACTGCTCCAAGAGGACGAATGCATTTCTCGCTCTAGGATTCTTAACGTCGCAAATCGTACAGTTTTACCAAAAATATCGACGGTGGAAATCTCTAATGTCGTAAGGGACATATACGGGTGTAGGTGCGGGTGGTAGGACCTTGTGCGGGTGGTAGGACCTTGGGCAAGGTCCGTCCAGATCGCTACCACCATCGTGCTCGCTAATCCTGCCGCTAAGCAGCAGTGCTTGCACTGTTGTGTTCCGGCGTGGAGAGCAAGACAGCCGGTGTAATTACTGGCACAAGAGGTATTCCATCTTAGCCCTCTGGGTTGGCAACGCATCTGCACTCTCTTTGTTGTTGCAGGTGTCTATAGGCGGTGGTGATCACTTACCATCAGGTGACCCACCTGCTTATTTGCCTTTCTATGTTGTATATTAAAAAAAAAAGTCCCTTACGACATTTGAGATTTCCACCGTCGATATATTGCACATCGGCAGTATTCGCGTATAGCTTACGCGTTTGATTAGCGTGATAGAAATTGAAGCTTTACTCAATGATATTTTAATGATATCTGGTTTCATTCTTTGCTAATGAAATTTACTTTATTCCGTTGTTAGAACACGAACTAAGACCCTGTCCAGATGAGGCGTTTTACGCGCGAGTCGACTCGCGCGTAGACACTCGCGCGTTCCCGAGATACTAGGGCTACATATATTCCGTCCAGATGAAGCCGCGCGTTTCTTCACTCGCGCGTAAAACGCTGGTAATGAGCGAGAGTCTCGACTCGCGCCGCGCGAGTCGAGATACTCGGGCGCCACGCCATTACTACGTCCAGTATTACGCGCGAATCCGTAGCGAATGGACGTATTCTACAAAATGAAGCGTGATAACTTCGATGCCGAACTTTTTATTGACTAAATTGAAAAAAACAGTAGCCATATGGGAACAATTTCTAGTAATTCATCAAACGATGTTACTGACATTCGAAAGTAGTTGAAAACTCTTCGTCGTGTTCTCTGAGCTCTGGGTATAATGTTATAAACATACTATGCGTCATTCTGTCAAGTAGAATTTGATGCACGTTAAATCGTCGACTTTCTCTTCGTTTACGACGTTTCCATCGACGGTATGCAAGCCACACCACAACCGCTGTATCCGAGTCTATGTTATAAACTGGCAAATCCCTCTCAGCGAAGGAACGCGCGTAAAACGCGTCATCTGGACAGGGACTAAATTGATACGCGCGAGTCCGCTCGCGCGTAAAATGCCTCATCTGGACAGGCTCTAAGTGTGAGGGTTTCGCGCCGTCTCCTTGCTCTACATGATAAATAATCGGCAGTGGGTGGTCCGGAGACGGAAGGCACGGAGCCGGCGGCGCGCGCTTGGCGCGGGGCGGGCGCGGGCGCAGCGGGTGCGGCGGGTGCGGCCGGCGCGGCACCCGCCCCGCCCGGCGGCCTGGCGCGCCGCGCGCTCACTCTGCTCGCGCTCGCCGCCCTCGTCTACTGCATCGCCGCCGCCTGGAAGCGCTGCGGCCGCAAGCTCCGCCGGCGGAGGCTCATGTCCCTAGCCACCTAGCAGGCGCATCACACGAAGAACACCGCGGGATAGCTACATTTTAACTCGCCACTGAATCCCACTGCACGACGGCAGGCCGACTGCTTTAAGATACTATATTTCAATTATTGCTCAGTGCGTGTATAATTCTATACCGAGTGCGATAAAGCTGATCGTGGAATTTTGTACTAGCCCTGCAAGCTGTGACCTCCGTTTGCCGCGCTATAAAGCACGTCTCGCACTGCACAAGTCAGATAGAGTACGTCGTTACGCCGCGACAGATCAAACTCACGGTCAATCGTGCTTGGCATGCAAAGGACCTTATGTTATAAATCGGTCTGCCTAAAAAGGGACCAATGCTAAAAGTACTTCGATAAGAAGTTTACGGGCCGAAACCTTATTTATTAGGGCAACTTCTGTGATTTTAGGAGTGACGAATGAGTATGTTGTTGTAGATAGGCAATATTTGTATAATATTTTTACTGTGGACTGGCTGTTAGCTAATGATGGATGAATGTAAAATTATAAAGAAACGTTGATGTTAAAATGGAAATAGCCCATTCGAATAGACGAACTTTTATTTATTCCAGTCTTTTTAATGAGCGAATTGTCAGCTTTGATATAATGAATCCTAAATTGACAACATTTTGATTTTCAATCTAGTCTCTCGACTAGTGTTATCTAGTAAGAAAGAATACAGTCGTACATTTTACAATACAACTTTTCTATTCTCAGATGTCTCCGATTTCTGTGTAAAATGTTGCATTTTAAGAGCGTAGATGAAATATTTAGCTGGCTGAACCTAGACAAGCCACTAGCTACGATTACCGATCAATGCTATAACAAATTTAACTTGACATTGACACTTATTCATCATCAAGCTAGTTTCTTTACCCAATGATAAGTGATAATCAACAATTAGAAATACAAGCTAAATGACCTTCCGGTTAGTAGCTTTTTACAATTTTCCCGAAAAGTAACAAATAAATAATCAAAAACCATTTTTCCGTTAGTGAGAGCATAATTACCGAACTGGTAAACGATTCACAGCTCATGAAAAATGAAAGGCTGTCAATTTCTGGAAACAATTAATCTTGAGGGTAAAAATAATATTGGAATACTATTTATGTAGATGTTTCACCGTTCAATTAGGTCAGGTTTTATAAAAGTGCGTAAAACCAAGAATTTACCAAAATTTCTTGAATAACTTGCTTAAATCGAAGCATAATGCTAGCGGAATAAATTATTTATTTATGGTAATGGAATAAACTTCTAATTTTTATATACCAAAGTTTTAGGACTTGGGCAAGTTTGATATGCCTCGAGTTTGAGCTGTTGGACCTTTATAAAACCCAGCCATTGTATCTCAAGACAATAACAAAGTAAGTTTTTTTGTTTTTTTTTTTTATAGAATCTTTTTAATGACTACCATATGATTGTTTATTGTCATCAGGTATTTATAGGCACCGCTAGATGTGGGTCAAAAAACATTTGAAAGATAACAAACATGAGTCTTTATGTCTCTTATCTATCTGTCACCCGTTTTAATTTAAGACGGATGAAATTATATAAAAGCTTGTAAAAAAGTACAAGTTAATTTTTGGTTAGCAACAGGAACAAAGCTGACGTTTGATGTCAAATAACAAACATTTTGTCACAAAGTGAGCAACTTGAACACTACTTAGAGACAACTGAAATGTTAATTTCCTTGTACTCTTTTAAAATGCTCTTCAACAATTTCCATAATAACCCCCCTTATTCCTAAGTTTGTAAACTTTTTTTACTAAAGTACTTAGGTTTTGTTCAGGGTTGCTACCCGTCCCACTTGACGCGGGACCTCCCGTTTCTGGGTACGTGCGGGACGCTAACTGTCCCGTTGTCATGCATGTATAGTCGACAAAGAAATTCCTTGACCACTTTTCGACCGTATTACAGAGGGGTAAGGTTCAAAAGTGGTCAAGCAATTACTTTGTCGACTATACGTCCCTATACTATACGCCGTCACATGACCGCCACTGTTTTGTCGACTGTTTGTTTGACAAACGTCACAATGACATATAAAGACGAAACTTGTTTTAACAAAAGTAAGTTTAGTGAGCGCGTTATGAATAAGAGGCAAGTATATTACCAATTAGAAGGCTCCATTGCGATGTAAATCCAGATTACACTTGCCGAGACAGTGAGGGAGATAATACACCATCTCGCTCATTTGCTGAGTATGCGTGTGTGCGTGCATGCGTGCGTGTGTACGTACGTATATGTGTGTGTTGGACGGTGCACTCTATCGCATGCTGTATCGGCAAGTTTAAACTTAGAGTAATTTGTATGGGATGTTGAATCTAGACATTACTTAGATCAATGGTTGTCAATTTGATAATAAAGTGATGGAAAAAACTTAAGAAAGAAATATGCATATGTTTTGTGGTAAATAGAAGTAAAGGTTTTAATTTATAAAAATCTAACTCTATTTAGTAAGTCAATTACGCAAAATTCCGTTTTATCGTTTGATACTAACACGTGAAGCAGAGTAATGGATACGTTTTTTTAGCAATGCAGTTTCAGTATGGTATGGAATGATACCACAATATCAGAAGTAGAGTATCGCACGCTTAGTATTAAAGTGACCCATTTCTGAATAATACACGTCCCAAAATATCACCTTAATTAAAAGACAGGGTTTAATTTTGGGAAATATCAAATTCAGAATTGAGTCACTTTAATACTAAGCGTGCGATATTAGTTAAAATATATTATTTTCATTATAAACATACCTTAGTGCCTTACTGAAAATGCATTGTAGAAAAACACTTCAGTATTCCTAAGGATGATTCACACCGCCGGCTGGAGCCGTTCTCTCCATACGCTGTTCAGGGGAAACTTGGCATTCGAATTAAAATTATCATCTTGATCGCTAATCCTGCCGCTAAGCAGCACTGCTTGCACTGCTGTGTTCCGGCGTGGAGAGCAAGACAGCCGGTGTAATTACTGGCACAAGAGGTATTCCATCTTAGTCCTCTGGGTTGGCAACGCATCTGCAATCTCTTTGGTGTTGCGAGTCTATAGGCGGTGGTGATCACTAACTATTAGGTGACCCACTTGCTTGTTTGCCTAAAAAAAAAAATTTAGATAATTTTGTCCGGCATGCGTTGTTTTTTTTCTCTTAATCCTAAGCAGGTTGTTTCACATCTCATCGAAGTTTCATCGTAATTGAATAAATGAAAAAGAAATGCATAGAAGAGAAACGCACAAACTTTTAATAATCTTTCCTAGTATAAAGTAAATTCGCTACCCTAATAGTGTATTTCGGCCGCGTTCTCTTTCTAAGCCACGCAATGGATTTTGATATGGTTTTCACTGTCATCTAGACAATTTCTTAATAGGAAGGTTTTTATGTACATAAGCCAAAATTCTTTTTGATGCCTATAAAAACGTCCCTTGTACATTTTAACGCATATTTTTTACTTATTCTGATATTCTTAAAAGAAAATTTTATTTTTAAATTCAGAATGACATACGCATGCCCGAATGATGACTGTTATAGAAATATTTGGGGTCAGAATAAGAAAAAAACTATTGTTTGGTAACGCAGTGGACTATTTCTGAGGAGTCATGGGGACTGGTAATGCAGTGGTAATTTGGGTACCAAATGAGAATTTTCTGTAATAAAAAACCTAGGATGGTGGAAAAATTTATAATAAAAATTGGGGCCCGGTTGAGAACTAACGTAATATTACTAGGAAAATATTTCGAGACATCTACAATTTTGTAAAAGTGTTTATACATTTTCATCTTTATTTTAGGCACTAAAAAGAATTTTGGTCCACATTACATTCTAATTGTACGTACAGTCAGCGTCAAATATACTAGAGTGGGCAAGGTAGTCAAAAATATCTGAACACGCCCGAGCGTATTTGACAATAGAGTCGAATTCAGATATTTTGGACACCTTGCCCGCTCTGGTATATTTGACGCTGACTGTACCCTTGTGAAGTTGGGACGAGTCGCTAGTGTTAGATAAGTGACAATGACAATAGTTGGTTTGTTAGTCGACGTCACATCGCAACTAATTATCCGATTCATTCATAATTATCATTCCCATTAATTATCATATCAGGAATAAATTGTATCGCACGAACTCTCATCGCATCGTGAAGTTGTGCGGCGCAAATTCGCATCGCGTTGCACTTTTTTGATTTTTAATCCATTATTTGCAAAGCAATTAATATTGTGATAGTGATCAGATCAGAAGATAATAAATGAGTTTGGGAATCGCACTGATTTCTAATATCTTATGCTTAGGGTACGAACAAAATTACCAGTAAATTATAGGTAGAACAATTATTCTTCCAGTTAGGGTTTCGGCATTAGTCGAATGACATCGTTCCCCCCATCATCATCATCATCGTTGTTGATTTGCATTGCTTCTTTGAAATATTACGTGATCGATATTCTGTTCTCAAGGCAGCAATGTTCTTTTTTTACTATGGTCCTAACAATAGTAGCAGTCTCTTGAAATAATTATACAGTACATATTAAGAAACATATTTCTCTTTTAAGTTTTCCATCAATATATACTATTCAAAATAAAATGAAGCCCACTCGAATTTTTTCAGCAAACAAAAATATTAAAGCATGTTTATCTAGTAGGGTTTTGTTGATAGTTTATACATAAAATTAATAAAATTAAACCCTACATATATTCGAAACGTGAATTGTTAGAAAGACATACTTTTTTTTTTATATTACAGAGAATAGCCAAGTGGGCCTTATTTTGTTTTGAGTATACAAGATTTTAGTTTTACACGTGCCGATAGTAGTCGTAGCTTTGCGACGAACAAAGTGAGACGAAAGATGATTATTGCATTTTTTAGAACATTATTACAACTACTATGTTTAACAGTATTTAGATTATAAGCGAATGACCCAACCAGCGAGGGAACGGTCAAGTTGATGGCCGTTCCCTCGCTGGTTCTCTAACCCTTTTTCGTGCAGAGGCATTTGTCAACTATATACATTTATTTAGTGAAAATTTCAACCTTGGAATCGGAATGTACTTTTTGGAAATTTAACTGGCTTTATATGTTTTGGCGGAATATAACTAAACTACATCCATTTTTTCATAACTGATCTATCCTGAAAAAGGGTTAATGCGATATTAGGGTTCCTACATAATACCAGGCCCTTATTTATATTACTTTGTTGTAAATATTTAACTGTCTTTTCAAGAAGTCAGGTACATGTGCCGGATATATAATTCTAAAAAATATCAAAGTATGTTTTGAAATTTACGATTTATGACGGCCAAATAGCCTAGTGGTTAGTGAACCTGGCTTTGAAGCTAGAGGTTGCGGGTGCAATTCCCATGAGGAGCAAATATTTGTATTATGAATGTGAATGTTTGGGTCCGAGTCGTGGATGTTATTTGTATTTAATAATGTAATTATCTATATAACTATTCATGTGTGTTGTCTAGTACCCATAGTACAAGCTTTGCTTAGTTTGGGGCTAGTTCAGTTCATGTAAATTGTCCTAAGATATTGAATTAAATTTTGACAATTGTACTCGAGATGATGTAGCTGAGCCAGGGGTAACGACGTCTGTGTTTCGATAGGTTCGTGTATTAATTAATAATGTATAAATACGTAATGAAAAAAGAACAAACTCGAGAAAAATAATGTAAAAAATAAAAGAGCTCGATATGATCTGCACAAGTTCTTATTCTCTCAGGTGTGCGCCGCCGCGTGATTATTATGACAGATGTCGCCTTACGACTCCAAATTGCAGATTGGTATAATAGAATAATTAGTTATTTTTTAAAATTTTACGTGTATTTTTCCACTAAAAAAGATATAACTACTTTTGAAATATAAATTGTTAAAAAAAATGCTCTTATTTCCACATAACTGATTACCACACCGGCATTGCTAGAGGTGAGCGTTATGGATTAGTCGATTATTAATATACGATTAAATTATATGGTGTAATTAAATAGTTATCAAAAGACCAAGTAATAATTAATAAAACAGCACAGTGCGGATAATAGACTTCTAACTAGAGTCATTAGGAAGTGATGCACTGCGGGATAACTGAACTTCGGCGGTTATGTTCGGTCCACAACATGTTATGAAGTAAATAAGTAAATAAATAAATACATAATAACAATTTTTTTTATGTTCCAGTTAAAACAAGCTATTGCCTGCATCACATTACACATACTATGTGACTAGCGATAACTTAAAACACCTTACCCAAGCTCTAACGTCAGTTGGACATCTGCCATTTTGTAGGAAGGAACCACCGCGCCAACATCAGTAGCACAAGCATTTATTAAGCATCTGTCCCTTACGCACACACCAAACAGTTGATATATGCTTTCGAAAGGGATGTATGCTTTACGTCCGTGACAAAAACTAGAGCGCGAGGCCTCAGGTGAAGATCAGTTTGAGCTCTTCGTTCTTGTTATATCTGTTGCTAGCTGCACTATGTATGTTGACATCGTTTATCAAAACAATTCTGTTTGGTGCACCTGTAAATAATGTTTATCTTATACTTTAACAAATCCTTTGACATGGTTATGCAGGACAGGATATATCTAGGCGTAACTAATAAGTTTATTGCCCGTTTAGGTATTATATTGTGAATAATTTCGATACTTTTCGCTGTAGTTTTGTTATGCAATCAAATTTGCCAAATGTATGTATTAGTTCTGAATAGGGGAGTACCAGCGGTTTTCCTAGACACGTATAAGTAGCTAGATATACATTAATAGGTAGTTAACAAATATTATATGAAATTGTTGTTGACCTGGAGGCCTAGCACGCTAGCTTTTATCGATGACATAAAGCATTTATCCCGTTCTAACCAGTATGCGTGTGCGAAAGGGACGAATGCTTTATCTCAGCGATAAACGATAGTGTGCTATAGGGGCTGAGGTATTTTTAATACGTTATTTTAATAATGTGTTATTGATTTTATTGAAGCGATTCCATTTAAACCTCAAGCGTGAGATATGGAATTAAGCGTGTTTGTAGCTATTTATTCACACCGTGAGATCTATTAAGCCCTTCGAGTTCTCTGTCAAATTTTGGATATGCGATAGATACGAAATCTTAAAGTGAATGTAAGATAACGATATTTATATAAGATGGACTGTATATATGATGTTAATGGTTCATAACTTAACTTAAAACGTTAGTGGGTCGTCCCCGATATTTGTCAATCAAATCCTAATATTACCGGCGTTTCTAAATCTGAAAATGTTGAGCCCTGACAGACTTTTTACATTGTTTATAAATCACATTTCTGTCTTCAGCATTTTTATCTTGTTAACTATTGCGGAAAGTAATGATTTTATTAATACAATACGTGTGTACACTTGCCTTGTGTATAGATATGTATTAAATTAATTATTTGCTTAAACCTTGCCTCTAGTTCGCAAGTTAGGCATTGTGCAATATTTTTTTAAATAGATAAGTTACGCACGGGTTCTTATGTGCTTAATTAGACGAAATTTGTTTATTTTTAAACGAATCAACTGATCTGTCATGTAAGTCATGTTAGTAAATTTATATTTGATGTTATTTTCTACAAGACTGGCCAAGTTCTATTAATTAACGGTAAACATTTATTTAATGATCTACAATGTTTTTATACCATTGACATGAATTCTGCATACAATACACATTTCAAATTCCGTATTTGTTTTATTTCTCTAACATTTTCGACAACTTTTACGGTCCCTTTTTTAACGGTTTTATTTGAATTTTTTAAGACTAAACCAGTAGCGCGTTGGCGGATGGGTGGGGGCCTAGTTGCTAGGTGGTCTCGGGGTCGCGAGGTACTAAGTTCGATCCCCAGCGGTCGCCATGTACCAATGACCTTTTTAATTTGTGCATAGCCAGCATCAGATGCCTCCTTTTTCGAAAAATGACACCTGTCAGTTCCCACTTTAATGGTCACTACGTGGTCACTTAATATAATAAGCTTATTCTCGTAACTGTACTGTAATGGAGTAACCAACTTTTAAAGCGAGGCAATGTTAGTGTACTTACCAGATACAATTTTTAGCACAGACACAAGGACCACTTTTCTAATAGTGAATGCGGGATATTGTTTTAACGGGTTTCGGAAGTAGGATAGAAAAGCTATGTCATATAAGTGATTGTAAATCACTATTGGTAGACTACAGTTTTGTTAAAGCGGCAATTACACTACTTCGTTCACCTAATGCGGTCAGCCCCGGTCAATCCTAGATTTTTTCGAACCGAGGCAGATTTGAGAAAAACCGCAACCATATTATTGTGTTATGATTTCGGCGCCCCTAAAACTCCCCCCCCCCCCCCCCCCCTAAATCTGGGCCTGAATGCGGTCACCGAACTTGTTTCAAACTATTTCGACAAACGAACGTCGTCTTCGCATTAATCTGCCCGCCTACTGCGGTGGCAATATTAGGCGGTGCAGCTGTCGCTAGCCGACTAGGGCAGTGTTATTTGCATTGGTGCGGTCACCGCATCTTGCATGCGGCGATCGATTTAATGTAATTGCCGCTTTAGGCTACAAATGGCGTTCCTAACTCCAATGAACAGTTACAGCGCACATTTGATAGCAACGTCGTCTTTTGTGATTTTTGGTACGGGTGTGTATCTATGTAGACGAGGAATTAAACGAATGCGGGACATGCGAGACGCATTTGACATTTTGCGGAACTATTTTTGTTCATTATTTCAGGGCGGGATAACAACTACGATTGCGGGACTGTCCCGCAGAATCCGGGACGGTTGGCCATCTTGCTTAAGTAATTGTTAGAATAATTGTCATAATTGTTTTGCCTTTTTCGGCTTTCACTTACTTATCTTTTTTGATCATATTATGTTTGAAGTCTCAAAATTTATTTTGATGGTAGTAATAAATCCAATTGACAAAAAACACCCCTTCTTAAATTGAAGGGGAGAAAATCAACCTCCACTTTACAATTATATTTTTTTTTCTTCTTGTATGTAGGACATTAAAATATTTTAAAATTCAAAAGTGATTGAAATTAAAATCCTTGTCCTTTTTACTCCTTTAAGTACGGAAGTGCCTAAATGTAATAAAATTAAAGACATTTCAAATAAAAAAATCAATTACTAAACTTGAAAGGTTGTCTGGAAGAGATCGCTGCTTAGCAACATGACCGCCTGGTGAATCCTATATAAAGTTGTCATGTGTGTGTTCTTTTATTTTGTTTACTTGTGTGAATCAATAAAGAGTATTTGTTGTTGTTGGGAAATGGCAGAAGGCACCGGTCAAAGTCGCTATTTACTGCACAATACGTTTGATTTTGCTTTGGCGCAGGGGCCTTCCGCTCATGCCCCAACTACCTACCTATAGTTTCCGTTAATTATCATGAAGGTAATCAGTTGTTTACTGTTCATTACAATACATTGCGACTTATATGTCATATATTTTACCATTTTTGGTACGAAAGCATAAGTCCGCCTTGTTATGGGTTAAACATTGTTTCTGTACCGCGGACATCAAAGTTCGCGCGGGTTAGGGTTAGTCCGATCTGAGTTGAGCGCACGCGCGGTTCATGCGGACGTCATTCCACGAGCGGCACGAGTACAGCCGAGTGCACGAGTGCCAAACCAAAGCAAACGTCAAAAGCGAAGACTAAGGTCGAATCGAATCGCACATTCACACAGTAACCGCGAGTGCCCCGTCGCGTTCGCACGCTCTACTTCAACGCGGCGATTACGATCCCAATCAGCCACGATGTCGCGTGTTTACCAACCTTCCGATTACGTTGTCGAAAAGTCGCGTCTGCCGTCTTTTGAAACATATAAGGATATGCATAAGCAGTCGTTAGAAGATCCTGAAGCGTTTTGGTCTCAAATAGCCAACGAATTCCATTGGCAGACTCCTGCTCAACCCGGCAATTTTGTTTCGTACAATTTTGACCTGAACAAGGGGAACATTTTTGTCAAATGGATGGAAGGGGCTGTGACTAATATTTGCTTCAACCTGCTAGATCGGAACGTGAGGAATGGCCACGGGGAAAAGATCGCTTATTACTGGTGAGCTATAGCCGTTGTCTTGTCATTCACGTACAATCAATAGTCAGCTGAGCGAATGCACTACGGAGACGGCGCGCGAAGATATTGATTTTACCTTACCTTACCTTACATCATTTCTCCTCTTGCCCCAGTTGCCTACTCCACGACCTTATTATGTAACTATTAGCTTTTCCCCCGGCTTTACTCCTGTAGATTTTAGTTATGAATAAAAACTCATATAGTCCCCAATTGACTGACTCTGAAGGGGTTATAAAATATCTTTTTGGTAAACATTGTAGTTGCAGACTGACACAAATGACATCTCTTTTTCTTTGTTTATTTCAATGCTGGGCGAATTTATAATTCATAAACATGCGGATTAAATTACATTCTTACCTAAACAAAACTGTACGTATTTATTAGACGGAAATAGTGATTAAAAACTTGATTACTTAGGTAGGTGCAATATCATGTATCAAGTTTTGCTGGATTAATTATGGAAGGTATTGAAAAAGAATTTACTCTGAGTGCGAAGGTAAATTTGAATTGCCCATAAGAGCCTAGTGCCTAACTTATTTACTCATTCAATTTATTACCTAAGCACTGTTACCTATTTTTTTTAACCCAGAGACTATTTTGACGTTTCATCCCTTAATTTGTTTAACATTTTCCATTTAGTTATACTGTCAATTTAGTCTCCGGAATAAAAAACAAGCAATTAATGGCCGTCTTATGTGTGCGACGGATCGAAACGCGAATTCGATATTCGTTTTCATATGAATCGCGAAGTGTATTGCCACTGTCAAATACCACAGTTATGTCCACACATCAAAAAAAGGAGTCGAAGAATGAATAACCGAACATACTTACTATGTATTTATAGAAATGTAATTTAGTGCTGCATTACAAATGAATTACTTTACATTTTAATATACGCGATTGTGTTTTGATTTCCAAAATTAGAGCTGTTAATTTCGAATAATGATATATTTTATGTTTTAACTGATTGTTACGCAGTGTATGATAAATTATTTAAAATTAGCAACTTGAACTTCCAAAAGCAAAACACCGTGCCTTGAGAAACAGAGTTTTACTGCTGGAAAACTATTTGGATTGATATAAAGTCACACTTATTAGTCACAATAAAAAAAACTGCGAATATTTCGTCATTCCCTACCCATTCGGTGCGATCCCCTGCTGCCGGCAGCCGATGATTTTTCATTTAAAAATAAGGAATGCTTAATATAAAATGAAAAATAAATAAATTAACATATTTCATCAAAATCAATAATAGAGATTCTAAATGAATGTAATCCTGGTTGTTATTTATTTTAACCATTTTAATAGGAAGCTGATTTTTATCCCTAACCTATAATTTTGTAATTTTATACTAAGTAAAAAAGAAATTATATGAGATCATCCTACTTCTTGAATTCGATTGAAATCATATAATATTTAAAAAAATCAATTGACTTATTTCGCGATTGAAATCATCTTAACGTTGCCTACTGGAGAATAAATTAAGTTACTGACCCATCACAACAACGTATTAAGATTACGAAACTAATTCTAATACCTACTGGTTTTTCGTGACCAATCGATCTCATAAAACCTCTCTTGAGTATAATTTTTTTTAGTACCAGTTGATGATTAGTGAAACTTTAAAATCTAGTTGGCACAAATGTAATGCAAACACACTGGCGGCTTATAAAATTTCACAATCACCAAGAAAAAGAATAAAGCAAATTACGCAACAAAGTTAGTTAGTCTTAAATAAATGTTTTTCTTTCTTTCTTGCAACAAATATTTATTTTTCTGAACAAGAGTTTTATTTTTCGCGTACTGGTTAGAACGGGATAAATGCTTTATGTCATCGATAAAAGCTAGCCTGCTAGGCCCCCTGTAACTATAAAATGTTGCCTAATAAAATAAAACTCTTGTTCAGAAAAATAAATGTGGCAATAGAAAGTACCAATCTAGTTTTTTTAGGGTTCTGTAAGTACCTACCTCAAAAGAATTTAAATTAAAAAAAAAACCGCCTCCAAAAGCAAGCAAAAAACTAAAAAGCAAAAATAATCCGTTAAGTACAGTCAAGGAATTTAATTTCCAACCCACCCAAGGTTCAATATCATATAGCAAACTGTCACCATAAGAGCTAACTAGAGCAAGACGTTAGTTTGACATATCGACCTTAATGCATTGCGAATGTCTGACGACATTTCAACGAAATGGGTAGGGAATTAAATTCTTTGACTGTACCTACCATCTACATCCAATTTCCGATCAAATCATAAAATCAAATCCATTCATACAATTCCATAAATTTTATTTACCTTCTGAAATCGGTGCCATCCCTTGTTCCTTGTAGATAACCATATTTGATAACTGGTGTTCTACTAGGAAAGCGAATTCCTTCTACTTAACTCGGTTATCAAACGAGATTATTTTTTGCCTCCTAGAAAATTTGGTTTTCTACGACGAAGACTCTTTTCTTCCTAGCGAACTCAGTTATCAAATGGGATTATTTTTTCCTCGTAGAAAACTAAATAAATACTATCTACTTGACAGAGACGCAGGGAGAGTTAAGTTAAATCTGGGCCACTGGTGGTATTCATGCGAATAGGGTGAATAGTGGCTCTACATACCGAATGAATCCCGCTTTTTAGGGTTCCGTGCCTCATAAGGAAAAACGGAACTCTTATAGCATTACTTTGTCATGCTATAAGGGTCGGGTCTGTCAACAACATTTTGTTGTCATTAATATCAAATACTCAGGTCTGCAGATGCAGATTTTTAGAGCCGTGAGAAAAACAAACTTCTAAGTCAACGCAATTAAAAGATACGGCCGTTAATGCCGCATATTTCATACATTTGCAAATTCGAAAAACCTGTATAGAGTATTTCCCGTTGACCTAGAACCATGAAATTTGGCAAGAAGCAAGGTCTTACAGCACAAATAAAGGAAAATGCCAAAAACCGTAAAAAATTGTAGAGTTACATCACAAAAAAAATGTGCTGCATTTTACTGACTTCTAGCACGTTTGAACGGGACCCGAGGTGCGTGAGTCTGACTCTCACTTGGCCAGTTTTTTTTAAATTTACTGTTTCAAATCCCGGTTTGCTCGAAAATATTTCTGGTAACGTGCTGTGTCATGGTCATGCCATGGCCACACCTCCACCTCCCATTCCCTAGAAAAACATAAATAAGATATCAATATGCATTGTTTTTTATCTTAAGTTTTTTATCAACATATTGTAATGCAGTTTACACGTGTGAATACAAACGTTCTTATACTTAATACTTAGTTTTTTCTTACTACTCTTACGAAATTTTATCTGGGTTCTATCTATTGTTGCTTAGCTAAGTTGGTCTATTAATAAATCTAGGTAGGCACCTGAACGGCTACCATGTGTGCTTATTTTCTCGCTTGTCGCTCAGTGGGGCTCCTACTAGTTAGAAAAAGGCACACTGATCGACAAAGTGTCTCAGCGAGTCTTGCTACTTGTGCTAGCCAACCTGGTATGGCTGTTATACATATTTAGGCCCAGCGTGAGAAAAGTCCTTTACATCAATTATCAGAAAATTTCAGTAATAGTAAAAATTTTGCCATTACATTTGTTTTATTTTATCGGATCTTTATGAAACCCAGCCCGTGTAAGCTAAGTAACTGACGAAATGACTTAAACCTGTTGCAATTGTAGAGAAAATATTAAAGTTGACATCACAATCGTCCGTTATCTGTAGACGAGATAGCGTGCAGATAAAGCGGAGATGCTGTTTGCGTGTTGCTATCGCGACGCAGATGTAGGTACAATAGGTACTCAGGAACCGGGACAATTGGGTAGGTATAGTTTTATAAAGAAGTGCATATTCATATACCTATACATTATTGTGATAAAAAAGATACAGTTAATATTTTATGTGTCGTTTTATCCAGGGATATTTTTTTAAAGATTAGAGGTTTAAAAATTATGAAATAAGAAGACAATGAAATAAAAACATGAGTTGGTGTATGATGTTGGTGTATGATGTAGTTTTTTTTGTATAATACTACCGGACGCCCGCGACTTCGTAGATTAATGTAAGTAGATGAAGGCAGCCGAGTAAATGGGTCTAGTTAGATCAAAAAATGAGAAACACGTAGACGTATTACGAGAGGCCCTAGTCGTGAAGTGATTCTCACAAAACTGGTACCGCGGAGCCCCGCCGCGGTGCGCGGATCGACAAACATTTCTCTCGCACGGAGACGCGTCGTCAGTGTGTGGTGCCGCGCTTGTTTTCTAAACAAACTGAGGCTTTCATACATTGATTCATCTGCGGCCTTGCGCACCGCGGCGGAGCACGGTGCCAGCATGAGAATCACCTAACTGCCGCTTGAGACCACTACTTTATTCCTTCCACTTTATACCTATAAGCAGTATTAAGCTATGAGGCAGTGTCTTCCTTTGTTATGCCATACAATACAAACGAATAATAGCGACTACGTTACTGTCTCAGAACTTCTTGTTCATATGCTAATTCTCTGCATAGAGCTCTTATCGCAATATCCGCCGCGCTTTTGTAGATTCGGTCTGTTTTCGCTAATTTGGCTAATCTAATTTTCAAACACTGTTTTTGATGTTCTGGTCTTGTCGCAAGTTTTTATTCGAGAACTAGTAAGGTAAAAACAAACATAATTTCAAAAAACAACCTTCTGAAGGCAGTCGGCATGTCATCTACATCACTTAAAAAACTTAAACCCTTGATTCAGAAAATGTCGTGTTGCATCGTAATTGGTAAATGCATAATTTTATTCATTATAATTAACATGTAGGTATGTAGAGTAACAGAAACACCTTTATGCTTCAAAAGCATTTTTAAACTTGACTGTACAGTGAATACTGATTAGGACCAGTGTGGACCGGAAATTTTAGTTACCTACAGCTAATATTCGGCCTAGGAATTACCAAAAACTGACAAATCAGCGGATTGGTATATATATTTGTCGTATTCATTCGAAAACGAGGAGTAGGTCAATACGAATAGCGAAGTGTAAGTAGTGCCGCCATTATATTACTAAATTTTATTATTCATAGAACAAACTTTAAATATTGTGCACGCACTATGTTAAAGTTACTATTTTTGGAAATTAAATATGCTGTTATTGAGAGGGACGGGGAGGGAGGGGGTTTAAATCTGCGATATACGTCGACACTGAAGCCTTTAAAAATAATTCTGCACTCGCAAACCAATAAGTAAGTCGTTCATGGGAAATTGCGTAAGATTTAACAACATAATTCCAAAAAAAACATTAATTTCTCGTGCGTATTATAAAATCGTAATCGTAAAATAAAAATGACTATATCCTGGACAGGAATGATGTTTGGAAATGATCCCGACTTGTATTGACGATCCTTATCTCCAAATATTGTACACCTACTGTGTTAAATTGTTAATTATATAAATATTTAAGAAATAAAAATAACTTTGTGATTTTGATTTATTTAAAGAATTATATCTCTTTTTTCAGAACCGGTGCTAAATTTTATGACATTCATAAGGGCTTCCTGTAAGCCTAATCTGAATAAAGATATTTTAACTTTGACTAACGCCCAACTCAATAGTGGGGTAGCCTACGGGGGTAGCTTAAGCATTTAAAAAAATTAAAATTACTAGCTAGCACGCAGAATTGACAGGAAATTATATATAGCGGACGTACGACACGATATACCTACTAAATCAATTGGTATTTGGCTTCAAAGCTGGAGTAGAGGTAGAATTAGAAATCAGACAGACTGGGCGGGACTTGGAGCCACACGATGAAGTCTCTTTGATAATATCAGATCCAGCGTTCCGATTCATATCGAATATTATTTCAGAATTTGGTTCTTTTTAATTAATATTGAATGTTTACGGAACCTGCTTGTAGGTAATTTATTCAAATTCTAAAGAAATTTCGTAAAACATTGTGATTATCAGTCCATGACTAATTAGAAGAAGTATGTACGTATTTCTTAATTTTTTACTTTTGCAATTTATACACGTACCTGTACCCAAGTTCACTTTCACAGTGTGCAAATTTTATAATAAAACTAGTCGATGCTGCTGTAGGCAAAAATAAACGCACGCTTAGTAATAAAGTGACCCATTTCTGAATAATACACGTCCCAAAATATCACCTTAATTAAAAGACATAGGGTTTAATTTTGGGAAATATCAAATTCAGAATTGAGTCACTTTAATACTAAGCGTGCGGTATGTCTTCTTTACGTATAGTCAACCAAGTAATTGCTTAACCACTTTCCAACCCTATTCCTTTGTAATACGGTCGAAAAGTGGTCAAGCAATTTCTTGGTCGACTATACTTAGTATAAAACGAAAGTCGCTATCCATTCCTGTCGTTATACTCGTACCTTCGGCCGCTTACTTTTTCCAAACCACGGAACAGATTATGATGGGGTTTTCACTGTCATTTAAAGCGAAGCCGAGCGGGTTGCCTGTAATGAATGTTTGGGACATGATTTTGTAAGCAACAGATTTGGATAAGGTGTTTTCATAATAATATTAATTAATCCTGAAAGTGCAATATTCTCATGGGTTAACAATTAACCACCGCGGATGAAGCCGCGTTCAACATCGAGTAATAAACTAAAGCATTTGCCAGGCAAAACTGCATTTCGACAAATATGCAAGCATTCGAGATATTTGATATTCGACAAATTTTTCATGTGATATGGCGGATTTATTTATATGGTATTTATTTGAGAATAGGTAGAACGCGAATACGTCGAATATGTATAACTGAATATCAACACTAATATAATAAAGAGAAAAACTTTGTTTGTTTGTTTTTTTGTTAGTTTGTTTGTTACATGCAGATTATTAATCCATATTGGGTTAGTAACAAAAGGACGGTTCATGAAGGAATGCTACGTGGACGAAGTCGCGGGCAACAGCTAGTGATCCATTATTTCCGATGTAGATAATACAAAAATGAAAGCGGCAAAATACACAAAACTATTTTTATTTTGTTTCCTATTTTACAACTATTGAAATAAGTTCTTCTAAGAGTGTAAATAAAATAATGAGAAAAACCGGAAACTGTTATGTACCTATATTACGTTATTATTTTATTTTTTCCATAACTAGTCTCATTATTTCCTTTTGATTTCCTTGCATTGTTTGAAAAAAGCAATATACATACTTCGGCAGGAACTAGCAGTTGCCTGGCTCTTATTATAAAAGGCCTCGCTCGCGCTCGGCCTTCTATCCCATACTCTTTCGGCGACTGCTTTCTTCCTGGCCTGTGTAGTAATGTACTATTAGGTACTACTAAAGAAGACTCATAAGCTTTATTACACTGAAGTAAATTTTTTGGCTGGACACGACCGGCCAAGTTTAGTTTGTCTGAGTTTATCTCTATGTGCATCACTTTCTTATGACTATGACACTACGAGTAGTTTAACAAAGACACAGGGAGGGAAGGGATAAGTTAAATTGGGCGATCATTTCAGGGCCACTAAGGCTTGGCGTTGTAGTTATTTTAAAGATAATTTCATGCTTTTGCTATTGACCTTCGGTCAATATCGGCGGCCTCTGCAAACTTGTAGGTAGTGCAGTCGGCGTTGAGTGTTTGTGGTCATGGTCAAAGTATGTTAAGGTAAATCTAACTAATTAACCTGATGTTGCCACCCGGAATATAGTGTACCCTTCACTGTTCAAAGTCACATGATCTAACAAAAGCCCCTTTTTTAGGGAAGGTAACCACCCCGATGACTACAGCCGCATCACATACAGGAAGCTCATGGATTTGGTATGCCAGTTCGCCAACGCTTTGAGGGAAAATGGAGTCGGCAAAGGAGATAGGGTCTCCATTTACATGCCCATGATCTTAGAAACGGTGGTTTGCATGCTTGCCTGTGCTAGGATTGGAGCTATACATTCCGTTGTGGTAATTATCTATACCTTATAATGTTTTTTCATGAAAAAGGGGGAGCAGCTAGCAACGTGTCTGTTGTGTTTCAGTTCGCTGGGTTCTCGTCAGATTCGCTCTCAGAGCGTATGGCGAGCTGTAAAGCTAAGATGTTGGTGACGGCTGACGGCGCGTGGCGCGGAGAAAAGCTCCTGGTGCTCAAGAACACGTGCGATGAGGCTTTGGAGAAGGCGAAGACCAAACACAACCACACCGTCGATACGTGCGTCGTCGTCTCTCACCTCGCAAGAGTAACACCCTGCGGGAAACTACCCGATGATATCCAATCTCTGGTAAGTTGGTGATTTTAATTTTTGGCTGCATAGTCAACCAATTCCGTTCATTGGCCACTGTAGAACATTGTCGCAATGATTTATCGCTGGGGTATTATTACATTTGTTGAGAAATTACTATGAAGTTTATTGTGAAAAAGTTTTACACTGGCCTCAATTGAACTATACAATACAAATCCATATGGTGCGGCTTGTAAAGCGAAATACTTAATTTGAAATAATTTCAGTTGAATAGTTAATGTAAACATTACAGTGGCCCTAACATGACCGGCCAAGTTTATTTTATCTGAACTTGTCTCTATGTGCGTCCCTTTCATATGTCACTAATTTAACAGAGACGCAGGGAGGGATAAATGAAACCTGAGCCAGTCATGTAAGCGCCACTGGAGAAATAATACAGTTTTTCTAACCAGCATCTAGTTATTTAAAAATCATTCACAAACTATGTAAGTATGTAATTAGTTTGTGAATGATTTCTAAATAACTATGCTGTACACCCTGTAGGGTGTATACCCGGATTGTTTTGTTAAATACATAATTGATATTGTGTGGAGGTACAGAACCAAAGGTGCGCAAAAGTCCGACTTGTACTAGGTTTGTTTTTTTCTCGCATTTTGTTTGTTTTATTAATGACTAGCTGACCCGGCGAACTTTGTTCCGCCTTAGACGCCATAAATGAGCAGATTTTTGATTTTTTCTTTCATAAGAACCTTCTCCTGATAATAACGAACAGAACAAAAAAAGAATTACCGAAATCGGTCCAGCCGTTCAGGCGTGATGTCGTGACCAAGGGAAATAGGGATTCATTTTTATATATATAGATTAGGTTAGTAAGTTAAGTTACCTGTTGCAGTACAAATGGAATGCGGACAGAGACGTCTGGTGGCGCGATATGATGGACGGTCAGTCCACTATCTGCCCGCCAGAGTGGATGGGTGCCGAGGAACCATTGTTCATGCTTTATACTAGGTCAGTACAATAAAAGTAGTTCTAGCAACAATTGGATTAAATCCATTCTACATATCACATTATTCTACGGTAATTGATTTAGTTTAGATAGATACCTTAACCATAATACAGAAAGCGGTGTGGTATAACATTGAAATGAACGCGAAGTTTTTTTGCTGGTTCCGGTTAACATATTTATAAATAGAAGTGGGAGGCAAACGTTAAATTAGGTGATTTAGTCCCGAAAAAATAGTCTCTTTTAATTTAACAATACAGTAGTAACAGAATATCTAGTACAGTCACCAGCACCAATATCTGACACAGCGAAGCGTGCAAAAATATCTGACACGTCCTACCAGCCCTAGAAATAGAGTCGTATCAGATATTTATGCACGCTTTGTTGTGTCAGATATTGGTGCTGGTGACTGTACGAACAATGTTGGTAAAAGTAGGTCCAAGTTAAGTCAAATAATTAAAAAGATGACTTTAAAGTTTCCACGATTAGCAAGTACCTACAGCCAAAGCTCTCTCATTGTGAGAGGTCTGTGCCCGGTTGAACGTATAGATAGGCTGGATGATCTATACATATAATAAAATCGTTAAGACAAAAAAGTCTGTACATTGAAGATTAAAAAAAAAGAAGCGAAGAAGCGAGAAGAGGGCGACTTAAAATGAGTAACTGAACACGATAAGACCATTTAAAAATTTTTTTTGTTTGTTTGTTTGTACGTCAATCACGTAAAAACCGCTGAACGGATTTAGATGGAGTTTTCACAGATCTGTTTAAATAAGTCCAGAATAGGTTTAAGGCTAAAAAATTTTTGAAAAAAGGGGAAGTAGGGGAAATATGGGGGGGGGGGGGGGTGAAGTTTGTATGGAAAAAAATTACTTAATTGTTTTAGAATCATGAAACTCAGAATTCATAGTTATTATTTAAAATAAAGAAATGCCTGTTTCAGCATTTTTCCAAATCGCTTTCAGAAAAGCAAAAAAGTGGAATTAGAGTTCAAAAATACTTAACTTCATAGAACTATATTTTAGAAACAAATGAAGCGTGACTTTTGAAACTTGCTACACATAATCAACATCTAATAAAGATGAATACAAATTCTCAGTTTTCCAGAAATATGCTTTAAATGGCGAATTTGAACAAAAGAATGCAACAAAAAAAAAACAGTTTTTCTCAGTACTTACTCGAACTTGCAGTACTATATCGCGAAAATGGTATATCCTAATCGTCCTGGATCATTTTTATTCCGTGATTTAACTTTGCACTAATAAACAAATCATTAATTATTTAATAGTGTTCATTAATTATTTGACGGATTTGGATGAGAAATGGCGATAGCCTCTACCCTGGATTAATACATAGCATACTTTTTTTCCGTGAAAATGCATAGTTCTAGCAGGATAACGATTAATGAGTTGTGCGCGGTTCTTCTTCACCTTAAAACGGCTGGGCGGATTTAGACATGGAATGGGGATAGCTTAAACCTTGGATCAACATCGCATTTTTCCGCAAAGATGCAAAATTCCTACGGGAAAACGCTAAACGACTTCCACGCGTTACAAGCAGCAAGATGATTCTTGATGTATTTTGGCAAA
Source organism: Ditula angustiorana (assembly GCA_963691745.1). Lineage (NCBI taxonomy): Eukaryota > Metazoa > Arthropoda > Insecta > Lepidoptera > Tortricidae > Ditula > Ditula angustiorana. The sequence continues at coordinate 4,911,459 of OY829472.1, read as the reverse complement.
AAGATAGGTTGTATTTTGCTCCTTTAGACTTCTTGGGCTCACTTGAGCAGGAACAAAGACAGGGGGAACGCTTGCTAACGTTATAATACTGGTCGCCCTCGGGTCTCGCAAGTTACTCAAGAGTATTTATATCAGCGGGACGCATCATCGCACGCGCTTATATGGAGCCCGCACTTCAGACCCGCTGGAGGGGAGGACTTCGTTCGCGTGGTCATAGTAGCCTATGTCTGTCACGGATAGTGTAGCTTTCTATCTGTAGAAGAATTTTTGAAATCGGCTCCGTAGTTCCAGAGATGACCCCCTACATACAAACAAACAAAGTTTACCTCTTTATTACATTAGTGTAGAGTAGATAGTGTACATGTAGATTAGTGTAGATTATTAATCCATATTGGATTAGTAACAAAAGGACGCTTAATCTAGGAATGCTACGTGGACGAAGTCGCGGGCAACAGCTAGTAATAAATAAATTAAAAGTTTGCTCAGACAATTTGTGAGTAATAAAATGTTTGATAATAGCTTTTATCATTTTATTGTTATATCAAAAACAGATTTGATGTTCGATAAATATTACACTGTTATCAAATCCATCAACGTAGAGGCAATAAAGGAATTAACTTAATCAAATCTTGCATGTATTATTGCTTTGATTTGTATAGACAAGGCAACACGACGGAACTAAAGGGCCAAAATTCTTTTTAGTGCCTAAAAAAAAATTTAAAATGTATAAGCACTTTTACAAAATTGTAGAAGTCTTGAAATATTTTCCTAGTAATATTACGTTAGTTCTCAACCGGACCCCAATTTTTATTATGAATTTTCCCACCATCCTGGGTTTTTTATTACAGAAAATTCTCATTTGGTACCCAAATTACCACTGCGTTACCAGTCCCCATGACTCCTCAAGAATAGTGTCCACTGCGTTACCAAAAAATAGTTTTTTTCTTATTCTGACCCCAAATATTTTTATAACAGTCATCATTCGGGTATGCGTATGTCATTCCGAATTTAAAGATAACATATTATTTTAAGAATATCAGGATAAATAAAAAATATGCGTTAAAATGTACAAGGGACATTTTTATAGGCATCAAAAAGAATTTTGGCCCTAAAGCTAAGTGTGAAGCAGTGCTACATGTTAGTTTTCCCGGCAGCGGTTCCACTGGGAAGCCGAAGGGCGTCCTGCACACCACCGCCGGCTACCTCCTGTACGCGACGGCGACCTTTCGTTACGTATTCGACTATCGGGAAAAGGACATCTACTGGTGCACGGCCGACGTCGGCTGGATCACGGGACACACTTATGTCGTGTACGCTCCCCTTGCCAATGCTGCTACTTCCGTCCTTGTAAGTACTCAGCGCCTAGTAGAACAGCCAGATTCTTGAGCCCACAACAGGTACCGGACAACAGGAAAACTACACCAACAATTAGAACTTTTACTAGGTAAGTCCCGAGTGGATTTTACATGGATAACGAAACCGACACCTAGCTAAACCCGAAGCAATTAAGAAACCTTAGTTTTTAAATGAACACGAGATCTTATTCAGTAAACAGGCTGACACTATCGGTAAAAAAGTAACTCATAAAACATTCCACTAAACGTCGAGTCAGTAAAACGCATTAACGAAATATGTACCTAATATTATCTTAGTAGCAAAGCCTGTGCTGTTACCGAACTTCTTAAGCGTATAAGTGTTCTTTACCTTAAATAAGTAAATAGAGGTCAGGGATGGCATCATTACGCGACGCTGCCTTATAAACATAATGACACAAGCAGCATCGCAGGGCTTGCGATCAAAATAAAGCAAAAATTGTAAAATATCTGTATAAAATCTCCATTCTGGTGACGCGCATAGTTGGTTCGTGACGAACTACAAAGCAAGTAAATGTGGACAAAGCCATGCTTCTTTGGTAAAGTAAAAAAATAAGCGAAGTCCACTGGAATTTGTAAATGAAATAAAAATATTAACTTTAATTTTCGTTAAAATCTACCAGCAAATGCTCGCGAACTGAAACTGAGTACAGATAACAGCAGAATTAACTCATTGACCTATTTCTCTTCCCTTTTATTAGTGTACCTTCCCGTATACATAATGAATGAGGGTCAATGGGAGCGCTTCATATCGCTTACACTGCTCATTCTTTGGACTCCAAATATAAATGTTCATTATCTAATTCTCAAAGTGGCAGACCTTTTGTATTTATCAGGTACATTAGGTATATTTGCGTGAATAGCCACAACACCAGTGACTCCAAGGTCTAAATCTGTGAAATCATCTACATACTTTGTTTAGTTTGTTCACATTGTTTCGTTGTGACAATTCACCAACGATCGAGCATAACCGTTCGAAAGATCCCGACCGGTCACCTTGATAAATAAATCTTTGATCAAGATACGAAACGGAAGTCATACCATACACTAGTACTTAACAAACCGTATATGAAATAATTAAATAGGTACCTACACGCCGCAATTAACACTGCATCGTGTAACTAAATGACCTACTTTCTGTTACATCACATTATAAACATTTAAGATACCTACCCAATTTACGGTGATATTATCTATAATTCTAAAAATATATTTAACGCCACATTTGAAGATAATTCTAAGTCGTCACTTTCTTCAATATTCCGTAGATATTACGTAATATTACGTTACATGTAGCATCTTACTTCGAATTGGCCGCCCAAGTATATCTTTCCGAACATAGGTATTATAAAATAAGGTAGCTATCAGTTCTTGTCTGTATATATCTTCGACCGCTTACTCCTTTTAAGTGACGCAACGGATTTTGATTCGGTTTTCACCGTCATTTAGAGATTTTTTTATGGAAGGGTTTTATGTATAGTCGACCAAGTAATTGCTTGACCACCTTTGAACCTTATCCCTTTGTAGTACGGTCGAAAAGTGGTCAAGCAATTTCTTTGTCGACTATACAATATACATACTAATTAAGTTTTCGCCCGTCACTTACACCCGTGGGAAACCAGAGCGTGTGTCTAGTATATTATATTTTCGATTTGTCGCAACTAGTAACACGCGAGTAGGCTCTTAATTCTCGCGTTTATCCAAGTCATCTTACGTGCGAAATAGACGTTCTTTTCGCCTCGCCACTAGACGTTACTTCGTTCTCTGTAAGAGTCTTTCTGTTTACAGTTTGAAGGAACACCGTTCTACCCAGATAACGATCGCTACTGGTCTGTCGTGGACAAATACAAGGTGTCGCAGTTCTACACCGCGCCCACTGCCATCAGAACGCTCACAAAATTCGGAGATCATTATGTTCAAAGGTCAGATTAGTAAATAGCTATCTATCTTAACATTAGAAACGAGTATCTACTTATGGATTTTTATACATTTTTTTAATTTTCCTTCTTAGAAGAAATATTACAGGATTTAATAAAAATACCTATTAGTTGAAAATGTTTTTCCGAGTTGTGTTTAACCGACTGTTGAGCTGTATACGTAAACAAATTGAAATAATCCATCATCCGACTGATTACAGATATTATAGACGTCATCTCATGATAATCCATGTAAACAGCAGTTAGTAATGACCCGAGTTTAACTTACGTATACATATACATATTTTTATCTTTCATGGTTCATGGATCATCGCTGAAAGCAGGCCATGTAAGGTTAACCGTAGCGGTCAGATAGGCTGAATAATACTTTGTATGTTTGCGACTTTGTTATGTACGAGTATCTTATAAGTAGGTAAAAGATCTTCGAGGTAACCAGCGTGAGTTCAATCATTATTCATTCTCAGGCACGACATGAAGAGTCTTCGAGTCTTGGGTAGTGTCGGAGAGCCCATAAACCCTGAAGCCTGGCTGTGGTACTACGACTTAGTGGGGAGTGGTCGGTGCTCCGTAGTAGATACTTTCTGGCAGACGGAAACCGGCGGGCATGTGATCACCAGCTTACCAGGAGCCACACCAATGAAGCCTGGTTCTGCGGTATGTCCATGTAAATGCTTTTGGTTTATTATTTTGTTTAATCATTTCAACTGTGAGACGATCGCTGCAGCTTTTCGCTCCTTTGGTGCGTGCAACACGTCTAATATTACTACTTAATGCCGCCATTCTGGAATCTTGTTTTTCATCATCATCATCATCATCTCAGCCACAAGAAGTACACTGTTGGACATAGGCCTCCTCCATGGATTTCCAAAGTGACCGGTTGGAAGCAGCATGCAACCAGCGCCTTCCTGCCACCTGTATGAGGTCATAGGACCATCTTGTTTTTGCTGTCCATCAATATGAACTTTAATGTGTCACTTTTGCACAGTCTACTAAATTGATTAATTGCCTGCTAAAGGCGTATTTAAAAAATATTTTAAGATGGTAATAATTGAAGGAGGTAGGTATCTGGTTTTTAAATCACCGATTTTTTGGATCCTTCTTGACTTGTTGGCGAGTCCCAGCGGGTCGCTACCCCCAGTTGAATGTATTTTGTTATATTTTTCTAGGGCTTCCCATTTTTCGGAGTGCAGCCGACGCTGCTGGATGAGAGCGGCGCTGAGATCGAGGGTCCGGGCGAGGGCTACCTGGTGTTCTCCCGACCCTGGCCCGGCATTATGCGCTCGCTCTTCGGCGACCACGACCGCTTCGAGCAGGTCTACTTCTCCAAGTTTCCCGGCTACTACTGCACGGGCGACGGTAAGACGAGCTTTAGTTAAGTAACTGTCTACGATAACAAGTACAATTGAATAGGTGCAAGTCAGAAGTAAGTAATGCATCGCTAAATAAGAGTATTTAGTCTAGGTTTTAGCAATGAAATATGTTATATTTATATTATAGTTGGTAAGTATGTTTTTATTTTTTGTTTAAGTATTATCTGCTGAAATAAAACTTAGTCGATTTGCATTAGAAAAAAATCGTTTACCTACACTCTTTTTGACGAAACAATAGACAGTGCTAAAATAGTTTTCATTAAAAATACCTAATGTTTTCAAAGACGGTTCCTTATCTCCTATGGATTAGGATTTCCACGTACTGCCACAGTAAAAATCACTGTTTACTTGGAGTAAAATAGTAGAACTGCATCAATTAACAATGCCTTAAGAGTTTTAAGGTATCATATGATCGTAGTGTTAAAGTTTGAAAGTTGATTACTTAGTCACTGACTGTGTGTGTTATTATGAGTATCATCATGGCTGCATTGAAAACCAAATGTTCTAGGTACGTCGTACATTTAAGTACGTATTGTAAATTGCTTCGCGGCTCAGTGTATTCTCAGCCTACTTTATATGTTTTCGGACTGTGATGTTTAAAATTTAAATGATACAAAGATAGAACAAGGGCTTCTACGTCAGCGTAGGGTCTTGGGTTCGAACCGAAGCGCTGTAGTAACCTACTAAGTATACTCGATATCATGGAGTAAGTTGACAAAAATAAATTATGATTTAGTATTTAGTATTAGTGTAAATAAAGTTTTTGGTACCTAATATTAGATTGAGACAAATAGTGCCCTGATTAGTGTTTTGTTGCTAGCCGAGATAGTTGACCATGTAAAAAACCGGCCAAGTGCGAATCGGACTCGCGCACGAAGGGTTCCGTACCATTATCTATAAAAACGGCAAAAAATCATGTTTCTTGTATGGGAGCTCCCTTAAATATTTTTTTTCTGTTTTTTAAATTTTTTTGTTATAGCGGCAACAGAAATACGTCATCTGTGAAAATTTCAACTGTTTATCTATCACGGTTCTTGAGATACAGCATGGTGACAGACGGACGGACGGACAGCGGAGTCTTAGTAACAGGGTTTTACCCTTTGGGTACGGAACCCTAAAAACTTTTAAAATTAAATAAATTAACGAATGTGATCGTTTAAATATAAGTAGATCTATATCTATCCGTACAAGTTTGTAGGTACGTACGTCGTTTAGCACCCGTAACTTTAGATGCTTATTTATTTATTTTATTTCAAGATGAAAATTAATTTTCCTATAATGTTAATTACGTATGAAACAAAAAGTGTGACAAGTATCATAGTTGTACTCACCGTACTGACTGACCTTCGTCTGACTAACCAATTGAACATTAGTTTAGCTTTGCAAATTGATCATAATGTAGTATAATTCATCTTCTTCCATGTTCCCTTTAGCTATAAAGTATGGTACGTAAACGTGATGATTTGTGTCTGCATTATCTCACCAGCATTGCATCATCGATTGGCAGACTGGCCTATGTTGAACATCGATTTCCTAACGATGTGCAGGAGCAGGAGTGCGATTTTTGAATCTGACCGTTTTTCATAGAAACGCGGCCATTTTGGTGAGCTTTAGTCAACCGGTGAGATTCAAAAATTGCATTTGAATGTCACCGGGTAACTAAAGCTCACCAAAATAGCCGGTTTTCATAGAGATTGGGCCATTTTGCTGAGCTCTAGTCACCTGGTGAGATTCAAGAATTGCACCCCTGGTGATTATCAATCGTTTGATGACAGATAGTATCAGCCAGGCCCGCCGGAATATACCACAAGCAAATTATAAATAATTGGTACCTATTTGACCTATTATTGCCCTGTTGGCGTTAAACAAGAAAATAAAAACAAGTTTCTAAACTCAAGAGTTCATTGAAATAGGGCCCCGGAAATCGAAAATGCGGGCTCCGAAAAATAATTTCTATAATCTCATAGCTTCTGATCCGATGACCGATGATGATTCGATATCAGTGCAGTTTTTGTTTTGTAGCCGAATTAAGCGATACGGCTCTTAGCTATGTTTGATGACAAACGGCGTAGCGGTTTTTGAGATATTCAATTTTGAAAAAATGATAGAGGTAAATTTAAAGTTTTTGCTTTGTGTAGTTATTTTAACTTGATTTTTTTCAATTTAAAATTATTATACATACATGTTTTGGAAAACGCTTCGTACAACCTTGAATTTGATACTGTAGGTGATGGGTCGAGTAAAACCACGAAAATTTGATAAAACGAAGGGAAAAGCGTTGGTACGTGTAAGAAGCTACAGCGTTCGCGAATTATCTATCTAACTTTACTATCTATAGATCACGCTAGATGGCGTTACAAGTAACAAACTCGTTAGACATGTAAACAAACATTTTTTTTAAACTAGGTAAATCTAATCTAATAATAATAATGTAAAAACAATGAGAAATAAATATTGCGTTGCCTACAGATACCCTTCTCATTAGCATTGAACATTGTACATACGAGTACTTAGGTATAAATTAAATTTAGTTCGACAAATCTTCGGCATTTCAATTATCTAGTTAATACTACGACGTCATTTGTGAACTTTACAGTTTACTGCGGACATTTAGCTTCCATCCCTTCTTCTCCAGCTTACTAATTAGAATGGAAAAAATAAAATAAATAAATGCCTTGGGACAGTTTACAGCAATTGATCTAGTCCCAAATTAAGCAGTTGCTTCAGTTGAAGCTGCCTCTATTATACGTATTTACTCTACAACCGTACACATAATTATTTAGATAAATACATAGGGATATAAAAAACAAATATATGGTACCTATGCTAATGTCTCTCGTTGGGAGAGCGTTGTACGGAATATCGCGGACTCATTAAAATCCTGCCGGTGCTGGTGCGCCAATTTTTCTTTGCGTTATTGTATTTGAACGGAGACGATTTTAGTTCCCGATATAATATCGGAAACTACAATCGTCTCCGTTCACCCAGTTAACTGGGTGAGTGATTTTCATTGAAAACGATGTCTCTCACCCAACCGTATAAAAGTATATTAAGTATGTTTGTATACTCGTGAAGACACGACCACATGGTGATTTAAATATTGCGGCTAGGATATGGTATAATCGTTTCGTTAGACTGCGCATCTTGTGGGCACGTTCTATCTTGGTAATTTTTAAGTTTTTTCTGCACTTTACAGATATTATATGGTAACGTTTAGCAATTTACAGTCCTACCTATTTTTGGGTTAAATTAAAAACACTTTAAAATATTATCTTTTAATATACAAGTATTTTATTGTAGTACGTGCACATCGTAAACTGAGTTACAGGCCATGACTTTACGGTTTACGTTATTTAACAGGTGACCCATATAACCAATAAAGTACGTAGGTTGTTTACCACACAAACGTTGACTTAACGTGGCGGCCGCGACCCACTCACCGGCAGCCATGAATGTCGCTGTGTTGCCTATGCCTAACGTTGCATACCAGTTGCAACGTGAAATCTAAGTGCAGTTATTGTAGTTAGACGAAGCAAAAAAAGTATAGGTAGTGACAATACTTGTATATGTGCCGAGTCACAAATGAAAGTCTGACTTAATCAAAGCGGCAGATTACAATTGTAGTGATGACTTTGCAATAAATTAGACCTACTTAGACTAGAACGTCGGTACAAAATGGAAAACAATTGGAATAAAAGCATAAGAGCCCAAGACTACTGCGCAACAAAATTTATTATTTAAAAATTTTGGTTATCTAAATATTGTAGTTTACATTAAAATTATTGGTCGTAATCTATTCGTTGTTCAACAGCCTTTGTACCATGATTCTTGCAAATAAATGAACTTTGAAGTTTTGGAACTTTGAACTTTGAACTTTTGTTATAGTTTTGTAGTTACGAAAATTAAAGCTGATATTTTTTTTGTTTATTATTTTCTCAGATAAAACTGATAATAGACATCGTTACGTAACATGTCATTATATTAGCAAAGTTTTATTTCAATAAGACAAATTATGTAGGTATGTGTTAATTGAACCGTAACAACATTTACATAGGTATGTTATAGGTATGAAAAGCCTTGCCTGCCGTATCTCCTGGCGACTCTGAAACAGAACCGAATACAATAGTTCTTTTGTTAGATATTCTCGTATTTAACGTTCTCTGCCGTTTATCCGTGATGGTGTTGAGAATGAAATTTAAAGTTGGGTATGCTTTTGGTTGTTTGACGTGTTGTGTTGTCGCCAGGCGCGCGACGTGACGAGGACGGTTTCCTGTGGGTGACGGGGCGCGTGGACGACATGCTCAACGTGTCGGGACACCTCATGTCAACCGCCGAGGTGGAGGGAGTGCTGTGCGAGGAGCCGCGCGTCACCGAGGCCGCCGTCGTCTCCAAGCCACACCCCGTCAAGGGCGAGTCCCTGTACTGCTTCGTCGTGCTAGTCGACGGCGCCAAGTTCGATGCTGCCCTGCTTGATGCCCTCAAGAAGCTGGTGCGTGCGAGGATTGGTGCGTTCGCGGTGCCCGACGTGATCCAGCACGCGCCCGGCCTGCCCAAGACACGCTCCGGTAAGATCATGCGCCGGATACTACGCAAGGTCGCGCTCGGCGACCCCGACGTCGGCGATACCTCGACGCTCGGCGAGCCCGCCGTAGTGGACGAACTTTTTAAGAACAGGCCCTAAACTCTTTCATTCAATTATAAGTACCCGTTAGATCTTTCACAAATCATAAATACCATCATATTTCTTAGCTTTCCCCCAAAGTTACATTGCCGCTATTCGACTACTTCCACCCTTAATTACGATAGATATCCCTGGAGCGCTCGTCAGGGATTGGGATAGCGAACTAGAAGTTTATTGGGGCAGTCGATTGGTTTTATGTAGTATGAAATTTACCTTTTGAATTAAGTTGTATTTTAAAACGATTGATACAAGGAAGACTTACGTTAAACACAATACATTATGACGTATAAGGTCTGATAAATTGTACACTATTGGTTGATTTATATGATGGAATATACTTACTCTTAATATCGAATATCCCAGGAGCAACCAGTGAGTTAGTAAATCTTCTTCTATAAGATAAGATTTGCTCAGTTAATTTGTCTTATTAAAATAAGTTCTTTAAGAGTTCATGTAATTAAGACGGGAAATCAACAAATATGATACCATGTAAAGGAATCGGAACAAAGATATAAGCATAAAGCAAAGCCATTATTTCGTAATTTTGTCTATATTGATACGAAAGAAATACTTTTTAGAAGGAAATACTTTTTTTTAGGTACTCTAATAAAGAAATATACTAAGTATGTATCCATTCGCACTGCCGTAACACAGCTTTGCTTCGAACATGACCCTTTATTCCTCGGCATCGTTTTCGATAGCCACGCGGAAGTATGTGACTCCTTAAGCGTCGTATCGAAAGTTAAGGTACAGTCAAACTGACCGTTAAAGAAAGGAACTGATAGTATGTGTCTTATGTTTTGGAAGGTTATCAATACATTATGAGGTTACATCCCTTTAGAGTAAAGTTAATTTATCTCTGTTTAGTACAGCATACTTAGACAACTGAACTCAACACCGCAATTAGTAATCGTAATGTCAGTAAAGACAAACTATGAAAAGTCATTACGGCATTTATTATGAAAAGGTTCTACAGTGACCCAGAATTCACTTTGGTTGTCAATGTGTGTACCAAACAGTGATACTCTTAAATTGTCTTACTTATAGTTTGGATAACTGTACGTCACTGATGGTCAGCTAAGGTTATTGTTTATAATAATACTTTATTTAATGAAAGATTAAGTAAGATGCCTCAACATATATCAATGCTGCTGGTTTAGGCAATCTAAGCATATGTATTTTGTAGAATGTATCAAATTGACAAAAATAATTTATAATATTTAAGAAATTTATATGAATGTCCATAAACTATGCCTAGGTATTGATACAAATTAATTGGCTTATATTTGACTTGATGAATGTATCCCGTTGCTGTGTGTTTTTAAAACTAAGATTATACTGACTATATTAATACTTATTATAGTTATATAAAGGGGCTTTATCGCGTAAAATATACATGGTTTTTTACCTCGACGTTTCGATCGTATTGCAACGGCCGATTGCAAAATTCACTATTATGCGTTGAATAATAGCTTACATGGGGATTAAAAAATCGGTTCTTAATATTTATGCTGTATACGAATCCTTTTATAGCTATCCGGCGCCTATCGATGGATTTCAATCAACGCTTTTACAATAACACCATTAGCATGACCAGAAGATTTTCGAGCTTGATTCCCATATGAACTTTGAATTGGAGTTTCATCTCTTTATCATATTAATTACCTGACCTGACCTATTTATTATCTACTTAGTTATGTCGCGTCTAACTTTGATAGGTAATTTTATCAGAAACATACCCACCTACACACATTTAAAAAATCCACTTAGGCCTTTAATGTACTGAATAGCAAGGTAGGTAACGTGAATAACATTGCGAAATTCAGCACGCTTAAATAATATACCCCATAACAATAAAAAAAAACGCGTTCGTCATTTTAGATGGATTTAATAAAAACATTTTTGAAAACTCACGTTTTCAATAAAACCTGAAATTACAATACCGGAAACATATCGCACCCTTAGAATTAAAGCGACTCAATTCTGAATATGATATTTCCCAAAATTAAACCCCATGTCTTTTAATTAAGGTGATATTTTGGGACGTGTATTATTCAGAAATGGGTCACTTTAATTCTAAGCGTGCGATATGTATGTCCAAACAGCAACAAACTTACCCAACCATTAAACAGGGAACTGAGAGAAATTGTCTATGCTCGAAAGGGACAGGTATACTAACTTCATAGTGCTCTTTGCCTTGCTTTTGAATAATGACAACTTCTCACACTTCCGTCTTTAATTGTGTCTTCGATTGTACTTAACTCTTAAATAATTAATAGATTCAGGCGTTACTTTGCGGAGGTCCATATCAACAAACTGGAACAAATTACCTTGCTACTCCGCGAAACCAAAATGATGATGATGATGATGGGATGGTTTCGCGGAGTAGCAAGGTAATTTGTTCCAGTTTGTTGTAATTAACTCTGTTTTGGCTTAAATACACAAGATTACCTACTAACTCGAAAATCACGTAAGTTACGAAATTACGTACAATTTACTGCCTCCATTTTTATACATTTTAATGAACAGTTTAGTTTCCGTATTGGAGTACTTTCAATGGCTTTACCAGGCAGGCATAGTATAAATCTTGTTTAGGTCTAATGAATGATTGGATTTTTTTTTATGTGGATAAGTGATTCTTTGTGTAAAACCGAAGGCGCGCTCGATGTGTTATCCGTACCGTTCTCCCCATGATGCATAAATTACTATAATGCTCAACCCATAAACTTGGTATATATTTTTGGAATGCTTTTTAAGGTTTGTGGAATGAAACCCATTAGGTTAGATTAGATTTTTTGACATTCCTGAAAAATTACGGTTTCTGGCTGAAATGCTTTAGGTCTTTTCAACGATTAGGGGAAATTATATATCTAGTAGAGCGTTATTTAGTCCTATTGGAGGACAACTAAACAAAACTGCAAAAATTACCTTTTTTAATATTCGTTGTCAATAATGGCACCTACAGACAGACTCGATTAGAATTGGGATGTTGACTAAAAAATAATAATTAGTCCATCTTTTAGAACGCCAGAAAATAGTAGATACGTATTTTTTCTTTTGCTTCTAAAACTTAAAATAACAAAGTTACAGAGCGGCGAAAGTTCGCGCTACGTCATTATTTCGTAAAATTTTTACGAAAGAGTGACGTCACGAGCCCCTACTCCTGAATTTGAATGTGCTGTATCTTTGTCAATATTATTCGTATGGACAAATAAAAAAATACGTATCGAGTATTTTTCTATAATCTAACTGACGGACTAATTAGAATCTTGTTGTTTTAACCCAGGAGACATCCCTATTATGTAGATACTTGTTGTAGGTAGAATTATTGCTTAATTACTGTTGTTCTGTGCTACATCATTGATTTGATTACTTAGGTAGTTCTGTAAGGTCCTTAAATTATTTTAATTCGGTTTTTTTTATTACGTAGGTATCGTTTACTTATTACATTATATTGTTTTTAGTTTAAGTAGATAGGTGGGATTTTCGTACCAAGCAATGGTTAAATATAGTATGGACCTATACAGGTTTTCAAAATAAGAATAAATGTAGCTAATCATTGCCAATAAAGACAAGATTTGAGAACAGAGCATGCAACGCTATGTTGCTGACAGTAGTGGAGGTTCGCACCCATGCGCGAATCCAGGGAGGGGTCAGGACCAGGTGGGTCATAACCCCCTGGGCTGGGTCCAGGTGTGCAATTTTTGAATCTCACCAGGTGACTAGAGCTCACCAAAATGGCCGAATCTCTATGAAAAACGGATATTTTGGTGAGCTTTAGTTACCCGGTGAGATTCAAATGCAATTTGTAAATCTCACCAGATGACTAAAGCTCACCAAAGTGGCCGCATTTCTTTGAAAAGCGGCCGTTTTGGCGAGATTTAGTCACCCGGTGAGATTCAAAAATTGCACTCCAGGTCGACCGGTTAACATTTTCTACTCCGTTGATGAGCCTGTCCTGACTGGACCTCAACTATGTCCTGCCTCGAAGGCTGGAATGATAATGATGTCAAAAAGCATCAATGCCATTTTCAAATCCTTTCTTTAGTGGCACGAGTTTTACCCTAAAATTATGACATTTCCGATTACAACTCTTTTGTTCGGATAAATGCATTGACAGTACGTGTATAGGCGTTGTGATTTTTGTTAAGTTATTTTTACTTAAGTAGTTGCTATAATTTTTAAATGGGTTGTGATATTTTTATTATTTTTTTAAGAATTTTATCTCGGTTCCTGATTTTGCACAAAATATTTGGTTATGTAAAACTATTTAATGTAAAGGCCCTGGGAGGGTAGATACAGCCAACAGTAGAAATATCTACAGAGTCCATTGAGTTTTTGTTATCTTCTTGATCTTTTCAAGTGTTGGGCACCTCTGTTGCTGACTGTACTTAAAAAGTGGCATCCTATAAGCGTCATCGCTGCTGTTGAAGACAGCAAAATTATTCGGTGTGACGTTCGTGTCAATGCTGAGCGCCCTTCCGACTGCTCGCGTTCCCTCCGGCAAACTGTAGACACTATCGTAGGCAAAAAGCACAAGTCCATTAAAGCTATACATTGGTGTGCTGTGTTTAGATACAGCCAACTAAACTGATTTCGGGCCACTGAGAGTCTGTTTACAATAAACCATTCTAATATTTAACATCGAATGCCATTTATACCATGTTGAAATCACAACACAACGATGGCTCATTCCCACCGGATTCAGAGTTGCCCAGAAATAAAATTGGTTGACCACAAGTACCTCAAACATATTTATTATTATTCTTACCTACACCCTTAAGAGGAACCCAGCCCCAAAACGCGCTCCCCATACAAACGCCGATAAGGTTTTCCACCCTCTAAACCTTAACCTATGGCAATGATTTTTTCGTATGCTGTCATTATGCTTTAGAACTAGGTTTGTATGTTTTGATTTTCTTAATATTCTTCATAGATTTGACAATATTTGCATTTTAGGAGTTTCATACAAAACACAAAAGCGTCAATATTTTTGAAACTATTAAGAATATTTAACAAATCAAAACACACAAACCTAGTTCTAGGGCATACAGACAACATACAAAAAAATCATGGCTTTAGGTTAACGTTTAGAGGATGGAAAACGTTATCGGCGTTTGTATGGACAGCCCTGGGTCCACACTCCTCTTAACTTTTGGCTAAAGTAATGTTAAATAACTAACATCCTGACTAAGAAGACAGAAAAAGCTTATAATTACTTGTTAAAATAAACATTTAGATCTGCTGTAGCCAATATTTTGTATTTTGTCGCCATTTAGGCACAGCAAGGACCATCGTATGATACGTTCCTAATTTTTTTAATTCAGTGGATGATCATTATAATGATCCTAAAGAATTAAGAATCACGTCTAGTTATGTAATGTGCGATTGCTTGAAACAAACTATGTATTTGAAAGTTATATTTAGACTTGCCTGTAGCATAAAAAAATGGAAACGCGTAATTAGCAATACATACATTAGATAAGTACATATATATTTAGGTACCTATTCCTGTAATAGTTAATAAAATAAGTTATACTGGGAAGTAGTAAATAATGTGTTGCAGTTTTAAGATTTTATTTGTATTAAGAGAAACGCTATCAATGATACTGAAATAAGCGCTTAACTTCTCGCTGGCTTCATACCTATGTGAATCACGATGTTTGAAACTTTAATTAAGCTTATTTAATCAAAGACTTTGTATTTAGTACAGTGGCCCTAATGCCTATCCCGCCCTGTGTCTCTGTCAAACTTGAGTCCGACCGAAACTGATTTTCCAGCCGAAACCGAAACCGAAACCGAATATTCGGCCGTGGCTTCAGGTTTGGCCGAAACCGAAACTCACGTGGTCAAGTGTAAAATTCCTTAAAGTACTGAAATGTTGGTGCATTTTACCCATTATTCTACTAAGTTGTGTTGCTTCAGAGCTATCCGAACAGCGCACGACAATTCCCGAACAGGGCAGCCAGCGTCCGCCAAAGCGTTGCCGCGAGAAACGAAGTTAGGCGAGCGTGCACGACCACTTCCGAAATCAGTTTCGGTCTCGGCAAAAGTTTCGGCCAATTTTGGCCGAAACCGAAACCGCCGCCGAAACTTGATTTTTGGCCGAAACTCGGCCGAAACCGAAACCGAACTTTCGGTCGGACTCTGCAAACTAGTGTCATAAGAAAGTGATTCACACAGGGATAAACTCCGATAAACTTGGCCGATTATGTTAGGGCCACAAGCGGTTCACGTAGCTCCAAAAAAAAAATTGTTCTGTACGCAATGGTTTGAGTTCTATTGAAAGTCTTAAAATTAGTTTTGTATAAAAATATCGTTGGTTATTGTACGGATTTTCGTGTCGTACAGTCAAGGAATTTAATTCCCTATCCATTTCGTTGAAATGTCGTCTGACATTCGCAAAGCATTAAGGTCGATATGTCAAACTAACGTCTTGCTCTATAGCTCTTATGGTGACAGTTTGCTATATGCTATTGAACCTTAGGTGGGTTGGAAATTTAATTCCTTGACTGTACCTACAAAATTTGCTAATTTTGGTGTACTCCAAGTTCATGCGCGATTTGGCAGTTTAGAGAAAATAGATATTTTTTATTAGGTAAATGTGGTTAACTCAGTAGCGCATGTATGTATGTATTGCTGCGGTAACACTTGTCAGTTTATTTAATAATAAATCTTTCTTGCTAACCTGGGGTTGCTGCGAGAAGATAGCCATGCGTGCAACAAACCATCCGATAAATTTAAGGACATGATTAAAACAAGCACTTACATTAGTCACAGTTTTTATCTCACAACTCACAAACATTGTTTCGTACACATTACGAAATAAGTAATAAAAATATTAGTAATTGGTACATTCTTTGACACGACCGTGTCGCAGTCAGCAGGTGTACCGATAGATGGTGACTAGTCTCGCATCGTCGTTATATATCCCCTTAGCCAAATATAAAAAACTATCTGCGTTTAACTGTAATATGACAATTAAATAACAAACTAAAGTAGGTACCTAATCAAAATATAAATATTATAAAGAGAACATGTGTTGCACTACATCAAAACTAATTAAAATGATATTCATAAATCTGAATGTTGTTTCTATGTTAGATGTTAAATGTTAACTCGCACTCGGTGAATAAAACACTTAGTATTCTTTTTCATTTGCAAAATTTGTGAAGATTGCTCACTAAAGATTGAAAATTAAACCATTGTGAAACAAAATACTAAATTCATTCACTTAAGGCAATGCCTCAAATCCGATATAGCATATCCGATTATTTATTATGTTTGGGTTTGAAACAATGCTACTCCAAAGTTATGTGGCGCCACGCGCGCTTTGTGCGATCTATGATCGTAAGTTAAAAATTGTAATGTTGTCGTTTGTAAGTGTTATAGAATAATGCATAATAAAGATATATTTAGTTAATTGCATACCTTTGGAGTGAGATATCATAAATCAGAGTAAAATTGAATGCGACAATCCACCCACCGTGACTCAAGCATCTAAACGTATACTTTTCAATAATTTATAATGGATGGAGTGGAGTGGTCCCGCGTGATATTTACTTAGGTACATATAAAGTCTCCAGTAGGTGGGTTGTTCATCCAAAGTAAAACGTCCCATCAAAAAGTCCAGCGTAAAATAAAAATAAAGCGATATTTTCTTTATAATTGGTAGTGTTAAGAGTTGGTCGGCACTAAACTTTACGTAGAAAAATATATAAGAAATGTTATTGTGATTGTATGTCGAAACGAACATATCATAAAAAGTGATTAAATAGTGATACGCTATTAAAATTGGCTGATCATTGAACCTTTAACTCTTTTTGGAATGTTTTTCCAATAAATCGGTAGTTTTAAAAGCTCTTGGATAGATTGAAAGGATCTCGGAGTAGGACAGAAACTTTTGAAGCTGCCCGCGCCTGGTAGGAAAGTTTATTTGGATTTCAACTTCTTGGCGGGCGCGGCGGCCGGCGCAGTTTTGAAGTAGAGGCCGTAGAAAACACTGGTGGCCACCAGCAGGATTGTTGACAACACAGTGATGTATTCAGCGCGGTTCCTGAAACATTGCCTCACTTTAAAACATACTTACAGTCAGCATCTATTGGCTCACAGCATTAATAGCAGACTTGAGTTTGTTGCGAACATACCTACATCATCTAGATATCTTTTCGCACACGCTCACTAGTTAGAAAGGGTATACTCACTGGAAAGGCGTCCCGCAGATGACGTACCACCAGGAGCCAGGCTGTGGCGGCTGCCCACCCACGCAGCTGAAGTCGAAGTAGCCCTCGTCGTAGTTCTCCGGACAGAAGTACTTGCGCTTCTGCAGGACCTGTGCCCAAACAAAGTCTCAACATTAACAACTACTCTAACGTCGTTGGTGGGCAATTTAAACTCTACACCTGCATACCTATTACGTACGCCTAAGTACCTATAAAGGTCAATCAGCTTGCAAATCTTGCAGTAGGTACCTACTGTAAATTACACCAACTGCCTCCCAGAAATTTTTACACGAATAGCAATAGGTATTAGATAATGGTTCCATAAAGTTAAAAGAATACAATGGTGTTATATACTATACAGCAGCATAAATACAGCATCATACTCGTATTCTCAGAGGATAGGTCATGCTACCAATACATAACCTTCATATTAAATATCGACAGTGGAAATCTCAAATGGCGTAAGGGACATTAAGGGACATGTCCCTTACGACATTTCAGATTTCTAGTGTCGATACTACAACTACAGTACAGATGGTACGTTGGTGTCATGGCCAAATTATTGTTTCTGGGGGGGATCAGTTTGAGATAATGTATCCCGTATGACTATGTCATGACAGAAGATCATATTATTAACAGCAGGCAAAAGGAATAAGTCGGTGATCAGGGGCCCCAGTGCCGGATTTAGAGGTCTGGAGGTCTCGGGGCAACAAAGGAAAGGAGGCCCCTGGCTTCAAATAATTTTCCATTTTTTTCCCCGAAGTCTCTATTATGAGGGCCCCTCTTTTATGAAGCTGTAGCCCCGGTTGCCCTCCCCTAAATCCAGCCCTGAGGGGCCCCTTTAATCACGGGGCTTTGGGCACATGGCGAGAGTAGGCAATGACAAAGAGGGCCCTTCCCTCTCTCATCTCTTTACCTGTCCGAAGGGTGTAGTGAGAGTGGCGACCTCGTTGCAGGGCCCCACAGGCTCGTGAAGCCCTAGAGACCATTCGCGCTCGGGGTGGAAGAATACCACGAACACCCAGTACGTCAGGTAGTGCACCGCCAGCTGGAGAATCAGCACGTAGTCGATGCCCGTCAATCTACAATAATAAATAAATAGGTAATAAATATCCAAGGACAACTTGCATCAGTTGATCCAGTATTTACCTAACAAAGCAAAGCACAACTTTCAAAATATTTCTTCCGACAACCTCTACGGCCCTAATATGTATATTTGACAGGAATTGAAGTTAATCCTCAGTGCATTCTTCCCTTAAGAGGAGTGTGAACCCAGTCCGAAATGCGCTCCCCATACAAACGGCGATAACGTTTTCCACCCTCTAAACCTTAACCTATGGCAATGATTTTTTGGTATGTTGTCATTATGCCCTAGAACTAGGTATGTATGTTTTGGTTTTTTAAATATTCTTCATAGATTTGACAATATTTGCATTTTAGCTGTTTCATACAAAAAAAAACATCAATATTTTTGAAACTATTAAGAATATTTAAAAAATCAAAACATACAAACCTAGTTCTAGGGCATAATGACAACATACCAAAAAATCATTGCAATAGGTTAAGGTTTAGAGGGTGGAAAACGTTATCGCTGTTTGTATGGAGAGCGCTGGGTTCACACTCCTCTTAATGACGCTAGTTAGATACAGCAGCACAGAGGTGAGGAATAACATATGGTAACATGACATGACTGCCGAAGTTCAATTTGCCTGTAGAGTGCGGCTTTATCTAACTCGTGTCATGAGAAAGAGATGCACTGCGGAATGAGTTAAACTTGGGCGATCATGTAAGGGCACAGTCATGGAGGTTTAGCTGTCAAACCATTAAATAACAATCCACTGCCGCAGCAGTGAACGGACAGACAACTCTTCTCACCTTTCTTTAGTTTTCTCCCGGTCGCTAAGGAGGCCGTGGAGAACAAAGGCAGTGAAGATGGAGAACAGCAGGAAGAAGGTGACCTCGGAGTGGATGTGTAGCATATCGTGAAGTGGGTGGTAGATGGGCACGAACAGAAGCACGCCGCCAGGCATGCCCAAGAGCGTCGCGAGCACTAGCGTCTTCCACTCGGTCTTTTTACTGGACAAAAATATTCACTTATTTAGAAAACAAAGCTTTGACGCATGATTATGAGTATAAGTAAAAGGAATCTTGCGACTGAAGCCTTTTTTAATACCTCCTTAATTTATAACATTTACAATCAAAACCAAACTTGCTATGAATAAACCTAAAATACAATCTATACATATATTGCAGATCTGAGTATTTGATATTAATTTCCAATCGATGCCTCCACGTGTTCCTGAGAAAAAAGGTCTTGACAGACAGACAGACGGACAACAAAGTGATCCTATAAGGGTTTATTATTTCTTTTTAAAGTACGGAAAAACAAGCAGCAATCATTTTATCAAGATCTTAAAATATAAAAGAATTTAGGTACTCACCCGGCCGAATCCCACTGGGCAACCTTAGGCGCGAACCATTTTCTGATCGCGTGGAAGAAGAAGACCAAACTGGCGGCAAAAGTGGCGTGGAAATAGTACGAGTTCCACGGGACCCAGTAGTGGCGGTCGAAGATATTAGGGTC